>JAXCHB010000280.1:3282500-3691322 GCA_036926305.1 Uropetala carovei
TTTTTTCAGTGAAATTATGGTCTCAGAAATTTTTCTGGTGGAGTTTTAAAACTAATTAGAATTGATTTTCACTAATACGTGACCCTAACATCTATTGGTAACTTCCGATTTAAATGCCCACCTGACCCGATGGTGCTCTCGTGATTTCAGGACAATGAATGTTGCCCTCCATATATTAAAGGTTGCTGACCCATGGTCTAGGTTATCGCCATTTTGAATCAGCTGTTCCAGTGTTTACATTTTGTGACTATTATTTTAGAAGATTTAATATAATTAATTTTAATACGTATTTACTTGTGTAATTCGTGCCTTCGTTTACCGAGTGCACCCCTATTTTTGGACCAGTTCAGAAGGTAAAAAATAAATTCATGCTGGAATAAGTTGACGTCTACGGTGGCAGAAAATTAGAAAACGATGAATTCGGCGAACACGCATACCAGATGGGAACTCATTACTGCAGAAGTATAGGCAGAAATTGATAGTAAATTTTTAAGGACAGAACTGCTGTTCTGAGTAACAATAATAAGCTTAAAACTCAATGAAAAAATACAGCTTTCATATTATAAAAATATCACGTCATCACTATGTTGAAGATGTACCAACGGCAGTATAAAACAAGCGTTTAAACACTAGATGTTTGCCTGGTCGCACAGATATGGATACATTTCATAGAACTCTTTGTCTTCTGCTAATATAAACGTAGACGCATGAGTGTTGCAGTAAATTTACTATCGAAAATCATGATTTTTAAAACTTGGTCAGAAATATTCAGGTATGACGCGCAGTCCCATTTTTTTTACTGACACACTAGGAAAAAAGGTGCGTGGGTTATGCGCATATGCGATAGTTTATTGAATTTTGCCACCGTAGAGATCTATCACGATCATTAGGTATAGTTCATTTTGATAGTATGATTAACAGCCGACATCAATTGGATAATAGAAACCTTTACTTAGATGGTCAAGCTCTCTGAGAATAAATGTTTCTTATTAGTTGAAATTAAAACATTTGTCACATGTAAGGCTCAAGAAGAATAACACGTACTCTAAACAATATTTAGATTTTGCTATTATTATGTTTATTTCTGTGTCTCGTTAAAACCTGGATTGTAGAGGACCTTGATTTTGTTGGGCAACGAGAAGTATTTTTAAGTGAAACAAAGGCGGTCGACTTATACTGTGAACATATGCCCTAATCTAGCATTTTCAAGTTGGAAAGTCAAGGTCGACTTATACGTCACAATATATGGTAATTATATACATATTATCATTCTATAAGCACTCTTCTTACAGAGGAGGATATACGATATAGGATACGATATAGAATGATATATAGGATATAGGAGGATACTAATGTCTGGCCCAAACTATAATAGTTGGAGAGTTGGAATTTAGTACCGAGGTGAATAGAAAAAAATAATCGGAGGAAAAATTGCGACAATGTGCATTATTTTGGCCGCTAAAAATTATAAACAATTTTACTAACATTTCACGGTTTAGGTATTTCTAAATGCGCTATCAAGCTGAAATTTTTTCAACCTGTAGAATTCGCCAAATAATGAAAACGGGAATATAGAAATTTGAAAATTTTTATTCATTCCGCCGTAATAAATTCTCAAATGTTTAACAAATTGACTAATGTTTATGTACTTTCTGTAGATCCAGGTAGCTGAAAATTTTAACAGAGTTAGGAAATAATGTTCCGGTGGTAAATAACATTGAAAATTTTAGAAATATTTATTACTGTGGCTGTTAAAAAAACATAAATATAAAACAATGAAATTCTTATAAATGCACTTCTAGAGGAGCTATATACATGAAATTTTGTATAAATGTGAGGTATTCCTAAGAAATGCTAAACACCTATAAATGTTTTATAATTATAAATTTTAGGGGGTGTTTATACCCCAATATTTTCAAAACAGAAAAACGTAATTCGGAGCCGAGATGCGAACTTATGCATTGAAAATTATTTTTCTGCTTTTATTTTCACTTTAAGGTGAGAGAAAATGCTTGCAGAATGCAAGCACACATTTACTTGTAATGTTTATAATTACCGTATATACTCGTGTATAATGCACCCTCATGTATAACGCACCATGTGTAACGTGCACCCGTACTTAATGCCAAAAAATCCCGACTTTTTCTTATACCACGTGTATAACATGCACCCTTGATTTTTGGGATGTATAAGAATTTTAAAACGCTTGGACTTGTCCGTAAGTGTATTACGTTCATTAAGCTCCACATTACGTCTTATAGAGACATCATCAATAATGAAAGCGAATGAGTTGATATGGCAGCAACTTCATACAGTAAGCTGGGCAAACCGATGCCACGTAGAAAACCGCAGTGCCACTGTTGCTTACCCTTTTAAATCAGACAAAAAGGGATCTATAAAATAGTTTTGATTTAAAGTGGATGTTGGTTCTCTCTTTCCTATCTCATTCTAAAACTGTTTAATAGAAGGAATAACACGAAAATGTAACAAACAAATCTGGAAACAGGAAACGCGACAGGTAAGATTAAGTTCATACACGTCATTCTGTGTGTTTTGAATTACTTATATTGTTAATCGTACATACTAGAATCATTAATTAATAAAATTATTTCAATTTGCTTATTCTATGATTTTTTGTTTTCCTTGCGTGTTTTGCGGGAAGTCTATCTTACGATTTTGCAAAGGCTACAGCAATCAGCTGATGAGCTAGTGAAATGCAGAATATTTGGAGAGGATGGAATTATAACTGTATAGAAGTAATTAGGTGTTCTGTACGTATCTCTTACTACTATAACAAGTTAGGAAAGTGTACAACGTATCATAAATGGGTGCGTTTCGTGCAATGGAGTATTAGAAAGACATGATATACATGTACGTAAAGGAAATAGCGTTTTAAAGTTCATTCCTTCATCATAAATAATCCATTTTCTTCCCATTTAATAGTATTACATGCACACGTAAGGAAATTAAACGTTTGTTTGAGAGATTGTTTATGTTAGCAACAATGAAGAAGTAACCATGCAAGAAATTTTCCAAGTTCAACTCGATTTAAGACATTCTTGTTCGATTTTCTAGATAACGGCTACTCCTGAGATAAAAATGTATAGGAAAAGAAACTCTAATTTATTAGTTCTACAAATTTTATTTGAAAAACATTTTGATATGAGCAATACTTTACGAGATATGATGGAAAGTTGATTTTTTGTCACCAGTAAAGTGGTACCCCTGATTGGCGTACGTGATTCATTTTTGCGGTTTTCTTATTATATTTGATTGAAAGTCCTTAATATCAAATTTCATGAAAATCCGTTTGGTAGAATCCGAGAACGAACATGCGGACAGACAGACGGACGATAATAGGCACTCACAATGTAAGCAAAACGCGACTAAAAATTAAAAAGTTCCACTGCCATTTCCGAATGAAGCAGACAAACCAATGACGATTGCACTGTGACTGAGAGAGAAAGATGCCAATCGCAATGGTGGGTAACCTTTTCAATATGACGGGGGCCACATTGGTGGCCCTGAACCCTTCAGTGGGAGGCAATGAAATTGGCCGATGGATTACAGTTAAATCACAAGTTACCTACAGATTCTTAGGTGCCATATGAGTGGAAACCAAGTTAGAATTAGCTTTTTAGAGTTAACATTTCAGTATTAAAATTCACGATGGACCTCAATCTTAGAAATATCTTTGAGAAAAAAGACAAAAACAGCATTAAAACGAACTTACGTGAATCGAGAAATATTTACTAAGAAGTCACAATTCAACATCATAACAGATTTTGCTAGACGGGAAATATTATTTCATAGTTAATTAAATAAATGAAAAAGGGTTAAACAAAGACTAATACCATTTAGAATTTGGCCTTCAAATCTAAGAATCAAAAAGCAAAATATTCCTTTGTGGATTGCTGCAGTATAACTGTCAACTCATTTGTCAGCAGTTAACGTACTTCTTAAATATTTTACCAGAATGTTAAAATTCTAACCGTACGTACGTGAAGCACTACAGCGGCATATTTCTCCAGAACGGTTTCTTGTAGAGATATACGGTAAACAGCGTTTTGTTTCTACTAGCTAAGAGGTCCCTTGAAAAATATTTTCACTTGCTGAAATGTCTCGGGTTCGAATCAAGGAGACAATTATATTTTACCATAAGTTTACACAGGATTTTACATTTTTCAAAGTGCGAGGTTTTTACCTAAAAAATACCTAAATCTGGACCAATTTTCTTCGTTTTTGCTTTTTCGACGTATGAAATTGTACACTATCTTATTCCTACAATCTTTACATGTTACATGGTTCAAGCTTTCAGAAATATGCAATTGTTTATGAAATGATGTAGATATTTCATAATCTTTTCTGGCATTGTTGCATCCGATACAATTAGTGCCAATTAAAGGTTCAAATAGGTGAAAGAGTAGCATTATTCGTGTCGCGCTTTATTTTAAGCATCGAAATTATTGCTGTACCAATGTCAAACTTTATAGATAGCAACAAATATTTACGGATAATTATCCAGTTAATAACTGCATATGGGAAGCGTCCCTAACAATTTAATCAAAGCAATTGATCTTAATTAAATTCATTTGAATGCTGGAATCTTACCTTTTCAGTGTGTAAAAGTATTATGTTACACACCTATAATGTTTATTAAGGCAAACTGTCTCACGCATAAATTTAAAATTAGGGATGTACGTTATTTTTTTAACAAATTGAAAGTTACATGGTTATCTTATCTTCGTAGATAATCTAAATGACAAAGAACGTAAGGCGATGGGCTACATTTATTCCGGAGCAGCGTGAAAACATTTGTTTTACATTGCCGAAACACCTTTTCTTCATTGATAATCTAAATAAACGGTTGCATTCATTGATATATGAAATAAAGGACATATACATCAATAAAAAGAAACAATGAAAATTAAAAACATAAAAGTTCTCAATCAATTACTGCATAGCATTAATTTCCTTTCTAATATGACTTTTAAAATACAGATTTCTCACAGACTTCGCATAATAAATTATCAATACGCGCACGCAGCCTTGCCCTCTAATGAGATTCGAACCGGCTAACCTAACTGGGGAAATGCATCATTAGAGTTAAACGTGAATTATTGAGAACTTTTTACACAATTCTTAATTTTTATAAATTAATCGAAAAAAACCGTGCAAACATTGTGCAGGTACAACTAGTAGCATGTTAATTCATCAAATGGAACTTATGAGAAGGACAGCAGACAAAGAGACAGAAGAAGATAAAGATGAATGATGTAGAAGAGAAAGAGTGAGAAGATCAATACAGACAGATGAACAAAGGCAAACAGCAAAAGAGACCATAAACGGAATCAGGTACCAAAGAAGAAACGGCCAAACTGAAGAAGGGAGAAATATAAGAAGAAGCCAAAACAGAATCAATGCAGCCATGAGCAGAAGACGAAGAAACGACACAAATTTAAACTCAGCAAGAGGAAATGTCAATATCGTAGAGCTTTATTTTTTAATAACTGAGAAAAGCATAACAGATGCTGGTACGAGAAGAGCACTTCCGCAGCTTCCAAATATATTAAAACAGTTGTTGGGAGAAAATACCCCTATGTGTGAAAATACGTAAGAATATTCTAGTTTTTGCACGTACCAGGATGTCAAATATATAATATTTAAAGCGGGAAGCTCATTGGTTCTAATTTGAAATGCAAAATCAATCACACTCACCCATCTTC
This sequence comes from Uropetala carovei, assembly GCA_036926305.1. NCBI lineage: Eukaryota > Metazoa > Arthropoda > Insecta > Odonata > Petaluridae > Uropetala > Uropetala carovei. Next base: position 3,288,227 of record JAXCHB010000280.1, read on the forward strand.
TTTCTTGACATCGCAAAGCAGAGCTGGTCTGAGGAAGACGTACGATGCTGGCTGCGTTTTCATACTTCGTTCTTCGGAGGTACGCATCTGAAACAACGACAGAACCAAATCAGAAATCTTGCACCCAAAGGATAGAAATTCTACAAAACCTTAATAACTTTTGATTTGAAGTTTATAAAGTAATGGAAACTGGCTAAAAATGTACTATTCAAACGTTTTTAAAAACACTTATTCTCATTTTATGAGGTAAACTATAGTTTTTACGTTAAAAAAACAATATATATTGATAGCAAACCCTTAATTAATGCTACGTTAAGTAACTCCATATCTTGGCTATATTTGCCCATAAACAAATCCGTCCTTGGAAAACATTTTACCACTCTCCACAGAAAATGATACTTTACAATGATAAAATCACTCATTAAACATATGGAGTAACTAAATGTTGTACATAAGAATTTATAAGAATAATTACTCCATTATACATAAAATATAAATATAACATTTAATATATATATATATATATATTGTAAAGAAATTTCAACTATAAATCAACGATGAAAAGAGAAGTTATTTAAGATTTCCTTACCTTTGAAGATATAAATCCTCGAGGAGATTGACCAGGACAGCTGTATCACACAATAATAACAGTACATTTATTTTCCAGAAGATCAAAGTTACATGGCAATTCAATAACACAAACTCAATCACAAAAGAAAATACAAAAACAATATAACTGCACTACTGGACTAAAGAAAAACAATAATACATCAAAACATCACCATAAATGACAATTAAGTGGCAAAACAGGGCATACTGAATAATTACAGATACAAATTCACATCATTGTATTACAAAATAAGAAATAGTACTATTAAGAGAAGTTAATTAATGTCCAGCAAGCAATGTGAAGATTACACACATTGAAACTGTAAAAAACTTTAGATAAAACTTCACTTCACTTAAAGTGTCTTAAAACATACACAAATCAAACTGAAAGTATTTAAAAACTGCTGTCAAAAGGCGTCACGTGGACCACTATTTTCGAAGAATTAACAGCCAAACTTATGTCACGATCAAAACTATCAACATTAAATTTCGAATACAATAAAAAGGCTTAGTCTTTTAGTTGTAAAAAGTTCTGATATAAACACAGAAAATAACCAAAACTATTAAAACACTCTCGTCAAAATGATTGTCACGTGAACCACGGTTTTTGAAGAACACACGGCCAAACTTATATCACGATCATAACTATCAACATTAAATTTCGAATACAATAAAAAGGTCTAGTTTTTTTCCTTCTAAAAAGTTCTGATGGAAACAAAATAAATTTCGAACGGTATTACGCACATCACAGATAACCTCGTCAGCCATTTTAAGATTTCTATGAAGTAACGCGCAGGCGCGCAGGCTAACCAACATTTCAAATTTATAAACCAGGATATTTACAATTTCGAGAAAAAGACCGCAAAAAATAAGCAATTCCTTTTTATATCTTGATTTGTCATTTTAGTAGGAATACATTTATAACTTATTATAGCATCGATAAATGTTTCTTAAATGTTATAAATTACTTGCAGTAAATCAAATTTATTGGCATTAAACTTTTGTTTTGCAAATTAAATTTGGATTCGTCATGGAGAGGGGTAAAAATAATGCATTAAAATATCTTTTCACATTGCTTAAAAAACGACAATGTAATTCATTAATTAATAACAAATTTTTCGTCCAAATACGATTGCTTTTTTTGGCAACATTTATTTTTCTGTAGGGCACGCCTTCATAAATAATTACATGGGCAGTTTCGGAAGTATTTGCAAAATAATATATAATAATTATTAGTTGTTAAAAACTACTCAAGAGTGTAATATTAAGAATAGCAATAGCAAACTACTTTCGGGTTTTTATCTTCGGCGAATGTGTACTCCATGTACTTTGGAAACCTTTGGTATATTCCATTCCTACTGATACCGATAAAATATTCGTATAAATTTGAAAGGTAGGTACTGATTTAGAAACACAGATGTCCGAAACAGGTAGAAAAATACACTTGTGATTGTAATTTGAAATCCAAAAACTCACGTAATATATTTTCAAAAGAACATTCGTGTGTCAATTTCCAACAAATCCTTTATCTAATTTTACAATTGCCCATCCGTCTTTCTCTATTTGCATCTCCCATTATTTTGCAGAACCAGTTAATTCCAACCAATGTTCATACTTACGTTTGATTATAAGTATTAATTCATAAGTTAAGGCAATGCTAATAATAAAAATAATCTGTAATGATATAACTAAAACCTTCATCAATTAATTAAGACATATTAATTAATTTTATATGGTGAAAAGCCTTTCATTTTTTTTAAAATTTTCATTCTTTTCTGCAAGAAAAGTATATGATTCTGTTACATTCCTTAGTTATCTCTTAGGTGCAGTTTTGTATTCTTCCATGGCTTGCTGTAATCCCTACACTTCAAATGGGCATCAATCTATTTGCATGTGTCAGTGCCTACTTAAAATCCCTGTAGTGTGTGTTCATCCATCTATCCCACAGTGCTTTTACTCCCATTTTTAGTGCTATAGTCTTGCCATTTCATGCTCAAATCATGTGTGTGCTTCTGACTATTGAATATTCTTTATAATGGTTTACTTATTCAGTGCCTTTTCTACCAAATGTGGTTCTCCCTATTAACCTTATTGAAGTGTAAATTGTAATTTATTTGTATAGGGTCAGTGTCTACTTGAAATCCCTGAAGTGTGAATGTGTTTCTCCCTCTATCCCACAGTGCTTTTCCCTTTTTAGTGCTATAGTTTTTATATTTCATGCTCAAAGCATGTAAGTGCTTCTTCTTCTTTATAAGGACTTAGCTTATTAAAGTTTAAATTGCAATATATTTGTATACTGGCAGGTTAGTGCCTGTGTGTACATGAAAGTGATGGATTTAAATAACTTTAAGGCAAGTGAAGATAAGTGATTATTTCAAAGGCATTTTTGTCTTAACTTTTCTCATTATTATGCATTTCCTCTTTATTTTATTACTTACTGTTCATGCTTAGTATATAATTCCATTTCTGTTTATTTTATATCCTAAAATTGCTTCTCTTATTTTTACTTCATCTATTTACAAATAACCTAAATTTTATATGTAGCTACTCTATTTTTAATTCACTCTGTCTCTCTACCTATCATTATATTTCAATAGTGACATTGATGTGGCTATGATTAATCTAATGTCATATGTTTTTTCAGGCAGTTATATTACTTTCTTCTTTTTATGAAATTCAGCAATAATAATATGCTGACAAAAACGGTTATTTTATTCTAGTGTTGATCTTACTATTTATGTGCACAATTTAATCGTGTTTATTGTTATGTTTTCTAATCACTGCGTCTTTTACAGCTCTCTATATCTTAGTTTACCTCAGTAGGTTTCGCAGTTTTTTCACATCCCTCGTCTTGTGGCCGTTTTTCTGCAAATGGGGTTTTTGCCTTACTGGTTTTTCCCTGTAAAAATGTTCAATTTGTTTGCAGTTTTAAATATATTAAGTAATTTTACTACTTTGAATTTCTTTAATATTCCCATATTCATGCAAACGTTTACTCTGAATCAGTGTATATAATATGTAATGGTTTATTGTCTTTGGAATAAGTAAAAGTACCTACTCAATGAGAAGCGTTATTTTTATTCCTTTATCCAATCATGATTTCCTAATAATATGATAATTATTAACTTATGTGTTTGCTTTAATTTGTGTAATGTATTTGTTATATAATAATATTAGTAAAAACAGAAGTAAGAAAATACTCGAATGTTATTCTTCTGTAATCCAACTGCTACCTTTAAGAATATTTTGCTCTTCTTCTTGATGTGATCTATTAACTATTTGTAATTATATAGAGTTGATTGTTAATAATAAAAATAAATAGATGAAATTAAATATTGCGTATTTATTCCTACTCCGCACCCTCTTCCCTTTCATGATGCATATTGTACTACTTGTTTTTTTTAAATGAATAGTTCAATAAGATTTTGACCTAAACTTTTAGAATGCTGCATCTTTACAGCCTATGGCTAAAATTTCTGTATTTTCGGCAATACGAGATAGGATACGGAAAATATGGCAGTATTTTCATCTGGCTGAAATGTTACGAGATGGTTCTACGCAGTCCACCGTTATATACTTAACAGCTGCTTGGAAGCAGAAGCAAATAACTGTGAGAAAGGAACATATGTTGTGGTCATACATGTGGTCCCTTAGAAATCCCACACCATTCTTTTCCCTCGTCCTTCCCTCCTTGTGTTTATTATACTACCTGCTCCGACCTTTGCCATTCGCATACCAAATAGTCTCATCTTCTTGCTAACTTTTTTTCTACGCATTCTCAAAAATTAAAATATAACATCCTTTTCTCTTATTTGTCATTTAAGCAGAGAATATTCGATATTGTTTAAATGACAATCATCTAAAATAGGTACACTATAACGTGGAAAATATTTTATATCTACTTATGAAAGATAACGTAGGAAGTAATATATTCGTAGTTACTAAGATAATATTACCAAACGTAAATACTCGTAATTTCATTTTATGTAGCTTTAAATGTTAAAGTTTCAACATTTTCACAATTTCGTTTACTCAAGCTCGCCTGTCGCTCTCGTATCTGACCCCACTCCTACAAAGAGTCTTATCCATCCAGCGTCTCTGCCAACTTGCGAAGCACTATAATTGGTCCACGTTTGTGGACTGATTCGGCAACAAGGTTCCCTTTCCACACATTTAAATCCCGCCTCCCAGCGATCATTAAGTTTGGTACAGACCATAGTTCCAAATTTAAAGTTTTAAGTATTTCTGATATATCTTTCTCAGCAAAATAAACTAAGGTGTCACAAGCAAATATATGAATTTTACAATTATAAACAGTTTCAACAATATCATTTATGTAGATAATAAAAAGTAAAGGTCCCAGCACACTTCCTCCATTCACTTTTAAATTTAACCAGCCATTTTTTCTTCGGTGTCTCGTATGAATCATTATTTGAATCCATCATGGACTGGAGCTAGAAATTAATTTTATTCCTATGAAATAATTATAGTAAGTACAGAAAAACTGATTATGCTCTTACAAAATGAAAATTAAATTAAAATTCACATGAGAAGTGCTATTATTGCTATACTAGTAAAGGTGTGCTTGCATTCTGCCAGCATTTTCTCTCACCCTAAAGTAAAGAGTATGAGCCGATATATAATTTTTAAACGCAACAGTTTGCATCTTCTTGCGGTTTACGTGTTTTTCCTTATTGTCAATATTAGGGTATAAACAACCCCAAAAATTTATAATTATAAAAGTTTTATAGGTTTTCAGCATTTGTTACGAATACCTCACAATTATGCAAGATTTCATCAATGTAGCACCTCTAGAATTGCATTTATATGAATTTCGTTTAAATTTTATGAATTTTTAACAGCCACAACAATATATATTTCTAAAATTTTATATGTTATTTACCACCGGAACATTATTTCCTAAATCTGTTAAATTTTGCAGCTTCTTGGGTCTTAAGAAAGTACATAAATATTAGTCAAATTTTTAAACATTTAAGAATTTATTGCGGCCGAACGAATAAAAATTTTCAAATTTCTTTATTCCTGTTTTCATTATTTGGCAAATTTTACCTCTTGAAAAAATTTGAGCTTCATAGCGCATTTAGAAGTACCTAAACCATGAAATGTTAATAAAATAGTTTACAATTTTTTACGGCCAAGAAAATAAACTGCTGCAATTTTGCAATTATTCCTCCGATTATTTTTTTCTATTCACCTGTGTATTAAATTTCAGCTCTCCAACTATTACAGTTTGGGCCAGACATTAGTATCCTCCTATATCCTATATATCTCCTATATATATCCTATATATATCGTATATCCTCCTCTGTAAGAAGAGTGCTTATAGAATGATACAGGACGACACAATAGAAAGCAAAATAATGTATAAAATATTTTAATAATGCCACTCACCAAAAGTTATGCACAAGAATAATTTTTCTTTTATAGATTAACAGTAGGCAGTAGTACTGCGAGACCATTCTTAATTGTCCTCAGGTCACACAGCTCAAAAGTGGCATTGTATATTTCCATTCGAAATCACAGTATTCATTTGCGTAGAAGTTGATGGTAACATCCACTTTTTACCACCTCCACCATTCAAGGCTATAGCACAAGCACATCTGACCAATGGTATTACTTGAGCTTAGAGCGGTCTTGCAGTATGATTGTCACTCACTTGAAAATAATAATAATAATATTTATTCCACTTAAATGTACGTGCAATTCATCAGTACAATAAAACAAGGTGGAATATAGGTACCCCTTAGTACAACTGTTTTGGGGTTACCATCACCTTATATTTCGGCAGAATGACACACGCCGAGCATATACACAAAATGAACAGAAACATAACAGTAACGTTATATACAAAATACAACATGAACATAAACTAAATAAGACACTTTCCTAGACATTGGAAGAATTGTACAAAAAAAGAGCATTACATAATGAGAGATTTAACTACATAAACCCGGAATATTTATACTATATTTTTAAGAAGTCCTTCAACTTCCTGGAAAGAAAACAGCCAATGCTTGATACATTTTAAAAATTTATTAACATTATTTACGCCAGCTATTTTTGAGCGGACTGAACAGAATAATTTGGGTGCAGCATATAAAAAGGACTGTTTAAATGCTTCATTATGAGGCTTTGGTATAACAATTCCATAGTGAAGTCTTAGTTTGCTATTATAATAACTTAGCTGCAATGAACTTCGTAGTATAGCCAAATGGGAAACTTGATAATGTGACCGACACATTCAGACGCCTGCACGAGTCTCTCATAACCACAGACCTCCTGTCCCTCTCCCACCAATTTCTCACTCACCTAAATGGCGCCAAACGCAACACCAATATAGACACATGCAACAATATAAATACACGCTACCAGGGCCGTTTTAAGACCTTCGTAGGCCCTAGGCACTCTTGCATTCGAAGGCTCAACTCTACGTCATATCAAATATATTAAAATGCACCCACGTTAAATGTAATTTTTTGCTATTAAAGATATTCAAAAGCATTTTTATAATTTTGGTTTTGAAATTATTTCAACAATACTTCAACACTTATTCAAGCATCAAACATTTTCGTAGGCCCTTGAAAGGCTCGTAGGCCCTAGGCACTGTGCCAATTGTGCCTAATGGATAAAACGGCCCTGCATGCTACAATACAGCGCCGTACACCATCCCTAAACTCGACGGCCTCAACATGTCCCCATGAAAACGACGCTTGGATTAATTACAATTTACAGAGTAATTGAAAAATTATATTCCAATAGCTAAAAAATGTATCCCAGCAAATATTCCGATTAAAATGTTGAGTTTTGAACAATATTGTTTAAAAAGCGGGATATTCTAAAACTTGGGAAAAACGTTATCAAGTCGGGACAATCCCTATATTGTACACAGTCCGACATGACATAAAATAATGCCTCACAAGAACAAGTGCTTGAAAAAAGAGTTGAAATTGCCATAGGTAATTTTTTTTAGACACTCAAATGCTTCACCGGCATGTCTCGTATATGGCAAAGGATTTTTAATTTATCTGGAAAAACTTCAAAAAGAAATGGAGCAGATTCGAGTTACGATTCTTTAATGTAATCTCCATCACTAAATTGTCTACCGTGCTGGGCTATTACATTTGTAACTGAAATACTAGCAGCAACTAAATTAGATGTACCTGAAACGAATTTCACAAGAGCACCTGCTTGCAGTTTTTTATTTTTTATTTCACGAGATATACAGGCTCTCTGTTTGTCTTCACTTTTTCGCTGACTCCACTTATGTTTTGTTTCATAGTGTCACTTGACAGACGAAGTTCTGCACATTTTATTTCAGAACACAAGCCACATAATGCTTTATCTATTTTTCTAAGCATGCTGTACTTTTCAGTCCATCAATCCTGAAAATCTCTGCCATTCCCTTCACAAGTCTTTGTTTTTTAACTGGTGGATATGACATTGTTACTGTAAAAATGGGCAACACAAATTATTATTAAGAACACAAGTCAGAATTATCACTTCCACACAAATATAGCAGATGCACAGACAGTTATTTTATCGTAGAAGTTAGAAACAAATCATACCATTAAAGATGAGACTAGAACCAAATATCAAAACTTTTTAAAAACGTCCACAAAATGAGTTTTGGCGGAAATTGTTTATAAAACTAAAAACAATTTTGTAACAATTTGTAATTAAATGTATGATGCATGTCTTATCATTTACTACCGAAAAACTCGTGAAAACGTTTACCCCTATGCTATTCGATACTATAAAAAAGTAAAGTACAATTAAATAACGAGAAATGAAACTAAATCTATTTGATTATATAAAGATCCCAGGACTTACTGTTAACTAAATTTTTTCAGTCGACTAACCATGGAAAAATTTTCAAAAGTGCCAGATTTTCGGTAATTCTGGATTTTTAAATATCATTGCTTATCTTGCTTCCATAAATAAATTATGTTAAATCAATCAAATATGGCATGTCCAGTAATTCCCCAAATAAAATATTTCACAGATTAACCCTTTCTTAAACGTCTCACATTAAACAAAAAGGAAAATTTAATGAGGATTTGTAAATTATTACTTGCACCAAAAATGAACATGCAGCCTAATACTTTCTTTATGAAAACAGAAAGGAGGCTGAAATTGTTTCTGCTTGTGAGTAACTTGAAGCTTTCATACAGTTTGCCATCACTTGAGTTATCGATCAGTGGATTGCACAAATAAGATACACGCAAAATTATTTACTGATTTAAAGATACATAGCTACTAAAATTTCATCAGCCAGAGCTAAGACAGAAGCAATAGTTAATAAGGTATTAGCTCCACATTCTCTACATTTAACAAAAATTAAACTTGAATATGATGTCGTGTACATGGTAGCAATCATTTATCAACAAAAAATTTTCCAATGCTCATACAGTATTTTGATCATCGTGTTAAAGGACTCATGCAAAAGCTAGTGGAATTGAAATCTGTTTCAAATGAATCAGCTGGGACTATAAGTCACCTTGTTTTAAAAACCTATTATTGGACAGAAAAGTATATAGCATTTGGAGAGGACAACTGCAACTTGACAGAACTGACAAATGGATAGAACAATGTTTATGTACTCTTGTCTGCAGAACTTGAACAATTAATTGGAATAGGATACCCTACCCAAATACCTTACATAATTGTGTTCGGCATGGAACTGATTCCTGGCATTGAATCAATTTGTGATTGATAATTCTAAATGGTTACAACAGTGGAAACATTTGAAAGCTTTCTTGCAAGATGAGGTATTATGTAAAAATTTCTGGAGAAGTTAACATAAAAAATGGTTTGATTTATTTCAAGTTATAATTTATTCAGACCAGAACTCAGAGCTCCTAAAAATTTGCATTTGTTTTTGCAATTCCAGCTCACAATGAAAGCATTGAACATATTTTAGTCTAATGAATGCCCAGTGGACAAATGACAAATCGTTTGGCAGTTCAATCTATTAAAGGCCTCCTAATCACAAAATATAATTTTAAACATTTGTCTTGTATGCAGTTTTATGACCGTATACTAATTAATGATGAAGAATTTTTAAAAAAGTGGGCAGCTCATAAAAATATTAGATAATTTTATAAAATTTTTATTTACTTTTAATGCTGCATTATTTGTGTATTACTGAGCCATTGTTATTTATATAAAACATCTCATTGGTTTGTCGAAATCTTCTTTTCGCTTTATCTCAATTCACTCAATTTAATAGTGTATAGTTACATGTTAGACGAATCGCACCCAAAGCATTTTATCAAATTAGCGATGGATAAGCGATTAAGGTTCTTCGCGATCGTCAGAGTATTGTTGCTACGGTAGAGCGATATGTTAATAGCATAGGATAATCAGCACGTTTAATATTAATATTATGTTAAACACTTATTATTAATAAAGGACGAAAATCAGACAAAGACGTGAAGACAGAAAGAAAACTCAACATTGTTCGCATAGGCCGTGAGATTTTCATATATACCTACTTAAAAATAAACGTATAATGTAAAATAAAACTAATATGTAATATTCAACGTGATTTTCCGTTAATTTTTAATCAATCACGGCGAGAGAAGTCCTCGCGGCGAGATGGCTCCGGCGAGGCGGCCGCGGCGAGGTGGCTGCGGCTAAAAGTCCCATTCCCCTATCTTACGTATTCGTTTCATTAATTTGAGGCTAATTCAGTTGCAACTTTGTTTTTTACTTATTATATGCAGCGCTGTTTATTCACTTTCCTATCTTACGTATTCGTTTCATTAATTTGAGGCTAATTCAGTTTGAACTTCGTTTTTTGCTTATTGTATGACGCGCTGTTTATTCACTTTTGTATCTTACGATTTACTTTCTTTAATTTGAGTCCAATTCAGTTTCAGCTACGTTTTTCGCTTATTATATGTCGCGCTGTTTATTCACTTTCGTATCTTACGTTTTAGTTTCTTTAATTTGAGTCTAATTCAGTTTCAACTTCGTTTTTTGCTTATTATATGTCGCGCAGTTTATTCACTTTCGTATCTTACGTTTTCGTTTCTTAATTTGAGGCTAATTCTGTTTCAACTTCGTTTTTTACTTATTTTATGTAGCGCTGTTTATTAACTTTCATATCCTACGTATTCGTATCATTAATTTGAGGCTAATTCAGTTTCAACTTCGTTTTTTACTTATTTTATGTAGAGCTGTTTATTCACTTTCCTATCTTACGTATTCGTTTCATTAATTTGAGGCGATTTCAGTTTCAACTTCGTTTTTTACTTATTTTATGTAGCGCTGTTTATTAACTTTCCTATCTTATGTATTCGTTTCATAATTTGAGGCTAATTCAGTTTCAACTTCGTTGTTTACTTATTTTATGTAGCGCTGTTTATTAACTTTCCTATCTTACGTATTCATTTCATTAATTTGAGGCTAATTTGCTTTCATCTTCGTTTTTTACTTATTTTATATAGAGCTGTTTATTCACTTTCCTATCTTACGTATTCGTTTCATTAATTTGAGGCTAATTCAGTTTCTTCTTTGTTTTTTACTTATTTTATGTAGAGCTGTTTATTCACTTTCCTATCTTACGTATTCGTTTCATTAATTTGAGGCTAATTCAGTTTCAACTTCGTTTTTTACTAATTTTATGTAGCGCTGTTTATTCACTTTTCTGTCTTACGTATTCGTTTCAATAATTTGAGGCTAATTCAGTTCAACTTCGTTTTTTACTTATTTTATGTAGCGCTGTTTTTTAACTTTCCTATCCTACGTATTCGTTTCATTAATTTGAGGCGATTTCAGTTTCAACTTCGTTTTTTACTTATTTTATGTAGCGCTGTTTATTAACTTTCCTATCTTACGTATTCGTTTCATTAATTTGAGGCTAATTCAGTTTCAACCTCGTTTTGAGTATATATTGACGACTCCCGAGTCTCGTTGGGGATGCGTTCCTGAAAACGTGTTCGAATCTCGAATATTCGAGTGTTGAACGCCGTTTTTCTATATACTTTCATGTTATAGTCGGGGGATACGTTCCCGCATCCTGGGAAAAAGTCTCCCCTCACGTTCTATAAAGATAAAATAACATTACTAATATGTTAATACAACAATATTAAATTATGAATAAATTATATAATAAATATTTTAAATGTATAACTTATTTTTTGCACTAAATAGGAAAAAAAATTTTTGTTTCGAACTTCAAAGATAGATGTATGCAATATGCTTTACAGACAGCCTGGTCCGGATTGTTTGTTACAAATGACTCGCGCGAGCTAGATAACATAACTGCATACATCTATCTATACATACAACTATTTATCGCGGCGAAATTAATATAAAAGTTATTAAAAATGTACAAAATAAATTAAGAATAAAGAAACAATAAAATTAAAATTTTTTTCATAGTTTAAATCTTTTTCAACTGCGCTTACTGGATAAGGTTTATTAATTGAGAAGTTGGAAGATTTTAGTTGGAAGAAGAGGAGCTATTGGGTGGGGAACTGTTTATTGTTGTTATCAAATTACCTGAATTTATCACGTTCTAGAATTTTTTCCTTCTGTTTCACATAAATGCTAATAGTTGACACATTCCCAACGATCTTACGATTTTAGTATAGCTTTCAGTATGTGTTTCTGACACTGATCATCTACCCAAAGTTTTAAAAGGTTTTCCATTTTAGGAATCACAACACTGCGCCTAGGACTGTTTATTGTTGTGATTTCAGTATGGCTTTCACCTTTCTCAACACGCTTTAAAATTTCTAATTTCAATTCATAACTATGAGTCTTATGCACTCTTTTATTTTATTCACTTACATTATCACTATTACATTTCCTTGTAGACGCCATGTCAAGTGATAAATTTATAAGTAAATCAATAAAATAAATAAATTTAAATAAAAGATTAACAGAAAAAAGAGTGAAATCAGCACAAATTCAAACAATTAGAGCAGATATAACTACGCCTACACCAAAACTAAACATTGCGTTTGGTTGGAACAAATAACAATGCGAAATTTATTTCGCGTATATTATCGATCGGCGGGATCGAAATCTCGACTTAATCGAGGCTCGGGAGTCGCCTGTACTGACATTTCTGATGTTGCACATTTAGCAGTGTTCATACGGTTCATACGTGGCGTTGACACAGAAATGAATGTCACTGAAGAATTAGTACCTATGAATGATACCACTACAGGAGATGATATATTCAATGGCGTCACAACTTTTTTGGATAAATTTGGTGTGGACTGGTCAAAAGCAGTGAGCATTGGAACAGACGGAGCACGGTCAATGAGAGTCTGTAAGTTAGGAGCAGCTTCTAGATTAAAAAATAAAACCCAGAGTGTGAATTCAAATGTTGAGTTTATTGCATTTCATTGTATTTTACACCAGGAGACTGTTTGTAAGAAATAACATAAAATACAAATTTTGTATTATATGTACTTTCTTTTGTTTATATTTTATATAATTTATTTTGTAAAGATTTGATTAAAACGTGTAATTATATTTTTAAACGGATGTTGAAATAAAATTACTTTGAAAATATCATCATCATAGGTAGTCTGTCCGTTGACAGGTCTGTGATTATTCTAGGTTAAACTTGGTTCTCTATACACTCCTATTTTCCGCAGTTTTCTTCATGTCCTGATAGCTCTCTTTCCCTTTCAAGTCGTCTACCAGCTGAAACATTTTCCTACCTCTTTCTCTTTTTCCATCCAGTTTTCCTTCTAGCACTTCTTTAATCATGCACTCTCTCCTCAGGTAAAGCCCAATCCAGTTCGCCTTCCTCTTTCTGATAGTCTGTATAATCGTTCGCTTCTCTCCTATTCTTCGTAGTACTTCCTCATTTTTCACCCTATCTGTCCATTTTATCTTCAGCATTCTTCTCCATGTCCACATTTCGAAGCTTTCCAAGTATTTAATATCATTTTTCCTTAGCGTCCATGTTTCTGCTCCGTACAAAGCTACACTCCATACATAGCATTTTATCAACCTCTTGCGGATTTCCTGCTTTATATTTCCCGTTAGCAGGAGTTTCTTTCTTCTGAAAGCGGCTTTTTCTTTTGTTATTCTAGTCCTGATTTCATCTGTACATTTTGCTTTTCTCATTATGATGCTTTCAAGGTATTTATAATCTGAAACTTGTTCTAATGGCTTTCCTCCAATACTTATGTTCAAATTTTCTTAATCTTTACTTGATATTCGCATAACCTTGGATTTTTCTGTATTAATTTCCATACCGTATTTTCTACCTGTTATCACTAGTCTATTTATCATTTTCTGGAGTTCCTTTTCCTTTCTTGCTAGAAGTACTTGATCATCCGTGTATTTCACTGTTCTTATAATGCTCGATTTAAGACATTTTTGTTTGATTTTCTCGATAACGGCTACTCCTACGATAAAAATATATAGGAAATGAAATTCTCTAATTTATGAGTTCTACAAGTTATATTTGAAAAATATTTTGATATAAGCAATACTTTACGAGATATGACGAAAATTTCATATTTTGTCACCAGTAAAGTGGTACCCCTGATTGGCGTACGTGATTCATTTTTGCGATGTTCTTATTATATTTCATTTTAAGTCCTTAATATCGAATTTCATGAAAATCCGTTTTGTAGAAGCCGAGAACGAACATGCGGACGGACGGACGGACGGACCGAAGATAATAGGCGCTCACGCTGGAAGCGAAACGCGCCCAAAAATAACCTACATAGCTACGAAGTCAAAATTATGGAACGATTGAGAGCAACTACTATTAGCATTGGAAAACAACATCTATCGGAAGATTCTTTGAATTAATATATCTTTAAATCCAGTTTTTGAGGCCACAATTTGTTTAAACTAATAATACGTGTGATTGAGTGTTGAATTTAAAATACGGTTATGGAAATCAGAAAACACATAATGGAGATTTCTTCAAATTCCAATTGCTATTATATAGCCCTCGAGTTCACGTTACATATAATCTTGTTATTTTTATGTGTTTTCTGAAGTAGGTAATATTTACTTAACTTGAGGGCTATTCTATCGCCAACGAGTGATAAAATATTGGTTCAGAGTAGTATACATATATGACACGCCTCCACTTAGACAGTGTGCCTCTTTTCAGTGTGTGAATTGCCTCTGTGGAAAACAAGGAGAAGGTCCCTAGCACAGATGCCAACACGCGAAGCATGCCTACGCGGTGCTTATTAAACGTTAACCGGTTGAAGAAAGCAACTAAGAAGCACTAAAAGTAGACACCATCATTTCATTTAGCATATTATAATACAAAATAACATTTTATGTTTATAATATGTCATTGCTGATAAAATTTAGGCTTTCTAAAACAACAAAATGATTTTTACAAAAAAAAATAATTATTTTTTTATTTGTCAGAATGGATGTTCATCCTTAATTCTCGCAGCGATACCAATCTCAATATATTTTTCATTTCGTCTACAACGTGTTCAATCAACTACGATCCAATTAAACGTATCCAGGATCGCTCTTTAAAATAGTTTTTTTTACGTCGGCGTAATTGCAATAGTTAATTCCAACGTTGCTACAATGGACCGATCAGAGCTATCGGAGAGCGAGTTCACTGCCTCTGACCCTCCCCCCCTCTGTCTGCATTTCCATGTCAAGGGTCACCCTTATCGCTCTCCCTCGGCCGCTATCTCTCTCTTCTCTCGCCAATGACTCTTTCCTCTCTGTCAATCCGTGGAACATACATTTCATTTGAGAGCCGTGTGAGCTTGCTATACACAGAGTGCGGACGTCGACTGCGATGCACTAATTAGGTACCTACTCCAGGTATATAACATCCTTGTTTCAGAATTTGGTGCTTTCCCGGCGAATAGATTTAACCCGACTGGTTACCCGAGAATTCTTGTTTCGCTCACAGTGCCGATTATTACAGTGCGATTCAAGTGGCGTTTCTTCCCTCTCCTCCTCCTCTCTCGCCGTTTTAAACGCTTCGGACAAATAGGAAAGAAATCGGCGGTTTTTCACGACGGGCGTCCAATTATCACTATTAATTCATCGGGAACATCAACACTATTCACTGATTTCGCTTACATTCTGCTTAAGAGTTTCGAGTTATTTTCTAGTGATGACGAAAGACTGAAATCTCGATAACACTTTCGATGTGAGAAAGCAAATAAACTAAAATGAATCGCATTCCGATTGATGGAGCATGTTAGAAAATAAGTTCCGATATTTAATTTACGGTGAAAATTTTAACTTTTCGTTTACTTCGGCGATCGATAATGAAGAAGACAAGGAAACGGTTTGGAAAACCCCATGCGAAATGTTGGTGCAAATAAGCCGCCTCCAATGGCGATAGGTTTTTGGTATCGACTATCAGAGTATCAGTAATATATTTTGGTTTTGGGAGTTACCTCAATCATAAGTTGGACAGGAGCCACATTAGGAGACTGAAATTTATTCTTGGAATCAAATAATCCTCTATTCAGTGTGCATTTAACATAATATCGCATTTCGTGGAAAGGAGCTGTAAATTACACACAGAATAATAAGCAGTGAGATATTAATACGTAATATCGGATTCATAAAAGTGGTTTCTCGGGTCTTCTCCTATTGGTTCGTATTTCTGCGTATTTTTCCTGCTACATCAAATTTTGTTTTTTCCGTCATATCTCTCTTTTCACTGCTCCGAAGAATTTTTATTTTCGTCGACTCATTTCTAAGACTCAAGTTCTTTTGTTTTGGCGGTTTCCTTCATTTTCGCTTTCATTGTTGATTCTATTCTTTCCTCAATATATTGTTTTATGCATTAATCACACACTCACTACATTTATTTATCTAAACATTTTGGCGAATTAATTAAGATTTCACAAGATGGAGCATTAATTGACAGAATGGGAAGATAGGTTATATCTATAACTAGGGGCTCCGTCCCTGGCGCTTCCGGCGCCCAACCTCGTTCCACGCACCGCGCGGCTACTTCTCTTTAGTTAAACTTAAAAAAATAATTGCTCCCCTCTTCTTCGCTTTCTCACCTTCCTTCTATCCCCCTCCCTCCCTCTCTCTCCTTCCCTCCCTCCCTCTCCTTCCCTCCCTCTCTCTCCTTCCCTCCCTCCCTCCTACCTCATGGGAAATAGAAATGCCTACCTTGGAGTCGAACTCACGACTTTTTCCGAGATTTTTGTCGTCTACACCATACAATATATGAGTCGAGCAATTATTACTAAATTTAGAGTTTCTATCTCGATTCTTTATCGAGTTATTACCAAATTAATATAGTAGAAATAAGGTAATTTGTGTGTGATAACACATTTATTTATTTTACATGACGTCATAAGGGATGCGAAAATTAAATTTTACGCTTATTATTAATAACTTACACATTATTAAAATCGATGTATTGAATATTATTATTATCATTTACGATATTAAAATTTATTATTATCGTCTATTATCAAATAATGGGTTACGCCACTATGACGTCATAAGTTTACACTGTTACTATGTGGCAGTTACCGTTGCTATGTGGAACGACGTTTACTATAATATTATAATAGATATATAGATATGGAAGGGAAATAAAGCTCATTGGCGGCCGTAGTACGGCTGAAACTGCCCCAACGTCACCTTCACGATCTACTTCAATATTATTTATTAATACTTTTATCGTTTATTGGTTTTATTTAATAGTATTGTGAATGACATGAATTGCAAATAATCGCCATGTTTTCCATTCATATGGCGGGCAACTGAAGCCTTTCTATTATTCCCACGGTTCCCTTTCCCATTTTTTTCCTCAAAGGTTTTACATTATATTTTAGTTTTATATAGAGATTTATAAGAGAATTAAAATGCGCTAGGTCTCGGGAAGCATTCCTTCCTTTCTCTGTTTCTTTTTCTTTGAAAGAATTTGTTAAAATATTACTAAACTAGCAGCCCGTTGCAGCTACGCTTGCAAATATCTAAATAGTTCGGCCATAGGTTAGATCTTCTTTGTTCCTTATTCATTTGACGTGTTTCCCTATTTCTTTGTCTTTCTTGTACTCTCTGCTCCTCATCTACACGGGCAATTCTATGAGCTTCCGCATCTCTTTCTCTCTCTTTCCTACAATACTCTTCCTTTGATCTCTGGCTCCTCTTTCTTTCTCTGGAAGCTGTAGCTGGGCTAATAGCTCTCATTTTCACTG
This sequence comes from Uropetala carovei, assembly GCA_036926305.1. Lineage (NCBI taxonomy): Eukaryota > Metazoa > Arthropoda > Insecta > Odonata > Petaluridae > Uropetala > Uropetala carovei. The sequence goes on from JAXCHB010000280.1 coordinate 3,306,004, forward strand.
GTCTACCCCTTGGCATTTTTTAATTTTACAGCAATATATTAGCAATATATTAGAACAATTACGTGATCACAATGTCACAGAGTTACTCAATGCTAGTTTAATATCGCGGTATATTCAAAGGGGAAATTTTTTTAATTCTACCTCACTTCAGTTCCAATGATTATCGTTGCACCCTTATAGACAAACTCACAAACAGTTGCTTTCCTTCAAGTGTATATCAACGACTGCTTTTAACTTCTTACAGGACCTACTATAAAGGCGACCTCAATGCAAGCATTTATTTAGATTACCAATGAAGAGAAGATAACAATAACGCTTTTCTTTCGTCTATTTGAAGGTTTAATTGGCCTTAAATGAGTCGGGGGCAACAATGAGAGTCTCCTTGGCAATTCCCGGAATGAGTACGAAAAATCCGATGAATTTCTAAAAAGAATACGTATTTTTGAAAAATTCGACCGTGTAACCTGTAAACATCGCAAGAATAAGATAGTAAGAGCTTTAGCAGTCGAATAAAGGAAAAAAAGAAGAAAATCGGTCCATATTTACTTATTTTAACGAACGAAGGAAAAAAAACTTTGCACTTTGAAAAATCGAAAATCCCGTGTAAACTAATGAGAAATATAACTGTCTCCTGGATTCGAACCCGGGACACTTCAGCAAACGAAAATATTTTTCCAGGGACCTCATAGCCAGTAGAAACAAAACGCCGTTTACCGCATACCTTTACGACGAACGGTTCTCGAGAAATACGCCGATATAATTACGCGAGGCTTCATACGCACTGACGGACGCAGCTTCACTACGCGCATAATATATAGGATATCGGAAGAATTTTTAACTATATATTTATAAGTATGAAATTTTGTAAATTGATACTATTGGAAGGTTTAAATTTAAAATTTTTGAAAATAAACATATTTAGAGAGCAGTTTAAAATAATTTTAAAATTGAAAATCTTTTTTCTTTTGTATGAGAGACATGAAATTTTCTAATAAAATTGATATTTTTTTCTGAGATGGGAATTCTATGTAAGTTTTAAATAATCAATGGAAAATATTATTAAAACATTTCCTATAGCATGCCATTTCATCTTTCTTAAAGTACCTGACAACAAGATTTCTCGCAGAATCAAAACGATGGAAAACGTCTTTCGTCGAAGTTATGAACCTCCTCCAGGAATTATTGTTTCCCTGGCAATGTTGCTGTTGCTAAGCGATGCGTCACTTGCTTATATTACTGGTGAGTTTCTTTTTCACTAGAGCTGGTTCATGTAGCAAGAAAAAATTGCAAGTTTTTATTCCAAAAATGCGCATGTATTATAAGATTTTTATGGCGAATTATGAATTCATTATATAAATCGACATTTTATCTACTTCGTTTTGGCTGGAACTGCGCTTAAATCATTTTCGGTTGTCATACGATTCCTTTGATCTTCCTCAGCGCCAATGGCCAAGGTGTGTACCAGAGACGAAGACCTAAGCAGCGAATGGGATCTCGAACCAGACTCTAACGTAAGGACAGCGAGATCTTTTCAATTTCACAGTAAGATGATTGATCGATTTGAGCTTTAATCGGAGAGTTTAGACCACTTTGGGTCTCTTTTTTGTGTCGTTTGGCATAAAAATGCATGTTAAACTACTGACAGCCGAAAAACAAAATAAATATGAAATAGCAGAAATAACAAATATGCTAATATTATATAGACCGAATTCACACTTGAAGGAGTTTTATTACAGTGATTCTTATTTGCAGAGTAGTGAATACTTTTACACATTGCTACGTTATTACAAGTTTGTGCTTTTAAAATATCTATCCAGTGAATGATGCAAGTGTAAAAGGGTCTGCTGTTAGCGGGAACAATGAAAAGAAATAATCAGATCCATGGTACTACTATATACTGTAGGTCGTTCCGGTGAACGAAAACGAGACCACTTCGCGCATGACGTCACTTGGTCCGCAAACGGAAGCGCGGCGTTCAAATTATTACGGGCACGTATTAGATGGCGACCGTAATTAAGATTCTTTTCAGCCTGTGGTTACTAGTAAATATGTCGCATTATAATAGAAGTCATAAATACATTTCTTGCTTTTTGTCTTTTATTATGTTACACTGTATTTTCAGTTATTAACTGTGATCCTAAAGAGTTGGGGCACCTCTGCCAATTGACGCGTATTCATTTCTCGTCCGCCATACGCGCAATTAATTCCTTTGTCTAAAAACTGCAAAGCTTAAAGTTGCTCTCCGTGGTCAGAAGGACATGATAATTTTATTGACACATCAGGGGGGCTTCTAACATGTAATTATCTAATTATATAAAGGTGCTTCTTACTTACGATGTATGGATACAAGCGCAAAAACTTTTTGTATATCCATCAGGAAAAGAGCAATGTAAATGAACAATATCTAATTTAAAATGTTCACTTGAAAATGTTGACAAATGCCATTATAAAATTAAACAAAACAGAATAAACAAAAGAAACTTTCAAGTTGGATAAAGTATAGAACCTATTACTTAATACAACAGATTAATGGCAGAAAAAATTACAAAAATCATATACATATAGCTGAGAACAATAAAACATAAAACAAATATAACAGTCTTATATTGAAGTAAAAGTAAATTACATTACATAAATGTGACTATAAAAAGACAAAGCAATCGAGTAGCTATAAATAAGTAATTAGTAACCATATAAAGGAAAAAAGAAAAACAATTAGGATTCTAGGTATTCAGCCCATAATGTGTCAATGAGTCTTTTCTTAAATACAATTGCATTTGAAGACTCTTTCACATGTAGGGACAAGTTATTATAATAATAAACGGCTTTGTATTTTAAACTGTCTGACCCATATTTACTTGAATGGGGAACTTGAGTAAAAATTTTTTTGGAGGTTCTGGTGTTGTGCCAATGAACATCTTTATTTTGTTGGAAAAAGTATTTGTTAAAATTACTTTATTAGTGATCTGAAAAAAATACATTAACATAGAATACTTGACCACCAAATCAACAGACATAATTCTGGTTATAATATAAACATCTTTGGTATATAAATGATAAATTGTATATTATTTTTTAAATTCTATTTTGCAGAATCTTTAAATGGTACAACCTTTCTTTTGTAGCTCTACCCCAGATAATACTCATATAAGTTAGATTGGAATGAACAAATGCAAAATAAGCATTTTTTAGGTCTGTTATGGAGACCACATCCCTTGTTCTTGTCAGTGCACCAATAGCTGGAACAATCTTTTTTTCTGTGTGTGCTATATGCCTTTCCAACATTAAATGTCCAGCCCAAACCACAATAGCTGGAGAGCTTAAACTTGCAGAGGTCGTAGATCTTCTGGAGAAACCGCCAGAAAAAATGGGACCTCTCACACACACAGACATCATTCCAAAAATAGTCTAAACGTGTTCTAGGGGCCTCAAAACGTGTATTTCCGTAGAAATCTCGAAGTCGATTTTTTCGTGAACACAATCCTTTCCCATTACTACATATAGAGAAAGTAAAAAGTCGTTATTGGTTATCTTCGTGAGGACCAAAGTTGTAGAGAATAATATTTCTTCCAGGTTTTGTTTGAAACAAATTTTCGTAGAACCATCCATTTCGGATATATTTAACTTATTCGTAATTTCCAGTATACAGCGCCAGCACCATGTAGCGGTGAATTCTATAAACATATTCAAAATATACGTAATTTACAGCAATAAGGACGACTGTATTCTTTTAAGATACGAAATAATAATTTTTCCTCATAATGCTATTCATAATAATTTAAATATCAATACCCCAAATATGGAGAAAGTCATGTGTTGGCCACATCAGATTTTTTTATCGTAGGAGTAGCCGTTATCAGTAAAATCAAACAGGAATGTCTTAATTCGAGTTAAACTTCTTGCATGGTTACTTCATCATTGTTGCTAACGTAAACAATCTCACAAAAATACATTTACAGTCATGCCTCGTTTAGCGCAAAGGATACGTTCTGAACGGTCTTTGTGCTAAACAAACCGATTATAACATGTACTTAGTAGTAATCAGTTCGCGAAATTGCAAGGTTTGCTAATGTTACTTTATTATTTATTTAATATTAATTATCATTAAAAATCATTATTACTACAATTTTAAATCTTTTGCAGCAGTGCTCGCATCAATGCATAGATCGCTTGGTTCTGCGTGTTATCATTTTCGTCACTGCAGCACTCAAATCTACGCGTAAATTACTTACTGTATGTAAGTGTGGGGGTATTCACCATTTTCAATAATTGCTTGAAATTCGTAAGGAAATTTTATAGCTGCATCTTTATCAGCGCTTGCTGATTCACCTGTAATTAATCGGTGTTTTTCGGTTTCCGTCAAATATCTTCTTAAAAACGTTGTAATTGGTCATCTTCGTGAGGACCAAAGTTGTAGAGAATAATATTTCATCCAAGTTTTGTTTCAAACAAATTTTCGTAGAACCATCCATTTCGGAGATATTTTACTTAGTCTTAATTTCCTGTATACAGTGCCACCACCATGTAGTGGTGAATTCTGTAAACATATTCAAAATATACGTAATTTACGGCAATAAGGACTTCTGTACTCTTTTCCGATATGAAATAATAATTTTGCCTCATAATGCTATTCATAATAATTTAAATATCTATACCCCAAATATGGAGAAAGTCATGTGTTGGCCACATCAGATTTTAATGAAGTTTACTGTCGTTCCTTTTTACTTTCTCCATACGTAGTATAGGGGAAGTATTGTGATCACGAAAAAAATCGACTTCGAGATTTCAACGGAAATACACGTTTTGAGGTCCCTAGAACACGTTTAGACTATTTTATAATATAAATAAATGAAGATGATGATGGGATTGTAATATTTTTAAAATATAATATTTTCCTTTCTTTAAATAATTTCTTCTTACATTTAAAATAATAATGAGTGCTGATTGATTTACTTACAGATTGATGCTGAATATGTAATGTTTATATTGGATAAATTATTTCTGAATAGTATTTCAAATGATTAATTTAGAAGAACCGAACTACAAACCGAACCGAATCACATGTCAAAATTCCCGTCTGAACCGAACCATGAACCGAACCACTTCCAAAAATTTAGAACCGAACCACTTCCAAATTTTGAAGTGGTTTGCAGCTCTGGTTTCTTTAAAATTTGGTCTTCTATTCTAGCCCCGCCTCCAATGATCATAATACTGTAGTAAAACCAGAGATATCTCGAGAAAGAATGTTTAAGAAACCCTAATATATATTTATATTTTTAAAATAATCTCTTTCGATCTATGAAATGTAACTCTATTAATCCTCGATAGACATTTCGACAAATGTCCATGCTGCTCGACGGCTCTGGTCACCGGTCTGCGGCTAGACTTTCAGCCAAGATGTCTGATCCTCCGTGCTCGCTAACCATAGAGGTGCCGAAGGACACTCATGCGATTGCCGTCTCACTGAAAAACTTCCCCGAAGGAATCGATTGTCCTCTTTCTCTTGTAAGTTACACTTCATTATATTATACGCTACTTTGATATGGTTGTACAGAAAGAGAAAGTGGAAGTCGTGGCACGCAATAACCATCATTAGTTATCCTTTTGTATATAGGTAATTGATTAAAATGGGGTCACTAATCCTCTGCAACCTTTTTAAGTTCTTCTCTTTGCCTCTCATGCTGCTTATCAGCTGATTTCTTTTACTTTTTCTTTCTCCTTTAAGTGTTTCCTCCATCACATCTTTACTAATGAAATATTTCGTCAAAATCAAATGTCCACAACAGTTGGCCTTTCTCTTTTTATACATTTTTTATCAATCTATTCTCTCTCACTCTTAATAATTTCTAATTTTTACTTAATTGGCACTTTTCATTTACAGCACTCCATGCCCACAATGATATTCTTTCCTAATATTGCATATAACATTTTTCTTAATAGCTCATACTTTTGCTCCATACAAGATGATACTCCACACATGGAACTTCGCTAGATTTGGTATTTGTTTATTTTACTTGCTACCAGGAGTTTCTTCCTTCTCAAGGCAGATTTTGCTTATGCTATTCTAGTTACTTTCTCCATATATGTGGCACAGAGAAAGTACTTTTTTCATAAAGAAATTCGAAATGGTGATTTAAACGGAAATGCACTGTTTGAGGTCCCTTGAACACGTTTTGACCGTTTTCTTGATGATGTCTGTGTGTCTGTCTGTATGCCCGTATGTGTGTGACGGAAATTTTGTGTGAATGAAATTTTGTAGGCGCTCTAACTGAAAAACTATTCATCAGATCAGCATGAAATTCTATATTTTGATTTTTTCATATATACGATATTGATGATGATTTGAAAAGATTTTGATAACAATCGGTCAGCCGGAGATAAAGGTTTACCCCTGTCAAATTTTCGTTTCTCTTAAATATTTTGCCTAAAACTGAATTTTTGTTAACACACACACACACATGCACGCATGCACGCGCGCACGAACGCACACACACACAAGAAAACATGTTAATTGGTGTAGAGGTTTTTATATTTGCATTTTAAAATTTTTTTCCGTCAAGATGTGAACTTCAGACTTAAACTATCGGATAGGATATAAATTGTAGTTTCTTATTTTTGAAGACAGAATTCAAATCCGAGTAGAATAAGCGTAAATTTATAGTTCTTATCGCATAAAAGTGGTAATCTTTCTGGGTCCAACAATTAGCTGCCTATGCTTTCATATGGGTAAGCTTTTAATGGGAATCAGAGGCTTATATTTTAATGCCTTTAATGTTAAACTACGACTAATGAAGGAAATCCGATATTGATATAATCCGCATTTTTGGGACTGTTTTGCCCCAGTGTTGCTCAACATGAGAACAAAAACAGTGAGGCAGCTCCATATGACCTAGAGACTTGAAATTTGGTACGATTACAGAAATATTGTTTCAACCGAAGATACAATAAATATTGCAAAAATTCAAATTTTTAGGGGCGGTTTTGCCCCATTTCTGCTCTATATGAATGTGAATGTTATAAGGCACTTCTAGATGAGCTACAAACTTAAAATTTGACACGGTTATATGATTTTGTACAAGAACGATTGGGAATAATTCGAAATTGTAAAAAACCTAAAATTTAAAAAGCACACATTAACTAGTGTGTATATATATATATATATATATATATATATACAGACACACACACACAAAAAGATGCAGTGATAACGAAGAGAAAAATCCTGGTCTAGTCAATCTTGACACATAATGGTTTTAGTAGTAAATTTCTAAGAAAAATCTGCAACGATAATGCCAATAAATATTTGAGATGTTCAACTTGCTATAGTTGCATTCAACAAATGAATGCATTTGATTTGTTTAATCTCTCTTTTTCTAGACTTAGTCCGCTCGTACCTCATTGATCTAGAATGAATTTTACCATTCGATTTATGAATAAATTCTTCCAACTTTCCATTCCACTAATTTCCTTCCGTGTCAACTTCAAATTCACCCTGTAAAGAGCCTTTATTGTCGTATTACATTGATATAATTATCATCACTTTGGTGGCTAAACTTGCGACCCCTAAAATAAAAGGCGTTGCGTAGATTATTAATATTAGGAAAGAATAAACAATAATAAAAATGAATGGATCCTACTGCGTTTGTTCATCACCCCAGCCTAAAAATTAAAAATTAACTTACATTAAAATTCAAGCAATCATAATATAGACGCCTCCATGGTGCTATCTTGTTTAACTGTTCGGCTCGAACCTCGGGCAAGCCTCTCCTGTCCCTTCTGTGTGTGTGGGTTCCATTTCCAATGTATGTGCACTCACAATTCACAGCCAAAATCGCTTGCTGAAGATTGGTCTGGTGATGTTTCTAACCGATTTGATGGTGTCGAAGCATTTGTAAAGTAACCCATTATTCCTTACCGTTTCAATTTGAATAAATTGTTGAACGCTTCTTTCCGGTCTGTGTCATTTTCGGTCACGGATGAATGAAATCTTCGTTTCCCTGGAGTGCTTCTCTCGCATATGTACATTCCCCATTACTCTCTAATGGTAGGGTGTTGCTAGATTTTCACAACTTCAAGAGCGGAACCCGTGCTTGCAGTTCCGCTTCTAGTGGATGTGAATGCGACCTCGTGTCATTCGACAAGATCTCAAATTTATTCAGTCTCAATTCTTTCTCTTTCTCTGGAATACATCTTCTCATCATTTCAGAATTCTTCTTTGTGTTTATTTCGCATTTTCCATCTCTCAGCCAGTTTGCATGTCCTTTATTCTATAGCGATGCCTTAATCATGCCAAATTCTATTCCATAGAATCACTGCGGTAACGCAACTATAAGGAACATTTATTTTAATTCAAAATAAATTAACTAGCTCTTTTTTGCATTAATTAGATAGATTTATTCGCTCAAACAATTGATTTCATTTTTCAGTGGTTTCACGAAGGGACAAACAAAGACGAGGCCTGGAGTTTGGATCTCTGCGACGGAGGAAAGAAAAGATTTTTGGCGCTTTACCCTCAAATATACCCTTACAGGTAATTCATATCGAGCCCTCAAGAGCCTTTAATGGCTATAAATTCATCAAGGAATTCATTTATTATTTCGTTTCTCCAGTATGCCTACTAACGCGGAGTAACTTCGGATTATTACAACCTGGTAACTGTAAATGCATGTGGGTGATGTTCATTCTCTGAGAAGCCTTCAGTAATAAATGTACCACTGTGAAATACACTGTCACTTGATTTTTTCCAGAGTCACCCTTCGCTGGAATCCCGTATTCCCTGCTAAAGCATTCCTAAGCAACGACACACGCCTCAACAGGGTGCTAACTTCGGAAGAACAGTTGGAAATCGTAGCCACTGCAGTCGGTAGAGGTGAGGATTCAAACTTTCGCCATTAAACACCACTGAACAGCGACCTCAATATTTAATGCCTTAACGCGATCCACGAGCATTTATCTACCGCAGAATATTCTTGATGAAAATCCGGTGACTCGATATAATTTTTACAGTTTCTTTCGAGGGATTTGCTACGCCCTCGCGCATTCGATTCCTAAATATTCTCTAAGATGTGCTTCTAAATGTTTCGTTTCGCAGGGGCAGTTTGCGAGGAAGAGAATCGAGTGCTGTGCTGGAAGATCATGAAGGAGAGTCTCTGCGTGTCGGAGGAATTGGCGTGCGACGGCTATCACAACTGCCCTCGCCCCGGAAACGACGAATCCGAATCTATGTGTCCTCAGACGCGTAACGGTGAGACGTCTCATACACTATATTTATGTAGTATCGATTATAGGCTCTCTGGTGCTTTCAGACGAATAAAGCAGCGTGTCTGGTGGAAGAGACGATCTCGCTTTCACATCTCGAAACGATTGTCTCCATGGAGACCCTCGCGATCCCTCCTCATTTCTTTTCTTGCTATTCGCGCTTAAGTAGTAGTGGCAGTCATAAAGGTTTCCGCCGTTGCTACTGTACTGCCCGCCACTGCTATAAACAGTCCGAATAAGAAACGCCATTAACTCGCTGACAAAAATTACCATAGGATGCAAATCCCCATTTTTACTTTCTCCATATACGTATTGTATTCATGAAAAAAAAATCGATTTCCAGATTTCAGCTGTTTTGAGGTCCCTAGAACACGTTTAGACTATTTACTCGATTAAGTCTGTCTGTGTCGCTGTATATGATAGGAATTTTGCGGGCACTCTAACTCAAAAACTGATTATCAGATGAGCACAAAACTTAAGACTTTTATTAGCAGCTGAAGATTTGAAAAGGCTTTGGCTGAAACTGGTCTACCGGAAGTGGATGTTTATTCTAGTCGTTTTCCTTTAAAAAATTATTTTCATAAATAGTGATTATTATAAAAGCTGTAGATAATAAAATATTATAACGGTTTTGTCTGAAATATTTTTTTATAAAACCAATAGTTAAAGAGATATTTTGATTTTTCTTCTAAATTTATGTTAAATACGTCGCTAAGTGATGCCACTGTTTCCGCTGCTCGATAAAACTTTCTAATTGTTGATAGCGGTGTGTACTCAACCAGGGGTGATATTAATTACTAATAGATATTTTTTATCCATAGAAACAGCTAATATTTTTCTTTACTTATGGTTTTAACTTTCTCCATATACATAAATAATCGGTTTTTTCAGTTTCTGCAAATATCACCTTAAAAACGTCGTTATTGGTAATCTTTGTAAGGACCAAAGTTGTAGAGAATAATATTTCTTCCAAGTTTTGTTTGAAACAAATTTTTGTAGAACCGTCCATTTCGGAGATATTTAATTTATTTGTCAATTTCCAGTATACAGTGCCGCCATCTAGCGGTGAATTCTGTAAAGATATTCAAAATATAATTTACAGCAATAAAGACAACTGTATTCTTTTTTTTGATATGAAATAATGACTTTGCCTTATAATGCTATTCATAATTATTTAAATATCTATACACCAAATATGGAGAAAGTCGTGTTGGCCACACCACATTTTTTTACTTTCTCCAGATGTGGTAATAGAAAAGTATTGTGATCACCAAAAATATCTACTTCGAGATTTCGACGGAAATACACGTTTTGAGGTTTAGACTATTTTCGGAATGATGTCTGTGTGTGTGTCTGTGTGGATGTATGTGATTGTGGGCACTCTAAATCAAAAAGTACTTGTCATATTAATACCAAATTTCATATATAACACTTTAGCATGAGCACAAACAACTGATTAGTTTTTGGACAATAACGGTTAACCGGAAGTTGAGATTTATTCGAAACCCGACTCAGTTCCTGCGATATTTCTCCGATACTACGTCATTAGTTCTTTGTGCCCATCCCAAAGTGTTATATATGAAATTTGGTAACGATATGGCAAGTACTTTTTGAGTTAGAGCGCCCCACAATCACACACACACACAGACATCATTCCGAAAATAGTCTAAACGTGTTCTAGGGACCTCAAAACATGTATTTCCGTTGAAATCTCGAAGTCAATTTTTTTCATGATCACAATACTTTTCCATTACTACGTATGGAGAAAGTAAAAACAAGTACGAAATTGCGTTTCAGTGAAGAGTAAACAATGATGACGCAAAATATTTATAATAAATCAATTATTTCCATAATAAATATATTTCAAAGTAAACTTTTTATCTAAAATTATTATTTTTTGTGAAATAAGAATAGTGACCTTTTTAAGCATCATTATTGGTTAGATAACTGGAATTTGATGAATAAGTTAAATATCTCCGAAATGGATGGTTATACGAAAAATTGATTCAAACCAAAGTTGGAAGGAATATTATTCTCTATAATTTTGGTCCTTATAAAGATTGTAAATAACAGCTTTTTACAGAACATTTTCAATGGAAACCTAAAACACCGATTATTTATAATTTGTAAAGGTTAATGTATATTATAACGTTGTTTTAACGGAGATATTTCACCAAAACCGAATCGGGATTCGAATAAACCTCAAATTCCGGTTAATCGATATTGTCCAAAAACTAATCATTTCTTCGTGCTTATACCAAAGTGTTATATATGAAATTTGGTAATGATATAGTAAGTACTTTTCAAGATAGAATGCCCACAATTACATATAGGGTCATTCCATGCTACATGTCCAGACTCAGTAAGTGATGGTTCCTTCGACTTGAAACTACCTTCCCAACACATGACATTCTCCATGTTCGGGGTATAGATATTTAAATTATTATGAATAGCATTATAAGGCAAAATTATCATTTCGTATTGTAAAAGAATACAGTCTTCCTTATTGCCGTAAATTACGTATATTTTGAATATGTTTACAGAATTCACCGCTGGCGCTGGTGGTGCTGTATACTGAAAATTTACGAATAAGTAAAATACCTCCGAAATGAATGGTTCTACGAAAATTTGTTTGAAACAAAACTTGGATGAAATATTATTCTCTACAACTTTGGTCCCCACGAAGATTACCAATTATGACGTTTTAAGGAGATATTTGACAGAAACAGAAAAACTTTTTTATAAATAATTCCTAAACAATAACTGCTATGGAAAATTCTTTCAAATGTAAGTTGTAGGAAATTACATCTTCTTTAACATTTGTACAGCATTGTATATACAATAAAGATCTTTTAACGGAGTAATATCGCAAATACCGAATCGGGTTTCGAATAAACCTCGACTTCTGGTTAACCGGTATTGTCCAAAAACTAATCAGTTCTTTGTGCTCATGCTAAAGTGTTATATATGAAGTTTGGTAATGATATGGCAAGTACTTTTAGAGTTAGAGCGACCACAATCACATGCATCCACACACAGACACCATTCCGAAAATAGTCTAAACGTGTTCTAGAGACCTCAAAACGTGTATTTCCTTTGAAATCTCGAAGTCGATTTTTTTCGTGAACACAATACTTTCCCATCACTACGTATTTTTCCCACATATTCAATTTCCTCATTTTATGTTTATTTCCTAATAACACAAAGTAAGTGATACCATTGTTTCCACGGCTTCATAAAACTTTCTAATTGTGGATAGAGATGCATACACCTCCAAGGGTGATATTAATTACTCATGGATGTATTGTTATCCATAGAAACAGCTAAGAATTTAATTTACTCTTTGTTTTCTTAATAAAGATTATTGAAAATATTTAAAAATATTCTCGATTGTAATAACCGATAAATATTTCTGAGAACGCTGACGTCGAGGGTAATCATATTCATGTCTGTATGCTGAATGTCACGTGTTGGCCGCATCAGAGTTTTATTATGTTATCAGTCTGGTGATGCAGGTTGGGAGATTATATAAATGTCTTTCTCATTTATAGCATTTCTGTCAACTGTTGTATACATTCTAAAATATGGACTTTTTTAATGAAAAATTAATTATAATCTATAATTATCTTATACAAGCATAAGTGCCAGTTGAATTTCAACGGGTTTATGAATCTAAATTTTCGTAAATGAAACGTAAAAATCGCAAGAATAAAATTGTGCACTGTTTTAACGATCGAATATTTCTATAAGTCTGTTTTAATTATTTAACTAAAATCTCACAGAAATTCCTTGTGAATAAAATAGTACCTTTCTTTCTACTAACATAGCCATTGTAATTAGTTTTAAATTGATTATAACATTAGGATTTCAATTTCATTAAATAAGCACAATTCCGGTTCCAAAAAATTGGTTCAATCTTCAATTGACTCTGATAATACTTTAAATACATTTTGGAATATAATGTACCTCAATATCGTTTATCGTCTGCTCAGCACTCTTGCCTTCTCATTTTCCGAAACAACTACTTTCACCAGTTTTAAATGGATTTCAAACTTAGAAGAGAACTTGATTCAATTCAGTTAAAATAACCACATATCAAACTTCTTATTCCAAAGAAAATCCTTTTATAATATGCAATGTTAACCTAGAATTCATTCATTCTGAAAAGTGAATAAAAGTACCTACCATGTACATATATTTCTTTCAACTAAAATAGCCACTCTTATCAGATTTTAATGGATTAATGCATTAGCATTTCAATTTCATGAAATAAGCAGAATTCCGGTTACAAAAAAATGTGTTCAATCTTCAATTGCCTCTGATAATACTTTAAATAGATTTTGGAATAAAATGTACCTTAATATCGTTTAGCGTCCGCTCACCACTCTGGACTTCTCAGTTTCCGAAACAACAACTTTCAATAGTTTTAAATTGATTTTTGCTTTGAAATGGTACTTTCCTGTTAACGGGAATAGCTCAAAAAATAAACACATATTACTGTGTTATGTTGTGATATTTTGTTTGTTAACAATGCGTAACAAATCTCGTTAACATATTTACGTTGATCCCTTAATGATGAATTTGTGGAGCTTGCCGAGGAGTGAAGAAGAAGCTGTATCTTTGCTTCAAGACCATGGTATTTTATCTAAAGGGCGAATGTGCAAGAAGGATCATATTATGAAACTTTACTTCTGCGACAGAGTATTTCGGAAATGCAAAGCGGAAGCCTGTCAGCAGAATAATTCATGCGGCGACAACATAACAAAGAAATCGACATATTTCCAGCTATTTTAAATGCCATAAAGACATATTGGCCCCCTAGTAACATAAAATTAGATTGTATTAGTAATTATGTTGCTTTTATTAATAAATAAGTTTCACAAAAGTGTGATTTTTAAGTAATTCCCCCGTTGTTACGCGTTGTTAATAAACAAATACGTCGTAACATATCACAACAATACGTGTTTATTTTTTGAGGTATTCCCGTTAACATGAAAGTACCCAAAATACTTGAGTCAATTCAGTACAACTTCCACTTTACATACTGTAAATTCCAAAGTAACTGTTTTTATAATAGGCACTGCTAGCCTAAAATTAATTCATTCTGTAAAGTGAATAAATAAAGTTCTTTTATTTAAACTATAATAGTCACTGTTATTAGATTTAAATGGATTATAAGCCTTAGAACTTACTCTGTATTAAATAAGCACCAAAATTCCTTTTATAAAAACAAATCAATTCATTAAAAGATCCAATGTTGTTTCTTCGAAAATTGCCTGTTAACAGTTTTAAATGTCCTTTTAATTTTAATTGAATTTTAATTTATATTCGTTTTCAAACTTCAGACATTCTTACGAAATTAATTCAAGGAATAACAATATAAATTCTTAAGCACGTATGGTTTACACAGAATTTAATTTAAGAATGCTTTTTATTTCCAATTTTTCTAAAATGACTCTGTTCATACTTAAATTTTTTTATAATTACGTTATTATACTTATTTTCCACAAAATACGCCAATCTCTCCCATTCCTTCCTCTCTCTCTCTCTCGTATTGAAGCTAACAATGATAATGGTCGACATAGCAACATCACGTTAAAATGGCGAGATTTCCACAAAATATGCAAATTAAACGTTTAACATGGAATATTTCGAACTGTGGGCGAAAAAAGACGAACGGAATAAGAAACTTTATAAATTTTTCTTGAAAATGGTTCAAATCCGAAGGTCATCTGTTAATTTCTTCTAATTTTAATTTCCAAATGAGTAAAAGTCTGCACGTCGAATAATCGCGTTTTACATGTTAAGTAATGGGAAATGGAAATGCCTCTCTTGGAGGCGAACCAAGGAATTTTTTCGCTATTTAAATTTGTCATTCTCTGAAGAAGTGTTAATCAAGCATCCCTACCAAATTTCGAGTTTCTATGATTATTATTTTTCGAGTTATTAGCGTTTGCATAGCGTGATCAACCTACCAACCAACGGATGACGGCTATTATTATATAAAAAATAGTATAGAATATTTTCCGCAGCAACAAAGAATTGAAATACAGGCACGTTGCTTTTGATCTCTTCCGACATCATCAATTGCATGCAAATGGAGCCATTTAAAAGGAATTAAGTAAACCGGAAATAATGTTGAAGGGAACTTTTAGTATAATTTCATGAAATTTTACCTTTTAGTTGCGATTAACCATAATTCAAAGATGAATCTTTGCACTCAGTTCGCCACTCCAAACAAATCAGTGTTTAAATCCAAAATGAACGGTCGTTTAACTGCAAATACATAATTAACCACAGCCAAATTCATTTTCTCTCCCGTGAAAAGGAGGAGCAGACGTGCTGAAAGAAGGACCAGCAAAGGCGTTCAACATCCTGGCCGACCATTTTCGGCGGATGATGGCGGTGAGAGCGGGCGACCCCAAGGTGACCTCGCCCTCCGTCAATTCGTCCTTCCGTATAAACAACGGTGGTTTGAACAGCGGAAGGAAAGAGGTCGTCGGAGGCAGCAGAGAGGCATCGAAGGAGGCGGAGGGAGGAGAAGGAAGCAAAGAAGGCATTGAATTCGCAGGTGAGGGTCGGTCGCCATCCATCCAAGGTTCAACCACTCGCTGCTGGCATCACGTCAAAATAACGGAGGGATATGGTCGAATGTCAGCATAAACGAAAAAGGCGAGATCAATAAATGGCGAAAAAGGAATATTAAACCATTTCAATTTTAGAGAACACAAATACATGGATTTTCACGTAAGAAGTTTCTCACTTTTTATCTAATTCTCTTAATTGTGTTCGGCCTTTTTACTTTCTCGATATGTAGTAATGGGAAAGTATTGTGATCACGAAAAAATCGACTTCGAGATTTCGACGGAAATACACGTTTTGAGGTCCCTAGACCACGTTTAGACTATTTTCGGAATGATGTCTGTGTGGATGTATGTGATTGTGGGCACTCTAAATCAAAAAGTACTTATCATATTAATACCAAATTTCATATATAACACTTTAGCATGAGCACAAACAACTGATTAGTTTTTGGACAATAACGGTTAACTGGAAGTCGAGGTTTATTCGAAACCCGATTCGGTTTTTGCAATATTTCTCCGATAATACGTCATTATTGTATACATTTACCATTACAAAAAATGCAGAAAATATAATTTTCTACATCTTCTTTTTCAAACAGTTTTCCATAGCAGTTATTGTTTAGGAATTATTTATAAAAAATAATCGGTTTCTTCGGTTTCCGTCAAATATCTCCTTAAAAACGTCGTAATTGTTCATCTTTGTAAGGACCGAAGTTGTAGAGAATATTATTTCTTTCAAGCTTTGTTTGAAACAAATTTTTGTAGAACCATATATTTCGGAGATATTTTGCTTATTCGTAAATTTCCAGTGTGCAGCGCCACCACCATGTAGCGGTGAATTCTGTAAACATATTCAAAATATGCCTAATTTACGGTAATAAGTATGACTGTATTCTTTTACGATACAAAATAATAATTTTGCCTCATAATGCTAGTCATAATAATTTAAACATCTATACCCCAAATATGGAGAAAGTCATGTGTTGGCCACATCAGATTTTTTTACCATTTTGATGTTTGACCTTGTGTGTTTGCCATTTTTACGTGAAATTTCACTTTTTTCTTGTTCGTGAGCTATCTGTGACATAAACCTTTTAAACGCTAAAATATTTAAGTTGCAGCACCAAATGCATGATTTTATCCACCCTCACCACGCAATCCCCTTTAAATTCCTCCTTTGTTTTTTTTTGAACCTCCTAATTATTATCAATATCTCTCTCGCCTTCTTCTCGGTCGCAGTCTTTGCCAAATTGGGGCCGTGGACATTTGTGCTTCTGTGCATGCTCGCTTGCGGTTCGCTTCTCTTGCTCTGCGGATTGTGGGAGTGCTGCTGCCGCAGTCGAGGACCCACTCCAGCACTCGCTCTATCCCCGAGGGGCTCTATGGTGGCTGCCGGTGGCGGAGGACAGCAGACCACTACGGTGGTCATCATAAGTTCATCGACACCTCCGCCTCCAGAATACGAGGAACTAGAACAGGTGAACGAGGAACGGGGACTTTATGGAAGGTTTATGGAGAGATGGATGGTGTAAGAGGCGGAGGTGGACAAAAAAAGGGGCGGAGTGTGATGAGAGTGAAAAAATTAGGGAGAAGGAGGATTGGAGACGACATGATGTCTTAAGATAACGGCTATCGAGGGCTCATTTTAAGAGTCGGAAAGTAATGAGTTCGAGAGAGAGTTTGTTCGGTGGAAGGAGAACCAATGTCATTTCAGCAGAGAGAAAAAGGCATTTCCCGATGTCTTCCAGCTGAAATTATAGCCGACAGTGAAAATTTTAATGGAAAATTTCAAATTACGCTGGAAAATGTAATATTTCTCATACATTAGCGGATTTATTGTTGAATACGTGCCATGGAGCAACGAAACATGCGAGAGACCTGTTCAGTATGCGTGCATGTGATTTTATATAGTATTGATTCAAATATTTGGTTTTTGAACAAATATGATAATAGGCGGGGCTTTGTTTAACTTGAAAAGGATATTGATCAAGTCTAGGCCAGTGATCTACTAACTGTGATTCGTGAAATGTTTTATGGGGTTCTCGGAAACAAATCTGCAATGGCGGAGGCATGAGTTTATGCTCGACAAAATTTACGGGAAAATCGAAATTGGTGCTTTTTTCACGAAGCATAAAGCAACTGGTAGGCATTAAGGGAACCATTAATTTGAAAGAGACATGAATAAATAATTAAGTAAAGATAATTACGGATAACTAAACCTAATAATGGTAACACCGTCACATCTAAACTAATTAAATTAAAACATAAATACTCCTTAACCGTACAAAGTGAGAATATTTAGAGACAAAATAAACAATAAAATAGGGTTTTAAAAAAAATAAAAATTTTTGGGCTAAAAAAAAACGAGTAAGAAAGGAATCGATGAAAAGAAAAACAAAAGTAACACTTACAGGTTTTCAATTTGAACGGGTGACACCAGGCTACCTGCGAGGTTTTCTTCCCCCGTTAAACCTGTAAGTGATACTTTTGTTTTTCTTTCCATTGATTCCTTTCATACCCGTTTTTTTTTACCCAAAAATTTTTATTTTTTTTTTAAAACCCTATTTTATTGTTTATTTTGTCTCTAAATATTCACACTTTATACGGTTAAGGAGTATTTATGTTTTAATTTAATTAATTCATCTCGCCGTAGTCTCCAACCTTTTTTAATTACATCTAAACTACTTAGTTTTTATTCGCTTTATTCAGAGACAAAATTGTCTTGACACCTTCCAAACATATGATTAAATTCAATATAGTGAACAATTTGCGGAATTGAATTAATGTATTTATGTAATAAATTTAATACATTTATTATTTGCATACAATTTACATAATCAATAGTAAAGTTATGAGAGCTTAGAGGCGGCATTTTTTCTCCGTAGGCCAGCACAGTTTAATATTCATGTTAAAGAAGTGATGAGGCAGGCATGGGAATATGTAAATGCCGTGTAAAACTAGGAATTATCGTAGTTATTTAAGTTAGATTTGCAGCTAAAGAAGAGACAGTGAGCAATTTAGAAATGATCAGTAAATTGTGGCGAGCTCGTATAAAAACAAATATACTGAATAAAAATTGAAAGTGAAATCACAAACATCAAGAGATTTTCTAAGCATTGAAATCAAAGAAGAATTTTTGCTTAGAGGAAAGGCCAGTATGAAAATAATATTTTAGTTATTTTTACAATATTCTGACTCAAAATGTTAGAAGCACCAAGAAAAATTCATTTATTTATTCGGAGGAAATGTTTTGTGCGAAAACTGTGTTATATAACTTCTTAATGCAACATTTTTAATTTTAAATGGAAAATATGAGTTTAAAGTTTAACAGTTTGATTTAACAAAATATAAATTTGAGCCTAAATAATGTAATAGTCATAAAAACTTTGTAGCTTAAGTATACTTCAATATAATATAATTAATATACTATTAACTACAGTAAAACTCGTTTATAACTATCATGCCTAAAACGAAATCTCGGCTATAACGAAGAAATGTCTCGGTCTGTTGGACTTCTCCATAAGGGCATTGGTTAAATTTCTCGGATGTAACGAACACGCATTTTACGAATTCTCGGCTGTAACGAACAAATGTTTGGTCCCGTGGCAAAAAATGCCCCATATATAACGAATTTTGGCGAGCAGAGCGATAAGTAATGAATAGTTTCCGCCCGTTTACCGCGCACTTGTTCGTAGAGGTCCCTTTCCTCCATCTACCCCTTCCATATAAATTTCCACGCTCACTTTGTTTTGAAATTGATATTAAAAATGTGAAATGTTTATGTAAATTAATGACCATAATAATAATATTAATTGACCATTTAAAAAATCGTATGTAATAGCAATCGAACATTTTACATGCCGCGAAGTTGATAAGCATCTCTTTGCATATGTAAGTACGGTATTGAAGTCGACTCACTGTAAATACAGTAAAAGCTGTGTTATCTGGCTATCTTGGGGATTGTGGAAAGCCGATTAGGAGAAATATCCGGTTAGGGGAGCGATTTTCGATTTTGACATCGCAAATTTAGCAATAACCAAACAAAATTGGGCTTAGGTTCACTATTGTACCCCCAAACATAACTATGCATGGGGTTTGCATTTTCCATTTTAATTCTTCCACACCTAGTTAGATATAGACACTATTTACCCATTCTTACTTAATACGTTGCTAGGCTTACATGCAAAACAAAAAGAATATTGAAAAGTTTAGGGCGTCCGGGAAGTTTGGGGATTACGGCAGTGAGCCTGTTCCCAAAATTGAATTTATTGGATTATATCTTTCTTATTTATCTTTATTTACTCTATTAGAAAAGGATGAAATTATTTAATTCTTCTGAACATTTCTGTGAAAACCAGCTATATAATATTTTGTCCAGTTCCTCATTTTTTATCTTATGAAGCGTATGATGTTTATTAATTGATTTACTCTCCTCAAAAGATGACACAAATTTCATTAATTTAGCCTTATGAGCCTTGATATCGTAGAGCGTGGAAGATCCGATGTTGAATTCTTTTGCTATGGCTGCTCTATTTCTTCCCTTTTCAATTCGTTTGAACAGCTCCAGCTTTTGTGTTAGCGTTAAACTAACCTTTTCTTTCCTGTTCCTTGCTTTTAGGTATTTATTTTGATGCCATATTCAATGGATGAGTAATTTTTTAAATAATAAAAAGCGATAAAACTGGAAATTGCAGAAGAACACCAAAACATCTAGACAATGAAAATGGCTTACGTAAACAAAAACGCCATGGAGTAAATACGTAATATATACATCTTATATTTTAAGAAATTTTAAAGTGGATGTTGTGATATTACACTAATACAATTCACACAAAAATTCATAAAAAAAAGAAAAAGAGATACAGAATGAATTGTATTTGTGTAATTGCCGGTATCTAAGGCTGGCCGGTTCTAAATAGCCGGATAGCACAGCTTTTACTG
This sequence comes from Uropetala carovei, assembly GCA_036926305.1. NCBI lineage: Eukaryota > Metazoa > Arthropoda > Insecta > Odonata > Petaluridae > Uropetala > Uropetala carovei. The sequence continues at coordinate 3,326,787 of JAXCHB010000280.1, forward strand.
TATGTGTCTACGTGTTATATGGGATGTATAGGCCAAAAACCATGTTTCTCGTATAGAACGAAGTCACGCTTATAACGAAGCAATGAGTCGGTCCCCTCAAATACGTATTAAACGAGTTTTACTGTGTGTGCATGTGTGTATATGTGTGTATATATATATATATATATATATAAATAATTAGCATGTGATTGTAAGACGATTTATGTAACTTTTGTGATTTTTTTCAGCCTCCTGATTACATGGAGTTGTTTCCAGGGAGGTCAAAATCAACGGTTCTGTGATAAAATAGGACAAGCCTTTAAACACTTCTTTTTGTCCATTTGTTTCTTGTACATATTGTTTTTCAATCGATGCTGAATTTAAGATATAAACTTTAATTTTATATGCAAGTTATTTAAAAATATGTATAAGATATCAACTATACCATAGGCCACGGATGGCAAATGATTTTTGTGTCGTGTGCCAAGAAAGTAAGGTGAAACATCAGGATTTTTTCACTTGCCACTAATTTATTATTTCTATAGGGAAATTCATATTTTGTACAGAAAATACAAGCTTACGCGTGCCAAGTAAAATCACATGCATGCCACGTACCGTATATACCTGAATATAAGACAAGGTTTTGTTGCAAATTTTATGACCAAAAAATCGCTAGTCGTCTTATAATTGAGCGGTGCATAATAGTTTGACTTGGTTTAACTGGCAGAGGAATCGAATGCAGTGATAGCTGGAGATGGGAAGAATCGAAGAGCTATAATCGAAATATTTTATTCTTAAAATCAATCGAAACAATTGATTATTAAAAGTAGTAGTAGAAAATGAATCGATTCAAATGTATTCGAATACATTTACTCTTTTGAATTTTATCCCATATATTATGCGCGTAGTGAAGCTGCGTGCGTCCGTGAGTATGAAGCCTCGTGTAATTATATCGGCGTATTTCTCGAGACCCGTTTTTCGTAAAAGATATGAGGTAAACGGCGTTTCGTTTCTAGTAGCTATGAGGTCCCTGGAAAAATATTTTCGTTTGCTAAAGTGTCCCAGGTTCGAATCCAGGAGACAATTATATTTTCCCATAAGTTTACACGGGATTTTCGATTTTTCAGAGTGCAAGGTTTTTTCCTTAATTCATTAAAATATGTAAATATGGACCGATTTTCTTCTTTTTTGCTTTATTCGGTGGCTAAAGCTCTATACTATCTTATTCTTGTGATGTTTACATGTTACACGGTCGAATTTATCAGAAATACGTATTCTTTTTTGAAATTCATCGGATTTTTCGTACTCATTCCGGGTGTTGTCAAGGAGACCCTCATTGTTGCCTCCAATTCATTTAATGCCAATTAAACCTTCCAATAGACGAAAGAAAAGCGTTATTGTTATCTTCATTGATAATCTAAATAAACGCTTGCATTGACGTCGCCTTTATAGTAGGTCCTGTAAGAAGTTAAAAGCAGTCGTTGATAGACACTTGAAGGAAAGCAACTGTATATGCCAACTAACACCACAAAATTGCTTATTTCAATTGGTTCATGTTTATTGTGTGCATAATAAATTTTTTCCTTTTATTAGAGTTCAAAATGGGGGGTCATCTTATAATCAGAGTCGTCTTATATTCGGGTATATACGGTATTTGCCATCCCTGCCGTAGGCTCTTAACATTCGTGGCAGTCATGTTCCCTAAAATGTCAAATCCGCGAACTTTAAAACCAAAATCTTACTTAGGGAAAAAGAAGGATCTAAGGAGAACACTCGTACGTAGACCAAAGTGTAGGCCCTTGGACATTTTGAATAAAAACATATAAATTGCTAGTCATCTATTAGTATTGAAATATTACTATTATAATGGATTTCACGTTAGGATAATTAATAGGATTGATAATAATAAGAGAAAGAATATATAAATATATATATATAAATAGAAAGAATAATGCATAAAACTACTTTGATGCTCCGACAAGATATTACTGTTTCTTGCAATGCAAAACTCAGACGAATATCAATCCGTTGGCAGAGGAAAAAATAAGAAGAACCAGAAATATTTGCATCAGAGAAAAATTCTCTCCATGAAAATCGCATTAAGTTCCCCCGAAACATGAAGTAACATTTATAATATTTTAAACTTAACCCGGGAACAGAATGATCCTAAGTCGAAAGTGAAATAAAGAGTTAAAGTTTACCTAAAAATACAATAATTTTCACGTAGAAAACTTATTAAGAGGCAAGAATATACACGACAATGAAAATTGTTAGATAATAAAACAAGTCCAATGATTACATATTGAAAACAACAACTCACATTTCACCGCGGATTAAATCCTGGAATACTGAAGTTTATATGTCGCAAATATTAAATCAATATATATATATACACACACATAGAGAGAGAGAGAGAGGTATACACACACACACACATGCACACACACACACACACACACGCACATGCACACACACACACACACATATATATATATAGAGAGAGAGAGAGTAGAACCTCATAAAACCGGCACTCGAAAATCCAGAATTATCAAAAATCCGACACTTTTTGAAAAGTGCACTTCTTAAAATTTTTGCCATGGGTAGCCTAATCCGCTAAGGAATGATAAACACATCACGCATCAAAATTCGCGAATTCTAGAACCAATTTGACGGCAGCAGTTACATTGTATGTGTGAGTGAGTCAAATTGTCAGCTATCCAATACATGTTGGGGAATAGTTTCCACAGTCACATTGTATAACTTGTATACAGTCGCATGTTCAGATTCGTAGCGATTGCATGTTTTTTTTCATTAGTGTGATATTGCTCAAGTTAATATTGGAATGTCTTCAAAAAAAGCTGATAACCCCTCCAGTAGTATTATGAAGCGTAAACGTATATCTCTTTCTATTGAACAAAAAGATTTATTAAGAAAACTTGAAAAAGGTCCTTCAGTTAAGAGACTTTGTGAAGAATATAGTGTAGGCAGTTCTACTGCGTATGACTTGAAGAAACAAAAAAGTAAGTTGCTGACATTTTATGCAGACAGTGACACTCCTAAGGCTATGAGTAGCCGAAATACATTACACACTTCCAGGGTCAACGATGTCGATAGAGTATTGTTTGATTGGTTTCGACAAAGAAGAAGTGAAGGTGTACCAGTATCAAGCCTATTGCTAATACAGCAAGCAAAGAAATTCCACGATGATTTGAAAATCAAAAAAGCTTGCGATTATTCGCAAGGTTGGCTTCATCGCTTCAAGCTTCACCATGGAATACAAAATTAGAAGTGTCTGGCGAAAAACTTACTGCCGATTCGGATGCTGCCGAAACATTTGTAGAGGAGTTTACGAAGTTAATTCCTTACTGCAGAGCAAGTACATAATGCGGACGAGACAGGATTATTTTGGCGATGTCTTCCTCGGAGCACACTTGCAGCCGCCGATGAGGATATGGCATTTGGAATGAAGGAGTCAAAGGAGAGGCTGACGGTTTTTGCGTGTGCAAATGCAGCAGGTACGCACAAACTAAAGCTAACTGTAACTGGTAAAAGTGCACACCCTCGTGCTTTAAAGGGTGTAAAGAATTTTCCTGTCAATTACCGTGCTAATAAATGTGCATGGATAACTTCTCAATTAATGTTGGATTGGTTTGTGAATTATTTTGCACCGGAGGCACGTGCTCATTGTAAATCTAAGGGACTAGGTGATGATTGTAAAATAATTCTGACATTAGATAACTGTCCTGCCCATCCTGATGCATCACTTTTGGTATTGGGTAACGTGCGTGTGGTTTATTTATCTTCAAATTGTACATCTATTATGCAACCTATGGATCAGGGAATATTATGCTCACTAAAATGCTATTACAGACAGCAATTTATGCAGAAATTGCTTGTTGCTTGCAATAGAGGCCAAGGTGTTGACGGATTTAAAAAGGAATTTAACATTAAGGATGCGATTTGGACTCTAGCTAAAGCATGGACTGATGTAACAGCCGTAACACCAAAAAATGCCTGGCATAATTTGTGGCCTGCAAGCATGTTTGAAGGATTTGATGAACCACCACCAGATTTTCTAGGTTTCAATGTTAGTGACAAAAAGAGATGGGTGTCTGAAATGATGGAATTTGCTAAGGGATAGACGAATAACGCTTTCACGAAGGGTCTGGAAGAAGAAGACGTTGAAAACTGGATGTAAATCGACAATGAAGTGCCTGTAGTGAACCAACTGATGGAGAAATACTTAAATGGTTTTGGAACCCGAACGTGAGAATTATGAAACAAGTGAAAGTGACGGTGATGACAATGGAGCTGCAAACAAGTCTTCAATAGACCGTTGCATAGAATTAGTCGCTGATACAACATCGGCTTTATATCAGCGGTCATTCATCGAATCACAGGATATGATGAATTTGTACCTAATTAAAGGTAAACTTATTAAGGAAAGATCACAATGTATGAAGCAAGCTGTGTGATATGTTCAAGACAATTTCGCAGAAAAACCTTCAAAAAGCTTCCAACACTGAAATTTATGAGTCTTGCATTCCCGCAACTAAAGACGCTGTCTCGACCTTATCATCTAGCCATTGAGAGTAGAAAAAAGACGTGTAAATTGGTAAGTGTGCATTAAATTTGCTATGACCTTATTCCAAATTCGTCCACTTGTTAATGATTCTTTCTTTTATAAGTTTTGATGTAAATTTTGGATTTTAATGTTATGTATTTTATTTTATGTATAGGCCGTGAAATGGTATGAAGGTGTAGTGGCGTAGCCAAGGGTGGAAAGAGGGAAAGGCATCTATTATGATTTTTTAAATATTTTGCATTTATTTACATACATTTTGTGTATGTATTTCATATTTTAAAATATTCTGGCGTGATTTCTGATTAAATTTTGAAATACATTATATAGATTACAAAATGCTTTCTTTTGTTTTATCCAGCAATAGGATTTGCCCCTGGATACTTAGGCAACGTGCAACATTTTCAAAAAACCGGAATTTTCTAAAATCCGGCTCGTGCTATGTCCCGAGGGTGCCAGATGTATGAGGTTCTACTGTATATATAAATACCATGGAGCCTATACTGAGGAGACTCCACTCCGGGGCTGAAACTGTTGCCAGTTTGGTCGCTCAAGTTTTAGTTGCCAAAGTCGTCACACGCAGCGCTGCGATCGGTAGGTTTGCTGAAGTTATGGGCGTAGGTATGAAACACATGTAATTTTCGTGTTTCTATTTGCGATAATAGTTTGTTACGTAAGATGGCATTGGTAATTTAGGTTTGTAAATCAATCTATGAATATAAACTATTTGTTTTTACGAAGTACCGAGTATGTTACATGAATTACGTAGCGGATCAATTGATTGGAATTCCGCCGGAAAAAACCTCGTTTAGGGTATAATTACAGGACGGAATGGTTGTTCTGATGTTCAGTATTTCGCTTAATCCATATTCGATAACTTTATTGTGGCTTTGGTCGACTATGGAATTCACTGTATAGAGGATAGATAGGTGGAGGTAAAATTTGGACTTTTTCAATATCCACGGTATCTGGAAATCGAGTGCCTTTTACTTCGGTTCGGCTCCACGTGTACATAGCAATATCCAAAAATATAATCAGTATATCTAATTTTACTTATGGTAAATATATGTGCGACATTCAGTATTTTATTATAATACGAAATGACAATATTATTACAAAATACAGGCAAACATTCGAGACGAAATAATTATTACACCGTCATGTAATATATTGATGCATTTTTTTCTTAAGCTGACTATTAGTTAAATTTCGTAACATGTCCATAAGGTATTTTGTCAGAAATTTGACATTTCGAAATGCTATGCAGTTATATTGTCACATTAAATAGGAACGTCATATTTGTTTTGGTAATCCAATGAGATATTTTATAGTAAAAGTAAAACGGGAATATAAAATAAGAACACAATGGCATTTTATGTTTCTATTAAAAAAGTTTATTTAATAAAGATTGTGTGTGGGAAAAAGCTATAGAACCTTAAGGATTCTCTAGAAAAACCCACAGTTGCAGGAAAAACCCACTAAGGAAGGGGGTTAAAAAACCTGCGAAGGAAAATAGATTAATTGCAATTGCAATAAATTAATTGCAAAAATAGGAAAGAGTTATAGAAAACTTCTCTAGCTATACAAAAAACAACTTTTTTTGGGAGTTGGAGTAGTCTCCATTACAATTGAGAAATATGACAAGACTGTGAACAAGTGAAGACAAAATGATGGGTAATGGCTGGTTGAAATAGGGTGAGATACAAATGTACTGGAGAAATTGCAGAAGAAGAGTAATGGTAATGTAGGTCGATGTACTGCAGCTACCACAGTAGGAGGCAGAACTGCTTCACAAAAAAGAAACAAAAGCACAGTGACATTATTGTGAATCATTTTAAAGTGATTTATTTAGCGACAATATCTGTAATAGTATGCCTTACAACTGTAAAGCAGGGCAAAATATAAAATGACAAATGAATGAATAAATAAATCAATAAATGTATGATTAACTGAATGAATGAATTCAGAAATAAATAACTGAATAAAGCAATACATTACTAAGAAAAATCAATAAATAAATCGATAAATATATTACTTAGTAAATCAATAAAAAGGCTACTGAATAAATTAAATAATACACAAGTTAAGTAAATGTTGGATGGTATCTTTTGTACTATAATATATAATACATACAAACAGTATGATTTTGTTATAAGTGTAGATATACATCACCTCATAGGTCCAGGTATCCCTTCGCATAACTTAAGTTTATCGATGTAGCCAATCACATCCAATAAATTCTGCTGGTCCTTAATGGGTTTTAAACCATCAATATTAACCTCCATACTCCTAAATATGACCTGCCAATCGTAAGTAGGTTCACAGTTAGCCAAATGCGAACAACAGAATTACACGTAATCATAATAAACCCAATATATCTTTACACAATCTTAATAAATCCATGTATTATTTCACATCAACAAACTATAATATGATGCTTGGCTAAAAAAGAGAGCATAATTATATAAATACAATTGAATTTCGTGATTCACCTTAAGTTGCAGGTCATCAGCCACAACTAGTGTTTTTTCAGCCATAAAGTTGCTCCCTAATGACAGAAAAACCACATTGCTCCCAAAGAGAACTGAAGTCCAGTTTAGACTAGGTAAATGGACACTCTTGAACGTTTCCCTCAAGGAAGTTGCATCGAAGACCTCATCCGTAAACATCTCGGGTATCACAGGATTAATTTCTGCAGCAACCTCAGCCAAAAGTGCTAAGTTACCTATTCCACTTATGCTTCCAATATCTGGGCTGGGAGGCCTATCAAATCCTGGAGTCAAAGCTTCTCCACGATTTCTATCCAATGGAGGCTTCCGCTTTTTTGGCACCTTCCCAAAATATTTCGGTAAATTAGGAAATATTGTTGGGAACGCATCAGGTCTTAAAAGGAGCCTTCCTCTTTCTATTCTCTCGATGCTTCCATCAGGCATCATAGTTTCGTAATACCTGATGATATCCTCCTCGGCAAAGTGCAGCCCACACACAACGTCCGTGGCACTGAAAACTTGATCTTTGCGGGGTATAATCCTCCTCCATTTCTGAAGCTGAGCTTCATCCTGAAAGCAAACGATTTCAATATGACAATATCAATTCAATTAATATCCTTTCTACATTAAATAAATTTATATTTACTGACTATTGTGTACTTACCCTTGCCTTGAAAACACTTGTGTTCTTCACTCCCAAAATCTTGTTCACTCGTACTGTTTTGCTATAACCTGTCGAACAGCCAGGCACAAAGCAACACTTTGAATCTCGCATCATTTTGTAATAAAATATTCCACCGCAGATGGAGAAAATTTCACACAAACGAAATAGATACAACAATTAGCCGTAAGACCACGTGTAAACTACCCAATTTGTAGCAAACCTAAGAACAACTGCGCCGCCAAGCTGGAACTAATACGCTGCGACTAAATTGGCAACAAAATACGCCCCCTTTAGAGCTGAAGTGGGATCTCCTCTATGTAGGCTCCATGATAAATACTTACGGAAGAGGAAAGGTAAATGAGGATATTTAGGGCAACTACGTGTTGAAGGAAACCCAGTGAGCACTTACCGGAAGGAGAGCCGCTGGGGTGTTGGAGAGACACACATTTGTAGAAGTTATTGGAGCTCTCAGGATGATCCCTTCGTCAGCACTAGAGAGACACAACTGATATATATATTTAGGACAACTAGGTGTTGAAGGAAACCCAGTCCATATCCAAATCTTAAACTCTTTCTCTTCTCCCGACCTCAACATCCGTTAATATTTCCTTCTTTCCACCCTCTCTTTCCCCTCTCCCCCTTCTACATCCTCCAATCCCCGACCTTTCCACGCTCCCTTCCCTTCCACCCCCACACCTTCACCCCAGTGTCACTGCCAAATCAGTTGTCTCTCCCTTGTGCTGACGAAGGGATCATCCCGAAAGCTCTAACCTCTACAAATGTCTCTCTCCAACACCCCAGCGGCTCTACTTCCAGTAAGTATTCACTGGGTTTCCTTCAACACCTAGTTGTCCTAAATATCCTCATTTACCTTTCCTCTTCCGTAGTATTTTTATATATATACATATACATATATATATATATAAAAATAATAGTTTGTATGTAATTTTATAGTGCAGTAACTGCAGCACATAGAAACAAGCGAAAGGTATCAGTTTAACCGGAATAACGAGTAGGGTGTGTAGTAAGGTTTTTATATCGATTTAACTGACCTGTCTAATTTTAAAAAATATTTTCTTTTTTCATTTGAATAACATAAGGACGAGTGCAGCTTATTTTTCATTTGAATTTTAAAATTACTTAGAAACATGGTACGAACTTGAGACTTGAATGGTTCTATGAAGGAAAGAACAAAGTTTATCTTTATTGAAGACAGAATCCGAATCCTGATGGAATTAGCATAAAAATGCATTTAGAATCAATAAAATACGTGAGTTTATCAGTTTCATTACAATAGCCATTATAAGCTACCATGACAACTCCCATTTCGCCGAAATTGAGAGTGCAATGCATTTATATTGGAAAATTTTTAACGTAATGTCGTTCTTCAATTTCTATGTACGATTTTGCTTTGTTTTCATAGCAACAAAATATTTGTTGATTTTAATTGAAATATTACTAATAAACTGTTTTTAATGATATTTTCGTGTGGCGTAGAGTTCTCCAAAGGAAGATGTTTTTAAAACTACGTCAGTAATTTCAATAATTAGACGTAGATTTTCCACAAATTGTGATTGGATAAATCGTTTCATTGTTTCCGAAGTATTGTTGACGTAAACAATTTTCTTGCAACAGAACTCATGGATGAGAGAATCGAGCTAATGGTCTGACGGTAATATTCACTCTGTGATTCTTAAACGTTCTCTATTTACTTTTTTGTCTTTCATAAAATTAAATCATTTCGTAAGTTCCTTTTTTCATTTATTTCTTGTTGATTATTGTGGTCTTGCTAGTTTTACTTACAGTTTTCGTTTTGAAGAAATCGTCACGAAACTTCGCATAGGTATATAATTTTACCCTGCAGGTAACATAGGCTATATGGATGGTGATAAAAATTGCGAAGAAAGAAACACATAGTGTTGCATAGATTTCTGCAAGCAAACTTTTTAAAACTATGTAACTTAAATAATTAGATGTAGATTTTCCACTAATTGTGATTTTCAAACCTTTGAAGAAATTTATTTAAACTTTTAACGGCGAGGTTGAGGCTACGCAGGTCCTTCTTCCACCTAACCGTATACAGTTTGTAAGAGTAGTTGTTTTAATTATTATGGTAATTTACAAATTTTGCTTTGTTTCTAACATATGACCACTTCCACACTGGTGTGACAGGTAGAATGTGTCGAAATTCATAGGAAATTGAGATTAGTGTTAGTGAAAGTAGAGAATGCGGAGATAGAAATGAGGAGATAGATTTAGAGAAGTGAGCTATGTGTGTTTGTTACTGATGATGAAGTTTGTGGAATTATTTTTGAAAATGTTTAAATTATTGGTGGAGCAGATATTATTAGGAAGGGAATTCTAAAGTTTGCAGGCAGAGAGAGTGAAATACTTATTGTAAATGCTGCTACGATGCATTGGAATGAGTAATTTGGACGAGCCTCGAGTGTTCACTGAGTGGAAAGAGTTTAGGAAATTAAAACTAGTGAGAAGGTACTGGGGAGATGAAAAGGTGAGAATGCCCTTTAAAGTCATTAAGATATGGATTTCCCTCCTGTCTTCCAAAGTTTGCCATCCTAGTCGATTGGAGACGGCACTTATGAGATAACTTTTTCATATTAAAAATGTACCTAATGCAGGAGTTATGAGCTCTTTGAAGTTTCTTGGATAATTCCTGATTAGAATCAAGATAGGCGGTGTCACAGTAGTCAAAATGAGGAAGAACTAACGTCTTGATTAGAAGTATTTTTAATTTTTCGGGGAGAACATTTTTTAGCATTTTGAGCAAATGGAGCGAGAGATATACTTTGCGACATAAGGTATTTACATGTGTCGACCAGGTATGTGTGTCATTTAGCGTGACTCCAAGATTCCTAACTGTTTTGGAGAAGATTATAGGGGCAGAGTTAATTTTGATAGGGCAGAGTGACGCTCTTTCGATTTTACCCAATAGTTTATGATAGCCCACGATGATCGATTTGGAATTGGCAGAATTTAGTGTTAATCCATTTGAACACTCCAAGTAGTGATAGCGTTTATATCGTCGTTCATGTCGCCTATTTTGGTGTTCAGTTGTTCAATGTTGGAATGAATGTAGATTTGGAGATCATCAGCAAATAGATGATAATCACAATTTTTATGGAATCTGATATATCATTTATGTAAAGCTCAAAGAATAATGGTCCAAGAATAGATCCTTGTGGACAGTCACGAGAGACATGCTTCCAGGAAGATTTTCTGTTTGAGATAGCAACCATTGGATATCGTTCATGGAAGTAGGATCTTATCCATTTTAGGGAACTCTGTGAAAAATTCATTTTGGTAAGTTTAGCAATTAAAATATCACTATCGATATTGTAAAAAACCTTAGAGAAGTCTAGAAGTGTCAGAATTGTGGTTTTATTTGGTCGGGATATAATCGAATATCATCAGTGACTTTAAGCAGGGCGGTGGCATCACTGTGACCAACACGAAAGCCTGACTGATAGACATTAAGAAGGTTATTGTTGTTAATATAGTTGTATATCTGGCTGTGGGCTATTTTTTCAATTAACTTGGAAAGTGCAGGAAGTATACTGATGGGGCAAAAATTGTGTGGTGGGAAAGGATTTGCCTTCTTTTGCAGTAGTGCATATTTCCAATCTTGCAGGAAATAGGAGCAAGCGAATGAGCTATTAATTATATGAGAAATTATCGGGGTGATAACGTCAATTAAACTGCAAAGGATGGACCCAGTAATTTCGTCGTATCCTTTAGATTTAGGTTTTAGATTTTGAATCAACTTCTTCACTTCAGGTACTGAGACATGAGAGAAACAAAAAGATTGGAAGTAGTTATTTATTGACGAATAAATGTCCGCAAGGGTTTCATTTCTCAGGTTTGGAGGGAATGTATTTGGAGGGGATGAGAATGCGTCATTAAGTTCCTCTAGAGAGACATTTGGTGACTGAATATCATCTTTCTTATTGCAGATTCCTAAAACTTTCAATTTTTTCTACGGAGTCGATGTATCTTTCCCGGGTGTGATAATTGAGTAAGCAAATTTAATTTTCGCATTTCTAATGGTCTGTTTAACAGAGTTGCGCAAGGTTCTGTAATTCTCGAATTGAACTAAGGAGTTGCTATTTTTGAATCTGTGAAAGGCTTTGTCGCGTTTGGACATAAGTATTTTAATGTCGTCTGTGATCCAAGGTGAGTGATTTCTGGTAACTCGGATTGTTTTAACTGGCGCGTGTTTATCATACAGTTTCAAAAGGAAACGGATTTAAGAGGGAAACTTTACCATCAATATTATGAATGTTCACAATACTATCCCATGGGATGAGGAGAGCATCATCCACTAATTTACTAAGGTCGATATTTTTAAAATCTCTAAACATAATAATTTTAGGTTTATCTTTAGGAACTTTCATCGCATAGGAAATATAAATGAGATCGTGAGCGGATATTCCAGGAACAGAGAATTGTCCGTGTATTAGGACTTTATTAGGTTTGGAAGTAATGATAAGATCGAGTAAAGTAGCAGATGATGAGGTTCGGTGCGTGAGATTTAGGGGAAGTATATCCATTCCTAGTGGAGAAAAAGTATTTAAGAGTGATTTAGCGTAGTTATAGTCTGGGTTCATTAGATCGGAATTGAAGTCGCCCATTAAGATGACATTATCAAGATTTGAGAGTGAGTCAGTCAATGGTATTTCAATGTCTGAGAGATGTCCAATATGGAGAGGCTTATATACCACTCCAAATAACAATTTTAGAGAGTTGTAAGCTATTTCGAGGAAAAGGAATTTGGGCCGGCTGCAATAGGAATTTTTACTTTCTGAAATAATTCTACAAGTTAGTTCTTCCCGCACATAGACACATACACCACCTCCTCTCTTACCAATCCGATCGTTGCGATAGAGTTTGTATCCTGGAATTTTTACTAGAAGAGAAGAAAGGGAAGGTTTAAGCCAAGTTTCGGATACCGTGATCACAGAACAGATCTTAGTTCGTCAATGTTGGGTAGGAGGCTCTGACTGTTAATGTGAATAGCTTGGAAGATATCGAGAGAAGGAAAGAGAGAGAGAGAGAGAGAGAGAGAGAGAGGAGGGAGGGAGAGAGAGAGAGGGAGTAAGGGGGAGACAGCAAGGCAGAGGGAGCAAGGGGGAGGGAGCGAGGGGAAGGGAGGGAGAGAGGGGGAGGGAGTTTATACGTTATTTTCGCAAGATTTTCTTCCTTACATGGTCGAAGTTTTAGATTCACTAAATCCGTTGAAATTCAACGGGCACTTCAGCTAGTATGTATATATATATATATATATATATATATATATATATATATGTATATATATGTATATATATATATATATATATATATATATATATATATATATATATGTAAAGCGAATAATAAAATCTGCAAATGTTGAGCGATTACAGTATAAAATTTTCCAAAATATTTCCTGGATAAATATAACTTTATTAAATTATTCTATAAATCCATGTTTTTCACACGTTCAGTGTCTGCCACTTTGCGACAGCAGTTTCTATTATGTATCAGAAAAATACTTGCGATTTTGAAAATCTGATATTAGACTATAATACTAGCACAACTTATAAACATAAATGGACAGGAAAGTGACAAAGGGAGGAAGGTGAGAGATAACAAATGACGGAATTGAGGTGTGTGTATATCTAAAATAAATTCCATTGTAAAAATGAGATAATTGGTATCTAGGCGTTATGAATAAATTTTTTGATGTCTAGTATACAGTAATAATGAATCATAATAAGAGAGACTTAGTTGTCATGTTTCTTTTTTTTTTCATTACTGAAGGTATTTTTTTCAATATGTAGTTCAACTGGAAGTTCAACTTACGCAGTCTTGTTATTTTTGTTCCAATTAAGTCTAACTCTCTCCCTCTTTGATTCCCAATTCTCCTTCCCCCCCCCCCCCCCCTCCCATTTAACCTCTCCTTCACTCTCATTTTCCCTCTTTCTCTTTAACTCCAAAACTAAGCAATGAATTTTACTCCTTCAAAAGTAAAAATCAGTATTTTATACCATATTTTAGTTTTGTGCACGGAACCTAAAAATGGGAATTTTAGTCCAATCGAATGTATCCTGACATACACGAAATGGAAGATGCAGATGATGTGGTTGCGCTAGTCACCTAATTCATGGCGAGTGGTTCTGATATAGATAGAGAGACATTTTTTCCCTTAAATTCCTCGGATGACAACTTAACTGCTGATCATAAAGATAGTTCGCTCTTGTGGATGAGATTTCCCGACAGAATAACGAAATTAAACATTGAATTTAATATATATATATATTTCCGAATACTCTCATGCATTTACATAACAATGGCTTACACAACACTCCTTATATTCTTTAATTATATTCTTTCATTATATTACTTTATTTATATACACGCATTAACTGCCACACGTATATTATTGCCACAGGCGGGGCAGCTTCTCAATCAACGAACTTTATGCGTACACAAAATTTTGGCTACATTAAACACATAGTTGCTTCTTTATCTTGGGCATGGATTATTCACAAGTTCTCAATCAACTACGACTACGCCAACCGTCATCTAACTTCCGATTTTGTCGCGTACACCTTTAACACGTTCACTACACCTCTTTCGGCCGGCCTGTAGCGAAGGCGCCGCTGTTGCGCAGGGTTCAATCCTCAAATACTCTCGAAACTACGACTTCGAACGTTTTTGGGGCTCCAGGGGGGTAAATTCATTCCTTCGTAGCCGAAAAAGCTCCATTTCTACGGAGTGAGAAGATCGATTATTTCGAATTCAACCGATACAGGTTTTCTTTTTGAAATGGCCTCTTAGCTCTCTTATAAGACGGCCGATGTGGTTTGGGTTAGTTCCTTCGTCACGAAAGGGCGTATCGGACAGCAATCGGAAACAACGCTTAACCACGAATAGTCCGAGGAAAGCATCGCGCGGCCGGCTTCCGTTCGAAGAATCCACGCTTTCGGAGGGGCGGGCATCCTGTTTCGGCGGACGAGGGCTTCGCCCAAAAGGGGCGCCGAGGTCGCACTCCAGAAGGGCTCGCCTATTTCACCGAAGTTTGCGTGGTCTGTAGCTAGAGCGAGCTGAGGCGCGGCCGCATAGGATCCTTTTGAAGGCGTTCCTGAATTCGGGGCTGAAGATGGTGTAGATAACGGGATTGAGAGTGGAATTGAAGTAACCGAGCCAGAGAAAGAGAGAGGCCACGTGTTCGTTGATCATGCACGATTCACAGAGCGGCATCAAAAGGGCCATAATGAAGAAAGGCAACCAGCACACGACGAAAGCTCCCGTTATTATGGCGAGAGTCTTCGCCGCCTTCCTCTCCCTCTTCGCCTCCAAGGACTCCTTCTTCTCTCGCCTCTCGCCCCTGTCCCTGATGGCGGGAGGCCCTCCAGGGACCGCCCCCGTCGGCGTCGAGGGAGGCCCTCCCCGACCCTCCGACCTCCGCGACGAGGAGCGACGAGACGCGACCACTCTCGTGGCTGCTCCGTCCGCCGGAAGAACCGCCCCCGGGGGCGGAACCTCCGTCGCCGCGATCGCGTGGTTCTCGATCCCCGTCATGGCGGCTGCGGCGGCAGAGATGGTGAACGCGGTCGTCTCCTGCGCCGCCGAGTCGCGGCCGCATGACGCCCCGCCTTCGTCCTCCTCCTCTTCCTCCTCCTCCTCGCCTCCTCCCGCCGCCTCACCCCCTTCACCGCCCTCCGCCGCGCTCTCTCTCCTGAGTGCCGCAGCCGCCGCCCCCGCCGTCGACCCGATGGTCGAAGTGGACGTGGCCTCCGCGGCCGCTGCGGCTGCGGCTGCCACAGCGGCTGCGGCAGCCGCGGCCTTCTTTCTCGTGGATGAATTGGCCGAGGAATCGGCTGGGATTCGCTTGGCGGCGGCTGCCTTGTTTCCTCCCGTGCGGCGTCGTATCCTCTTCCTCGCCGTTTGGAAGATCTTCCAGTAGAGAACGAGGATGACTAGAAGAGGCACGTAGAAGGTGGAGCAGGTGGCGAATATCTGGTAGGCCACGTCCTGGCTGACCAGGCAGCGCCTCTGCACGTTAATGCGATCCAAGTAGTCCGGATCCTTCCATCCGAACTGCGGCGCTAGAGAGACGACGAGGGCGACGGACCACACCACTGCTATCATCGCACATATCCTATTACTGTTGCGGGTGTGGATATAGTCGACGTTGGTGACGGCCCAATACCTGAAATGGACGTTTGTTATCAAATGAGTGATTTCAAGGGTACTCGTATGAATCTTGTGTAGCGCTCCAATGACAAAAATCAATATTTTAAAATTTTGTCAAAAGAAAAAATCACTATTAAATATAAGACTAGCTGCCCGTAAAACAAGAAAAATGTCAGACTATTTGTTCGTTATAAAAGATTTTGATGTTAAAAGTTTCTCATGTACTAATGCGTCATTTAGTTATAATTTGAAAAATATGAACTACAGTGAGTCTCTTTATTATTGGGCCAACATAAAAATAATTTTCAAAACACATATATTTAAAAAATAAATTATAGTAGTTTTTTCGAAACCTATTCACCTCTTTATTGTTGATTTCCTTACAAAAATAGGAAGGTAATTAGTAGTATTCGACCACTATGGCAACATATATAAATATGTTTATTCAAATAAACAAAAATATGACATCACAAAATTATTGGGCCAAACCGTCATTGGATACCATCGATATCCAATTCATTATCGATTAGTGTATGCTGTCAGTGCAGTATTGTGCTTCTTGAACATTTGTGTGCAATTCACAATTTTTTTAGTGAAGAAAGAGCTGAAATAATCTACGTGCACAGAAAATGGGACGTAAAAATGCAAACACTTCTTTTAATCAGCGTCAACTGGTTATTTTCCATCATGCCAAGGGCAAAACAGAATGGGAAATTGCTGAAATGCTACGAATGCCTAGAAGTACTGTGGGTAATATTATTAGACGTTTTATAAATGAGGATCGTATAGATTTGAAGCCAAATCCTGGAAGACCAGCATTACTCAATGATCATGACAAGCGTTGGATTATGCGAAAAGTAAAAGTAAATCCTCGTTTAAGCACTCCAAAAATTGTAAATGAATTGTCAACTTATTGCGACAAACATGTACATCCAGAAGCCATTCAGCGTTGCATAAGGGAAAATGGTTACAATGGTCGAGTAGCTAAAAAGAAGCCATTCATTAGTGACGCCAATAAGAAAATCAGAATAGCATTTGCAGAAGAGCATGTGGATAACAGCGGAGATTTCTGGAATCAGATAATATTTGCTGATGAAAGCAAGTTCAATATTTTTGGGTCCGACGGTCATGCCATGGTGTGGAGAAAGCCGAATGAGGAACTAAATAAAGAGAACCTTCGACTGACAGTAAAACATGGTGGAGGATCTGTCATGGTATGGGACTGTATGTCCGCTTCAGGAGTCAGAAATTTGGTCTTCATAGATAGTATCATGGATAAAATGGTCTACCTGAACATTTTAAAGAATAATTTAAAACAGTCGGCTGAAAAAATGGGGATTTTGCAGGCCTTTCAGTATTACCAGGACAACGACCCCAAGCATAAAGCTCACATTGGGCATGAATGGCTGCTTTATAACTGCCCAAACGTAACTGGCACTCCACCGCAATCCCCTGATATAAATCCCATTGAAAATTTGTGGAATGAGCTTGACCGAAGAGTCAGGAGTCACGCAATAAGCAACAGAGAAGAATTGAAAAACTGTTGCAAGAAGAATGGACCAATATTCCTGGAACAATAACCAAGAAATTAGTAGAGTCAATTCCAAATAGGCTCAAATGTGTTCTGAAAAATAATGGGTACCAAGAAAAGTACTAACAGTAAGTCTGTTAGTCTATTAGTAGTAAAAACAATTTATTTTCCATTTGTGGCCCAATAATTTTGTGATGTCATATTTTTGTTTATTTGAATAAACATGTTTATATATGTTGCCATAGTAGTCGAATGCTACTAATTACCTTCCTATTTTTGTAAGGAAATCAACAATAAAGAGGTGAATAGGTTTCGAAAAAACTACTATAATTTATTTTTTAAATATGTGTTTTGAAAATTATTTTTATGTTGGCCCAATAATAAAGAGACTCACTGTATGTAGAATCATTATAAACATCAACTTAAATAACTATTCGAAATTTGATTAAATTCGTATGAGCCGTTTTTAGAAAATCCAATTGTTATTAAAGTTTTCCAAGAATTAATTTGACTTTTCATTATTTTTTTGAGAAATTTGAACTATGTAATATTATTGAAGATGTAAACTAAAGCAACTGTACAAAATTTGATCAAAATCGTTATAGGCATTCTTTCGAAAATCAAATTGTTGTCAAAACTGCCTACAATAAACGGCCATTAATTATTCTGCAATTTCAACTATTAATTCAGAGCTTATATTCTGTATGATAAAATGCCTAAGTATGAGATTTCATTCATTTTCACTCTACCGTTTAAGCTCTAGAGCCGTGATCAGACGGGCATTTGGACAGACAAACGGAATTGAGAAAACCACTTTATCAGACTCGGGTACACCTACGTGTATTTCCATCAAAATCTAGAGGTGGAATTGTTTCGCGACTACAATACTTTCTCAATATATTTCGTATATGAGAAAGTGGAAACGTGTATTGCTATTAACTATGTATTCAGACTCCATTTATTCCAGCTTATGGTTTGAGATTATAACGTAAATTATATGTAAAGCAGTAGTAATGAAAAGAATATGCCACCAAAATCTTTTATAACAAACAAATAATCTGAAATGTTTCTTGTTATGAAATCTTTTATACGCATTTATCCGATATTTATTTATTTCTATATATATTTTGGGGTAGACCATTATTTGTTCCCTCATATCTCTTGAACGAATGATTGGATCGTAAAGAATGTTACATTGTTTGAAAGCTTATGGCTTGCAGATGGTGATTAGCCCATAAACATCTCATATAGATGTTAAACTGTGAATGTTCAAACTTTCCAAAAGTCTATTTGGTTGCGGTGGCTTTGCCGGTGAGTCTGGGGGTGTTTTAGTAGCAAGAAATTGAACTACTACATAGGCACAGCATTCTGCGCCCCAACGTTATAACTGAAAGCGGGAAATACAGATTTCAACGTGAGTTGTCATTTTGACGAATACATGGTGAGAAAAGTTATAATGCTTAATTGTACGAAAATTTTAGTTTATTTCTTTGATGTCATTATACCTCAATAATGTTCATTATTGGTTTAAAAATTTTGAACTTTTTCATGATAAAATTACCAGCTCGTAATCAGTAGATGGTTCCTTTGGGAAAGTATTTTTATTCCTCACGCTGCGGTAGATGGCTTCTGGGTAGAAAAGTATCTTCGAAATTTCAAAACTTGCGAAATGGGGTGCCGTGGCGTAGTGGCGAGTACGTTGGCCTGCTACGCTGAGCGTACCCGTTTAAAACCTGCGAAAGTTGCATTTTTTGAATAGATCTTGCGGTCCCCTATTTACGCGTTTAGAGGAGAGCACGCGAATCAACACTTCATCCTTCGGGAGGGTCATAAAGCCATTGGTCCTCCTTGGTGATTTTCGAAATGAGTAGGCTAATGCCGGTACCGGGTTTCTCTTTTTATTAGCTTTGTGATGTAAACTAACGAGCCTCCAACTAGGGCAAGAGTCGTATGAAGTCATAAAGTTCCACAAATCACGAACTTTGATATCAATCATTGAAAGAAAGCGATTTAAATAAATTATTTATGTTCGTTATTTTTCATTGAATGTTATTATTTTCGAACTTAAAGGATGAATACCTTAATGCCTTAAAAGAATAAAACAAGAAAATTTTCAGATTATTTGTTCGTTATAAAAGATGTTGGTGTCATGTACTTGTCATTACTATAACTTTACATATCATTTACGTAATAATCTCATTCCATAAGCTGGAGTAAATGGATTTTGAATATAAAGTTAATAGCGAGACATTTTTTTTGAAAACCTCCTCTCAAAGCGAAATTATGACTTAAATGATATGTAAAGCAACAGTAATGAAAAGAATATGACACCAAAATCTTTTATAACGAAGAAATAATCTGAAAATTTGCTTGTTTTATCCTTTTAAGGCCGTCTATTTTATAAAGAAAAAAGATTTTAGTTTTGAATTTGTTTACTTGTTTTCATCTTTTAAGTGCGAAAATGAATAACATTCAATGAAAAATAACGAACGTAATTAATTTACCTCAATCGGTTTCTTACAATGATTGTTATCAAAGTTTGTTATTTGTGGAAATGCTACAAGGAAAACTGGATGGAAAAAGAGAGAATGCCGTAGGAAGAGGTTTCAGCTGATACACGACTTGAAAGGGAAAGAAAGCTATCAGGACATAAAGAAGACTGCGGAAAATAGAAGTATATAGAGAACCAGGTTTAGCCATGAATAATCACGGACCTGTCTACGGACAGACTACCTATGATGATGAAAGCAATATATCGGGAATCATATCTGGTGCTAACGAAAGAAGGTTGTATTTGAGTAGTTTCCAAAAATGACTCCTCTCGTACTCCCCGTGGTCGCGGTCCGCCACTAGCCCCACTTGTAAGTGGCATCTTGCCCAGAAGAAGGCATCTAGCGCTGACCGATTCTCACCTGTCGACGGCAATGGCCACTAGGTGCAGAATGGATGCCGTGCAGCACAGTACGTCGCTCGAGGTCCACATGTCGCAGAGTTCTGGACCCAGGATCCACCCTTTGCTGATCTGCATACGGAAAACATTTAAAAGTTTTTAAAAATCCTTGAATATTTAAAACCGATAGAGGAATTTGAAATTTTTATGGACATGTACCAATGTCTTAGATTTGGCTATTCGTCTTAATTGCTTTGCTTAAATTTTGCGGATTATGCTAAGTATATTAATTAAAGTTTCTTTTCAAATTTTTATTTAGATATATTTAAATATTAAATTATTTGGCAAATGAGCACATTGCCTAACCAACTCAGTACTACATAAAATGTCAAATGTCGCTTGTTTACATATAATTATTATAAATTAAATGCCATAAATAATCAAATATATAAAATTCCTTGACATGGTAAATTTACATTTTGTCAAAACTCGACAAGATCTAAAAATTCAATATTTTTAATTCATGATCTTGAAAGGTTTTAGTAAACGCTGTTATGACTGAATACCTCCATATTTAAAATGAGCATTTGACATTTTCCATATCCGAATGACTCAGTAAAATCCAAAGTATGAAAAATTGGGATTCTTTTTCTTCTACTGTCGCAAATTCAGCTTCCATCTCTGGCGATGTATTCATTTTAATGCGCATGCCGCGATCGCTCGCTTAACGCCGCACCTCCGATTGACCACTCGGTGTTTTCTTCGATTTTTCGAGTACCCGGGTAATTTTGTTCGAGTACTCGATTATTATTGGAAAAATTAAAATCACAAATTTACGATTATCGTCGACAGATTACAGGTACAATTACTTTAAAGCCCTGCGCTAGAGGTAAAAATGCCTGTAAATAACGCCACTACGGTTTTCACCTTCACGTTACAGAAGACTTCAACAGATGTGAGCTTTACATTCGATTCAAATCCAACTTCCTTATATAATCAGACCGTTTAGTTACATTGTATCACAACTGGAAGAAATCCATCGTTTCCCCTTCTCCTCCTCCTCCTTACTCTCCTCTCCATTCCCTTACCAAGTCTTTCAAAACAGCGAGTCCCTACAATCTTTTTGTGCCAGCTAGGCGGGATTAGCGTCAAGTTAAATTACTTAAAAGTAAAAGTATTACGTAAAAGGAGTTTTTCGTAACTTGTCGTGTGCTATAGGTGTCTACAACCTTTATTCATTCATCTAAAGTGTGCGTAGCATCCACCAGTCTGGCCTTACTAATTATTGAAGAAGGATCTTTCTATATTCGTTTCTTGTGTGTATTTCCGCAGTAGTTGCTCTTTGTCACAGGTTGGTAATTCTAAATAAGTATACAGGCGACTCCCGAGTCTCGTTGGGGATGCGTTCCTGAAAACGTGTTCGCATCTCGAATGTTCGAGTGTCGAACGCCGTTTTTCCATATATGTACTTGCATTTTATAATCGGGGGATATGTTCCCGCATCTCGGGAAAAAGTCTCCCCTCACGTTCTATAAAGGTAAAATAACATTACTATGTTAATACAACAATATTAAATTATGAATAAATTATATTATAAATATTTCAAATGTAGAACTTATTTTTTGCACTAAAAAGGAAAAAATAAATTTGTTTCTCGAACTTCAAAGATTCATGTATGCTTTACAGACAGCCCGGTCCGGATCCCGCGAGTCGTTTGTTACAAATGACTCGCGCGAGCTGGATAACATACCTGCGTAGAGGGGAGTGAGGGATAGGGCCAGAGTCGTTATTCATTATCTTGTTTTGGTTATGGTGTATGTAGAGGCTTTCATAGGCATCTAGTTTGTTTTCGTTGGTGACCGTTTTTAGAAGTTTTAAATTTTCGGTTGTGATAGGATGATGGCAGGTGTTGATATGAGATGCTACACTGGACTTGTCTATTCTGTTGTTTTTGTAATGGGCTAAGTGTTCTTTGAAACGTGTTTCTAATTTCCTTTTTGTTTGCCCAATATAAATTTTGTCACACTTTTCACATTTGATTTGGAATATGCCTGATTTCTTATGGGAGGGTATGCTGTCTTTAGGGTTCTTAATGAGATTTGACAATTTATTTTCATTAACAAAAACTGTGTGTAATCCTATTTCGGAGAAGGAGTCGTATCCAAAGGGGGACGAGTAAACCGAGAAAAGGAAGGAACGGAATGAAGGGGTGGCATAACAGGGAGGGATCGCGAGGGGCCATCGAGAGAGGCGAGCACATGGGCACCCCTGCAAGGTGAGCGGGGGTCGTCGTCGAGGGGGGGGGGTGTCGAAAAGTGGAGGGAGCCAAAGAGAGGGCCACAGGGAGGGGAGAAGGAAATGCTCCAGAGAGGATTTAGTGGATGCAAGGATGTGAGAAAAATGTCAAGAAGTGCTCGACGTTATTTCAAATTCTCTTTGTTGCCAAACGGTTTAAGTTGCAAATGCATTAGCGAGGAAGTGGACTTAGTTTCCACGAGCTTCTTTCAAAAGAAGATTTCTCATCGCTCGCGAATAGGGTTCGCCATTTTGTCGTCGAGTAATTGGAACTAGGAGTGAGAGGCCGTTTCCTCTTGTATCGTGTTTGCAACGCACTCGGAAGAAAAAGACGTTTCAAATGCAACGTTCTTATCCGAGAAATATTTCCATCTCCTCCGGCGGCTCTATTGATGATTATGCATCATTTTATCATTTCGCGTGGAATAAAAAAAGTCGGAGAAAATGAATCTGCGTAGGTAGCCTAGAGCATCGCTTCCGCAGTATTCGCCTGATCCGTATGTGCGCATTCTAATGCAAAATAGCCGTCTTCAGTGGTCATTCACACTTAGGTATATAAAATAAATTTATGGTTAAACTAGCTGCGTGACCAGTCGTTGCCGGGTCATTATTTCACCATTGGAACTTAGATGAAACAAAAATATACCATGATAAACTTAAACTTCTTTTATGTTCGCTCAAGCAGGTGCACATCGGACTGCTAGGCAACGGGGTTTAATTGTTAACGCATCGGACTGCTATTGCAAGGCAACGGGGTTTAAATTGTTAACATAGATGGGTGGATGGATGGGTAAATGGATGGATGGTTATGTTATATGCGCTTTTTATATATATAAAGATATGACCACCGGGCGTAAATCGATTCGGAAAATTATTTTCAGAAGTACCCGTTCTTTGAAAGGTATAAGCAATTAAACTAACAGATTCTAATCCTTGCTTAGCACACTAACCAGCATATTATTGTATTGCTTCTTTGTACACAACATTTAAAATTTTATTTTGTTGTGCATAAATAAACAAATTTGTTGCTAGTCCCACTCTTGAAAAGGCGACATATAACTGCCCATGAGAAAATACATCATATTCTAAATCCACCCCAACAACTTGGAGAAACTGCCCCTGAGCATTATTAATTGTTATTGTAAAGGATACTTTTATAGGAAATTGTAAGCGTTTAACCTGGACTGGAAAATCGCTTGGAATCAGAGGTATTCGTGGAATAAGTACAATGTCTCCAGTGTCAATGCCAGTGATAATTTTAGCTTCAATTAGAAATTTTCTTAAGGAAGTAATTTGAAGTCTAGTGCCATCACATAGCCTTGGAGGGTCCAGATTTCTAAGCAGCATTATGGGAACTCCAACCTTTATCTTTAATGTAGGAGATGGCAATCCTGAAGGGTTCTGGGAGTTTAAAAATTCTGTGGGGAAATTTACAACTAACTGTGAATATTATCATAACACGTGATACAAACAAAAGCAAAGAACTATAAACTAACTAACTAAACTAATTGTGAATATTATTATCACAACACCACTGAGAAGACTTAAAACACTAAAGTGATAAAAACAAACATTTTATAAAAAGCAAGCTACTAGTAAGGTTGACCATAAAGCAGGAAATCAGAGAAGACAAACTGGTCATTTACAGTGAAAATATCCTACATGAATACAGCGATAAAACATTGCATGTGAAAACAAAAGCAGCCTAGATATAGCAGAAAACATTTTATAAAAAGCAAAGCTACTAGTAAAGTTGAACATAAACAAAAACACAATAAGAGAATGTGAAAAAACGTTAGTGTTCTGTAACAAAACTTTAATCACCTTCAAAGCCTGAAAACTCATCATCACTACTGCTGGTATCACTGTCTTCAAATAATGCATCGTCTTCAGTGCCATCAAGGGCATTCTACACTTCTTAAAAGCCTTCAAAATTATTTCAGTTCTTATATTTTCCCACGGTTTCTTTACCCACTCACACACCTGTGCAATGGTGGGACGCTTCACTCTTCCTGTTGGTGTGAGGTCATGATCTGAATCTCCCATCCATTTGTTACACTGTTCTCGCATGTTTTGCTTAAATGGCTTATTTATAGAATCCAAAGGCTGCAATTGGCTCGTCAGACCACCAGGAATGACAGCTAACAGGGTTTTCAATACTCCCACCTTCTTTTTAATGGCTTCAGTTCTGTGTGCTCTGAACTGATCCCAGACCAGAAGAGAAGGTTTTCTTAAGAGTCCACCAGGATGCCTTGCCCATATTTTTTGTAGCCATAAATTCATTCCAGCTTCATCCATCCGGCCTTTTGAATGAACATGAACAAATACACCAGATGGAATTTTTTCTTTAGGCCGAGTTTTTCTTTAAAATATTAAAAACGGTGGCAGTTTTGTGCCATCAGCACAACAGACCAGAACTACTGTATAGTGTGTGTTTCATGACCAGTGGTTTTTATTACAACTGTTTTAGCCCCTTTGACACTCACAGTCTTGTTGGATGGTACATCAAATGTTAATGGAACTTCATCCATGTTCCCTATTTGGCCCAGTTCAAAACAAGTTTCTCTTTGTGCATTTATTACAAATTTATGAAATTATAATATTTTGTCTTCATAATCCGCTGGCATTTTCTGTGCAATGGATGTTTTTGTATACATTGATAAACCCTGCCTTTTCATGAACCGGTAACACCAACCTTCTGTACCTGCAAAACCCTGAATCCCTTGTTGTTTTGCTAATCTCCTGGCCTCATAAATTCTCATTTTGGTAGAAACACATTTTCCTAAATTCCTCTCATCTATCACCCTGTTTTTTAACTCCTCCTCAAGTTCTCGCCAATGTAGGACCGGACAACGAAGATTACGTTTAACTTTTTTAGCAGTCTTTAGTTCATCTTCTTGCTTTTGCCATTCACGTATCATTTTTTTGGTAGGTGGCGGCCCAAAAACTCTTGCTGCTGCTCTGTTACCATGCTCCTTAGCATAATAGTCTACCACTTTCAGTTTGTAGCCAATAGTGTAGCTTGATCTTTTGCCTCCTGTAGCTATAATCTTTAGGGTAAAATGCTGTAATTTCTTCCAGTGGTAGCAATAATACTTTTTGTATCTACATTGTTGTTGTTATGATCAGTACTCGTTGTACTACGATACCCAAACTATGGTAAGCACTCCAAATACCTACACGAAATGGCAACTGATCGTGAGCATGAATACAAATTTTCGGTGTGCACTGATAGATGATGAACGATATTCGTCTCAGGACAACCAGCTTTAATTTTTAGGATAATTCCTTTTTTAGTTAAAATACCAGTAATAATAATAATAATTACCACCAGAGGAAACATATAAATATCTGGGGATACCACAAAAACTACATATAGAACATGGACATCTAAAAACAAGCTTCTCGGAGAAGTACAAGAAGAGAGTCAGGAAAATCCTGAACACAAAACTGTCAGGAAAAAATTAAATTTTGGCCTTCAACAGCTGGGCAGTCCGTTCTCAGTTATTCCGTTGGTGTGATCAAATGGTCAGATGCTGACCTCAATGAACTGGACAGAGTCACAAGAAGGCTACTTATTAAGTTTCTTTGCCTCCACACTAACTCCCTGGTAACACGACTCTACCTCCCCCGCAAGGAAGGAGGAAGAGGACTGCAGAACATCTGTAAGCTGTGCAGAACAATGGAAAAAAATATGAGAGAGCAGCTGATGTCATCAGAAGACCACAGTAAAAGCAGTAAAAGCAGACACCGAGTATACCCCGCTGAAACTGAGTTGCCCAGAAATGGAATTTTCTATACCGATGGCTCAAACAGAGCTGAATATGTGGCATACAAAAGCTATGCATGGTAAATTCCCAAACTTACTATGGGAAAACAACGTGGACAAAGCTAACTCATTAAAATGGCTCTCGGATGGTTACATATACCCAGAGGCAGAAGGCTTTATCTTTGCTATCCAAGACCGAGTGGTCAGAACAAAAAATTATGAGAAACACATCCTAGGGATGGACGTCATTGATAACTGCAGAAAATGTGGTATGGTTGGTGAAACTATTGAACATATCATGGCTGGCTGCTCTGCTCTTTCAGAAAGTGGATACCTGGGAAGACACAATCAGCTAGCAAAGATTGTTCATCAACAACTCGCCATGAAATATAAACTGCTCAATGACAGTATACCACCTTACTATAAATACAACCCAGCACCGGTACTGGAAGCAGCAGGCACCATCCTATACTGGGACAGGTAAATTATTACTGATAGAACAGTAGACTATAATAGGCCTGATGTTCTGATCAACAAAAAAGAGAAGGAGGCCATTATAGTTGATATAGCGGTCCCCTTAACACATAACCTTGGTAATACAGAGAGGGAGAAAGTAAGCAAATATGAAACCCTCGCCTTGGAAATTAAAAACATATGGCAGCTGAAAAGAGTACAGATATATCCACTGGTTATGTCAGCAGGAGGAGTAGTGACAAAACACTTCAGAGAAAACTTAGAGAAGATCGGGCTATCACAGCAGATACTCAATATGGGACAAAAAGCTGTGCTATTACAAACATGCCACATCATCCGCAAGTTCCTTGGATAGGGGAACATCTCCAAATTCAACCACATTGGGGTCCATCGCTTGTGCAGGTCAGGTTGAATTACCTTTCTGCATTGACCGAACCTAGCCCTTCAAATCAGGGCAGGTGAAAATTTCCAGCCATAAGGTTGTGAGTTGAAAATAAATAATAATAATAATAATAATTAAAGATCAGGAGACAACTGACGACAAAAGCAGAAAATGCAAAACAAAGTCTGAAACTATACGGTACATCTTAGGAGGTTGTAGTGTAATGGTACCACATGAATATCTTGAGAGACATAATCAAGTTAAAGCATTAAAAGCATTAAAACATGAACTGGTAAAAGAAAGAGAACAATATTTTAAATATCCCCCCAAAACATTATTGGAAAATAAGACTTACAAGATTTATTTTGACAGAACAATAATAATAGGCAGGATGATAAACCATAATAGAGCAGATATAACATTAATACACAAAGAAAAGAAAATTACTTACTTAATAGATATAGCTATTCCCAATAACAATAATATTACAAAAACAATACAAGAAAAATATACACGGTATACAGAACTATCAGAAGAAATAAAAAATATATGGCAGATTGAGAAAGTGCACATAGTACCAATAGTAATTTCAAATACTGGAATAATACCAAAAGAATTAACCAAAAGTTTGGAAAGATTAGAATTACAACAGCAAATATATATAACAATACAAAAGTCAGTAATCCTAAGCTCATGTTGGTTAGTCCGCCAATTCATTAATAGCGAAAGCACATAACAATAAAAATAGAAAGACTTGAATATATTCCATCTTCTATTTCAACTATGCCAGTTAAAAACTGAGGAAAATGAAATAATAATAATAACCCGTGTGGGGTTTTCTGTCCCCGATCGGATGCGTCCTCAGGTGGCGGATAGGGGAATGCTCTGCAGATATGCAGGGTAGGTGGGAAATAAAATACCACCCGTGGACCAAAACATAAACAACAAATCCAGATGCGTCTGACCCAGAGTGGGCGGCGTTCTGGTCAGCGTCTGTTCCCCAGGTTAGGGGCGGCTGCCCACGAAACTTGGCAGCAGGTATAAAATGCACCCTGGTGGAAGGTATAGAACGCGATACCATTCTAATGGAATGAGTCTAAATTTAAGCCTCGAAAAAAGGCTGCTGCCTGGGGAGCGCCAGGGCACGTCTGGAGCTGGTGCTGGACGTGACAGCATGCGAGCCACCAGTGGTAGAAGGCTGAACAAGCGGACCTCTATCGGGCATGACCCTGAAACAGCCACAGCTGAAAGAAATAGAAGAGACCCACCCTCACCTCCATCTGTTCAATGTGCTTTGCCGACAACCACTAAAGCAGGATTAATAAGACGGCGAATCAAAATGGACCACAGAGTTAAATAAAGACGTCATTCGCTGCTATTTAAAGGCAACTAATCTAGAAACAGATAAAAGCGGATATAGAAATAAGATGTATGAACAATTTCTTAAAATTCACCCAGAATTTGCTGTACTGATTACAGAACTGAATCTTGCAGACCGAAAGCGAGCAATCACAATCAATTGCCTTCTCCCAGCTCAAGTGGTTAGTGACATCAAACAACAACTACAGCAAGAAGAAACAAGAGTTGAACCTACCGAAAGTAATAATAATGAAAGTAAAGACATTAATGAAGATACCCAAGCAGAACCACAGAACATAGTAGTAAATGTAGATGAGCTACACTTAGAAATTAAACACCATTTCTCCACAATCCAAATGAAGTTTCAAAATATGAATCCCACAATGAAGCCTCGTCTCTTCAAACCAATAAACATGACCCATACAGCATGGGAAACCAGCAGAATTTTAAACACACAAATACTCCCAGAATTGCTTAGAGAACAAAAAACCCTAGAAGAACTCCACCACCTTATATATTGTGCTGCATCAGTAGTTATCTACATAATACAGAAGAACCAGAAAAGGTCAAAGGATCCAAGGAATGAACAGGACCTAACAGAGGCAACAAAAAATACAAACAGAAATACACAAAAAAACCCCACCATGGCAAAACCGATTAGAGAAACGAATTAGCATCCTTCGAAAAAATATTGGGAGGCTCACACAATATCGAAGAGGAATCAAAACAAAGAAATTAGAGAGAAAAATACAAGAAATTATTCAACCAATAACGATAAAGCAGTTAACAACTGATAACCTGACAGAACTGCTTGACAAGTACACTCAGCAACTAGCAGAATACACCAAAAGGCTCCAAAGGTACAAAGTTACAACACTTCGTAAGAAACAAAATACAGTTTCAAAACCAGAAATCATTCTATAGAAAACTTAATAATGGTAAGAACACAAAAACCGAAAATAGCCTACCAAAGGAAGAGACTGTTGTTGATTTCTGGACTTCCATATGGGAGAAACCTAAACAACATGACCAAGAATGTACAATACTACAAAAGGAAAGACAAAGAATGGAAACCATAAATGAAATGGCCCCAATAACCATCAGTACAAAAGATGTCGAACAGACAATTAAGAAGACATCAAACTGGAAGGCACCAGGACCTGACCAAATACAGAATTTCTGGTACAAGCAATTTTCATGCATATACAAGAACTTAGCAGACTGCTACAATGATATTCTACTTCGACCAGAAACAGCACCAGCATTTATTACCATAGGAAAAACATATTTACTACCGAAAGACCATTGCACGGATGACCCAGCTAAATATCGGCCAATAACCTGCCTACCAAGAGTTTATAAGTACCTTACAGCTATTCTTACAAATAAGATCTATAACTTCTTACAGGAAAACAACATTATGACAGAAGAACAGTATGGGTGCTACAGATCTTCAAAAGGATGCAAAGACCAGATCATTATTGACATGGTGATTGAATCGCAGGCCATAAACAAAAAGAGAAATCTAAGCTTGACATACTTTGACTACAAAAAAGCTTTTGACACACTCATACTTACTAGATGTCCTTGGTATGTATAAAATAAATGCTAAAATAACAAATTGCCTTCTACATATAATGGACACATGGCACACCACTCTACACTTATCTGCTGGAAGCACAAAAATATATTCTCGTCCTATCAAGATCAACAGAGGTATTTTTCAAGGAAACTCTTTAAGTGTGTTATAGTTCTGCCTAGCATTGAACCCCCTTAGTAAGGCATTCCAGAATACACCCTATGGATACAAGGTAACTACCCAAACAAAAGATAACTATACCGTAAACCACCTCCTATGTATGGACGATTTGAAATTATATGCCAGAACTATAAGCCAGCTCCATAAACTGATTGATTTTAGTCGAGGAATATTTATGGAATTCGGGATAGATAAGTGTAAATCCATACATCTGGAACGTGGTAAGATTATCACCTCAGATGGATATAACATCACCCCAGAAGAAACAACTGAAGACCTTCAAAACCCGGATTGTTACAAATATCTAGGAATCCCACAGCTGAAAGGAATCAACCATACAACTATCAAGAACAAACTGAAACAAAACCTTATTCAGAGAATAAAGAGCATCCTCAGAACACAACTTTATAATGTGAACAAGATAAAAGCAATTAACACATATGCAATCTTATCATTAACATACTCCTTTGGATTAATCAAATGGTTGGATACAGATCTGGAAGACTTGTCTAGATGCATTTGAACATAGCTAACAGAACACCGTATGAGGCATCCAAAATCAGCAGTACAAAGAGTCACCCTTCCCCCATCTGAAGGTAGAATGGGAATCCTACATATACCACGACTAGATAGCAAGCAAATCAATGATCTCCGAGAATACTTTCATGAGAAACAAACCCACAACAATATGTAGAAAGTCATATGCAGAGCTGACACCAATGCAACACCATCTCTCAGATTTGAACTTCGTCTCAAGAAGTGTGACAGTAGAAGACCAGAAGAAGCAATGGAGACAAAAGGAATTACATGGAACTCACCTGGCTCACCTCGAAAATGACATTGTAGACCAAGAAGCAACAAATATGTGGCTCAGAAAAGGAAACCTGTTTAGTGAAACGACAGGATTTATGTTAGCGATACAAGATAGAGTCATACCCACTAGGAACTACAAAAGATACATCTTGAAAGAACCCATCCCAGACGACAGACGCAGAAAATGCAAAGAAGGAATAGAGACATTACAATACATAACTGGATCTTGCCGACTTCTTGCAGGTACAGAATACATTAAAAGACATAATAACGTAGCAAAGATCATTCATCAGCACCTGGCAGGAACCACAGGGCTACCATATTACAAATATGAACCCTCACCTGTCATCGATAATAGTGAAAGAAAAATCTACTGGGATAGAGAAATTAGAATGGATATAACCATTCCTGCTAATCGACCGGACATCATTATGATTAACAAACACAAGAAAGAAGTTCAACCGAACGATATAGCCATCTCATTCACGCACAACATCAGCAACCACGTACAGTACCAAAATGAGCAAACATAAAGATCTAGCAGATGAGGTTAAAAAATTATGGAAAGTAGACAAAGTTACCATTAGAACAATCATCATCTCAACAACTGCAATAATACCAAAAACAACCAGGAAACATCTGAAAGAGCTAGGAGCAGAAGGAAGGCTGATGGAAATGCAAAAATCTGTCATCCTAGATACCTGTCACATAGGAAATTTTTAGGGGAAGAACTTGATTGAACTTGATGTTTATTGGTTCAATTTAAGTGTATACTTTACCAGTTAACACTGCATACTTCAAAGGCAATAATAATAATGAGGTGGAGGAAGGGGAATCACCAACATAATAAACCTACACAATAAAATATTAATTAAAGTAAGGAATTATTTCCTACAAAAACAGCAGTCATCCCACCTAATAAATATCATTATACAAAGTGATAAAAATTACACACCATTAAACTTATCTGAAAATAATATTCCAATCCCCGCCACATCAACAGATGAACTAAAAAATAAATGGATTGAAAAACCCCTACATGGACGCTTTCCAAACGAGATCAACGAAGAAAACATAGATAAAGCATGGTCATATAGATGGCTCACCAAAGGCAAACTCTTTATCGAAACTGAAGGGTATCTTATCGCCATTCAAGATCAGGTTATCCCTACTAAAAATTATCTAAAAAACATCGTTCGCGATGGAACAATTACTGAGGACAAATGCCGCAAATGCAATAATCAAACAGAAAACGTACATCACATATTAGCAGGTTGCACGGTTCTTTGTACACAGTATAAAAGAAGACATGACAACATGGGAAAAATAATCCACCAACAGTTAGCTAAAAAATACAATTTACTCAATACTGAAATAGCGAATACACCATACTGGAAATATCAACCACAAACAATATTAGAAAACAACAGAACCACATTATACTGGGATAGATCCATCCTCACAGACATCATAACAGAAGCTAATAGACCGGACACTATCCTACACAATAAAACAGAAAAACAGTATACATAGTAGACTATGCAGTTGTCAACTATAATAATCTGGAGAAAACATACAAAAAATAGAAAAATATTCACAACTCTCAATAGTACAACAAAGATGGAACGCTAAATCAGAAACATTACCCATAATTATCTCAACAACAGGAACTGTTACCAAAAACACTGTGAAAAACCTTAGAAAACTAAACATTACAGAGAATATTATACAGAACCTCCAACATGCCATAATTTTAAGCTCAACAAACATCATGAGACAGTACATAGGCTGAATTGATGAAAATCCGCAGCCTAAGAAAGGAACCAGAGAACCCCTGTGAAATTCAAGAAAATAATAATAATAATAACCAAAGTCCTGCAGATATATTAGTTGAGCTCGAAATTGATCAGATTCTTAACAGCAGTAATGAAAGACTGGAGGACCACACTACATATATCCTCGGCAATTGGATCTATCACAGCGATATGAAGATAAAGAGAGGTATATACCAGGATGATTCTCTGAGCCCTTTATGGTTCTGCCTCGCTCTCAACCCCCTTAGCAACCTTCTAAACAACGTTAAAGGCGGCTTCCTAATCAAGGGCAACAACAATCATGCATACTCACTCACCTTATGTATATGGACGACATAAAATTGTACGCTATGAATCACAGACAACTACAGATGCTTGTCAAAATGACCTATGCCTTCTCGAACGACATCAGAATGGAGTTTGGCATGAGTAAATGTAAATCCTTGGAGATCATGAAAAGTAAAGTCAGGAATGCGCAAAATATACAACTGACAGGAGCCCTCAAAATCAACAGTCTGCAACCGGAGGAACAATACAAATACTTAGAATGCCAGCAAGATAGATGAAATGATCAAAAGACTATGAAGGGAATATTAATAAATACATATCTCGGAAGAGTTAAAAGAATTACCAAGTCGTACTTGCACTCCTGAAATAAATTCAAGACCATTAATACCTATGTCATTCCTGTGCTTACGTATACCTTTGGAATAATCAATTGGAGCCAAACTGAAATATCAGAGATAGAAAGGAAAACGAGGAAAATCCTTACAAAAAACAATATGCACCACCCAAAATCCTCTGTGCTACGACTGACGCTACCGAGAAAAGAAGGAGGGTGAGGATTGGTTGATCTCAGTAATATGCTATATAAGCAACTGTCAAATCTTAGGCAATTCTTCCTTGAAAAGCAAAAGGATTCCCAACTACACAGAGCTGTTGTCATGGCTAATAACAATCTAACACCACTTGACCTCCGTGACCACCAGTGATAAACTCAACACCACTGCCAAGAAGAAATAGATATGGATTGGGGCAGCTCTGCATGGAAGGCAAAGAAGCGTCGAACAAATGCCTCGCCTCATGGGACCTCTTTGGAGAAACTGACGGATTTATGCTTGCAATTCAGGACCAAGTCCTCCCTATGAAAAACTATCTAAAGTATATAGTTAAGGATAATAATATCAATTTAGATTGCTGCAGGAAATGCAATCAGATAGAAGAAACAATAGAGCACATCACAGCCGGCTGCACCATACTAACTCAGATTACACTAACAGACATAACCTAGTTTGCAATATTATCCACCAAAAGCTTGCTATTAAATACCAACTCCTGACAAATCACACTCTGTACTACATCTACAGGCCGGACCCAGTTATGGAAAATGGCCAGTACAAGCTGTATTATGATAGGGGAATCCTCACAGACCACGCGGTTCCAAACAACAGGCCAGATATAGTTGTAGTAGACAAGACACTGCACACCGCCCAAATAATCGATATAGCTGTTCCGAACACCAAGAACCTCTTAAAGACAAGTGCAGTGAAAAGAAACAAATATGTTTATCTGACTGAAGAGCTGAAAAGAATTTGGAAACTAAAAGAGGTGCGCATCATCCCCATTATCATATCAACAACTGGAGTAGTTCCTCGAGAACTATTAAGCAGTTGACGCAGCTTGACCTGTCACGAAATTCCTACATGGAGATACAGAAGGCAGTGATACTCTCCACCTGTAGAATAGTGTGACAGTTTCTAGGAATTACTAACATTTGAGAAAGTTCCCACTTCGGCATTTGCCCTGTGGGAATCTAATGTAAACACCAGAGCATTAGCTATGAGAATCATAGATAATAATATAATAATATAATTTATTGCTTTCATAAAATATACAATAATGGGAAATTAATATGGACGAGTGATTGATGAGGCTCCTCACCAGAAGGCCCACATGTCACCTCCCCCTCCCAATACACAGTAGGGTCCTGCAGAGCCTTTTAAAGACTCGTCTGCAGATGCCCGTAAAAAAATACATTTCTTGGTGGTACATAACATCATAAGCAGCAAGATTGCATATGTCATTTTGTTAACATTTTGTCATATCAAGTCAGGCAGCCACTACACAACACACCTGACCATCACATCAAATGTTAACACCAACGAATCATAACGGCACACCACCATAACATCTCTCCACAACAAATCACAATATCTCAACACTACTGATAGCACAACACGTGCCTACAGAAAATATACAGTCATGCCTCGTTTAGCGCAATTTTGATATAGCGCAATTGGAATCCCGTGGTATACATTTTTATTTATTTTTTAATAAAAAAAAATACTGCATGTATGGTACGTACTGCAAAATGAAATACTGTTCACGGTGCACATCTCTGCTGGCTTTTGTTTGCTTAAATAAATAAAGAAAAGCTGTTTTCACGTAATCAGTTCCAATGACATATTTGCGGTGTTTTGTTTAATACTGTATTTACTCATGTAACCCACGAACTCCTATTTTTGGGCCGGTTCGGAGGGAAAAAATTAATTTGAGCCAGATAAGTTTTTTTTTAAGTCACTGATTCCCACTCTCTGAAATAAGTTCCGCTCAAGTTAGGAATCTTCTCCCTTCTATGTGACGCAATTTATTGGGTGATCTCTTTATGACGATAGTAGCAGAAATCTCCTCACCGATAGTCCTCTTTTGTTAACCCCTTAACCGTTTTAGTTGTATTATTATGCAAATTAGTCCTCACTTCTGTTTTGGACGTAATATTACGAACAGATGCGGAGCTTCACAAACTATTTGTTCATATATGAACGGGAACTTCCTTAGGTGGATAAGGAGTTTCTTCGCGTATCGTCTTGTGAGTAAATGTTGGAAGGTTACGAACAAACGTGTTTCCGTCTTCCTTTCGAACAATGAAATCTTTCATTCAGAAAAAAAATTTCACCACACCGAATTCCTTGAAGTGGATGAGGGAGAAGGACCAAACTTGAACCTACCTATCTTCAAGCCGGTAAACCCTCAGTAATCATTGAACTATAGTTATCAGTTAGTCGGCGTATTCTTTCTGCCTACTTTTGCGAGTTTTTGCCTCAGCATGGGTGTAACTTACGTTTGCTTGGTTGCATAAATACGCATATACTTAGTAGAATTCGACGTGTTTTACGAATATAAACGTAGACGCAAGTATATTGCAGAGAATTTACTAGCAATACTCACAATTTATATAACTTGTTCAGAAATCCTCGTGTAAGATGCACACCCCCTTTTTTCCCTGGCGTTTCGGGAAAAAATGTGACCGGGGTACACGAGTAAATACGGTATCTATGGGAAAATAACAATTTAACAGTAAAAAGTGGGAAATAATTTTAGTAAATCATGGAGATCATGGCAGAAAGGAGAAAATTGAGTAAAGGCAATCAAAGTGTAGAAAATAATCCTAAATTATCAAGGAAAACATAAATCTTGAGGAAAAACTTAAAGTGATTCTGTGTTTTGAACAAGGTGAGCGTCAGAGTAATATTGCACGTAAGTCTAACTTCATAACTTCTACAATTCATACAATTTTGTTAAATAAAGGCAAAATAAAAAGTTTTATTGAAGCAGCCAGTGCAGTAACTGCGAAGAAACTCACACGATCACTTATTGTTAGTAATATGCTTGAAAAATGGAGAAACTGCTAGTATTATGGATTGATTCTAAGCGTTCTAATGAACACATGCCCCTTAGTCAAGCAATCATTTGCAGTAAAGTACTTTCCCTGTTTGAATGTGTAAAGCAAGAAGAGGATGGAGATTCTTCAGAAACATTTCATGCCAGTTCCGGTTGGTTTCAAAATTTTAAACGCTGCGCAAATATACATAGCATTCGTTTTACAGAGGATCAGCAAGCGCTGATAAAAATGCAGCTATAAAGTTTCCTGACGAATTTCAAGCAATTTCTGAAAATGGTGAACACCCCCACACTTACATACAATAAGTAATTTACGTGTAGATTTGAGCGCTGCAGTGACGAAAATGATAACTCGCAGAACCTAGCAATCTATGCATAAATGCGAGAACTGCTGGGAAAGATTTAAAATTGTATTAATATTGATTTTTCATAATTAATATTAAATAAATAAAAAAGTAACATTAACGAACCTTGCAATTTCGTGAACTGATCACTACTAAGTACATGTTATAATCGGTTTGTTTAGCGCATATTTGGTTAGCGCAAAGACCGTCCGGAACGAGGCATGACTGTACACTTCACGGTGACTCTTCTATAACATATTGCCACAAGGCAACATCATAGCAACATCAATCCCTAGCACACAACAACGTAGCAGCTTCAACTCTTTATACCATTTAATACACTGAAGATACTTCTCGGAAAACAGTACATCATTGCAGCACATCATCATAACATCCTCCAACAACATATCACAACCCCCCCCCACTAGAATCTGTATCACAAGACCACCCATAACACATCACCACAACATCACCATAACATCCTCTCGCCACATATCATAATATATCATCACTACCATTACCAGAATCTATACCACAATTCCACTTATAACACATCCCACATAACATCACCATAACATTTTCCCGCAACATATCACAATATGTCACCACTACCATTACCAGAACATATACCACAAAACCACCTATAGCACATCACCATAACGTCCTCAACTCATCACAATGTCTCACCACTACCAATACCAGAGCATTTACGCCAAGACCACTTATAACTCATCACCACAGAGTATCACCATTGTAGTACACCACATCAACTTGTAATAAAGCCTATAATCTTTATACCACTTAAAATGGTTGAGCATGCTTTGCTTAGTAGTATAGCAATTTTCAAACACTCTGCATGCCACCACAATTCATAATCACTGCAATTCACAAGAGGCCTAAGCATATCACAAGATATAACATTTTCTTATAGATTTTTCATATCGGGTCAAGAGATGACTATACTTTATAATTAAGTACACTTCAGAATCGCATCACATCTCAGCGTCAGCATTAATGCCATATCCTACTGTAACCTAACCTCCTAACAAATCACAAAACCTCATCACAACATGTACCACAAGACACCCCATAACACATCACCATATAATCTCACCATAGTAGTATGCCACGTCATCTTGTAGTACTGATTCTACTCTCAGTATAATTAATAAATATTATGAAGTTGGACAAATGGATCAGCATCAAAGTTCACATGGGGTGTATTCACCTATCAACCAAGATTTAAGTTCCTTCTTTAATTTCCCTATGGTGGTTATATCAACAAGATTAGTAGGCAGTTGATTAAAGAGGTAAGGTACTAAGTATCTTAGCATTCTTTTCCCATGTGTACTGTAATAAGTTGGAGTAACATAAGCACGAGCCGTCCTCAATTTTACATTGTGTATTAGTTGTCTTTTATTTTTGAATTTTGAACAGTAGTAATGATCAACAATGATTATATATCTAAATAAAAATTTAATGGGAAGTTCAATGTGAGATAAATATCTGTTATGGAAGTAGGATGGGGTAAGCGATACTTTTCACAATTCTATTTTGTAGATTTTCTAAACTATTCATGTAGTAGTTAGATGAGCTTCCCCAAACAGTAAGGCCATACCTAATGATAGATTCAACTAAGCCATGATAAGCTAATATTCTAGCATATTGTGGCATATAAATCCTCATATGATAGACTTTATAAGCTAACTCAATTTTTTATTAAGCTTCTGTATGTGCTTATCAAAACAGAAATTTACATCTATATATAGGCCTAGGTAATATACTGTGTCAACTTGTTTAACTATGTTACAATTACAATAATTATTTAAGTTAGAGAGCATGTGTAAACACTCATGGGAATGAAACTTAAGATTTATCTCTTGCCATTGGGTTTTATAATTTCTTATATACATTGAAGAGGTTTTTTTACCATTAATAGTTAAATCATTGTCATAAGACCTTACCTGTAAATTGTTAAAGTCATTCATGATGTATTCAAATGCATCCTTAAAATTCTTGTGGGGGTACTAAAAAAGTTTTGAGCATCTGGTATTTAAGCTTTTATTTTTTCAAAATACTCTCCATCACAGTCAACGCACTTCTTCATTGGACAAAACCAGTCATTAACAATTTGCTGCCACAAGTCCGGACCAAAGTCTTCAATGGTTTGCAGCATCACCCCTTCCATCTCCTCATCCGTGGTAAAACGCTGTCCTTTTAATGTTAATTTTAATTTCGGGAACAATCCAAAGTCACATGGGGCTAAATATGGAGGGTGTTCAAGAAGTCTTATGCCAGAGATTTTCAAAAATTCTGCTGTGACAGTTGACTGATGGGCGGGAGCATTGTCATGGTGCAGACACCAATGGCGGAGATGTGAGGATGGTCTCAATGCTCTTAGACCGTCAAAAACTTCAGGGAGGCAAACGGAGGTGTACCACTGAGAGGTGACTGTGGCGCGTTCTTCGAGCCTTACTGCTGCCACCAAACCTCGGTTTGTGAAGAACATGGCATACATTCTTTTTCCTGTGGCACGCTGCCGACGCACCTCAACTGGGGTAGACTGTTCCTCAAATACCCACTGCCTCAACTGTTCTTTAGTTGGCACATCATAGTGATACAGCCACGCCTTGTCAACAGTCACCACGTCGTAAAAATTCTTTCCTTTGCCGTTTTTGAAGAGTTTCAGTGTGTTGCGGCACCATTTCACCCATGCTGACTTTTGCTCATCAGAAAGTTGATGGGGTACCCAAACTGCGCAAACCTTCCTCAGACCCAGATGATCATGCAGAATGGAATGCACAGATGCTGCATGAATGCCCAAGGATTGCTCAATCATGGAATATGTGATATGCCGGTCTTCTAACACTAACTTCCTGGAGAGCGTCAATCTTTTCTTCAGTTATGACAGATGGAGGACGTCCTGAACGAGGATGATCATCCAGGTCAAAATCTCCCCTCCTAAAGTTCACATAATGGTGCTGAATGGTTGCTCTGGAAGGAGACAAGTCACCAAAAGCACCAGCCATTTCAGCGACGCAGTCTTGTATATTTAATCCCCTTTTAAAATTATGCAGAATGATTGCACGAAAATCACGCCTTGTCAACTCTGCCATGCTTGGAAATGAACTGAGGCAACAATGTCAAAAAAACCTGTCTGTGACTCACATGTATACAAAGTATCAGCAAGATACATTGTAACAATCTTAGTTAAACCCTAATCAACATAAACAGAGACAATGTTGCCTTGAAAGTCCATTCAATAAACAGAGGCTCAAAACTTTTTTAGTACCCTTTACCTGATTGAAAACCATATTGAGCTGGATGTAGGATTTCATTCTTAGACAAGTACTCCATCAAATGATTATTTATGTATTTTTCCATTACTTTATTTATACTAGGCAGTATTGAAATAGGATGGTAGTTCTCAGTCATCTTATAGCTGCCTCCTTTATGAATGGATCTAATGATGGCAGTCTTCAAATCTACCGGAATTGCACTCTTGTCTAAGCTAAGATTTATTAAATCCTTCAATATTGATATTACAGTCTTATCTTGCATAAGGTCTTTTAATCTAATTCCATTAATTCCTGGAGATTTATTAATATTCATACCTGACAGTAATTTCTTAATGTCAGTATCTGTAGCCGGGGAAATGTAAATATTGCAAACCGTAGTACTTCTAACACAGTTCATTATTTTGTGAGTACAATCCATTCCAATTCCTTGTACGTTATCTGTGAACTGTTTTGCGAATTCTCCTTGTACAGGTTACCAAATGTTTTAATCAATGCCTGGTCAAGATCAGTGTGCAATTTATTTCCTGTAATTTCAATTATTATTTTCCATAGACCTTTCATATTTGATTGAAGATTTTCTAACCTGACCATATAATATCTTTTCTTAGCCTTTTTAATGAGTGCTGTAACTTTATTTCTGTAAATTTTGTAAGCCATTTTGTAGTTATTATTGGAGGGAGAACTTTTCCATTTTTTGAAGAGCTCATCTCTTTTTTGCATCTCATTACATAAATTATTATTCATCCAATCTTTTTTAGTAGTTCTCATTTTTCTTGTGCAGGATTCTCTTACTATGTGATATAACTTTGTTAGTTCTTCTTTTAAGGAGCTATATAATACAATAGGATCATCGCAGTTTAGTAACCAGTCCCATTGTGTGCTACAAATCAGGGTTTTCATTTTGTCCTCATTTATTTGGTACTGAACGTCATTGTTTTTGTTTAAGTTTAGGTTTTTGTTATCTATTGTTTTATACATTCCAATGAGATAATGATCAGATAGTCGGTGATTGAATATGAAGCTATTTATATAATTAAGTTTTCCCCTGTAGTAAATATGATCAATACATGATTTCTGTGTTTTCGTCTCAACTATTTCCACTCTTGTACAGTCTTTTATTAGTGCTTCAAAGCCCAGTGATGCTAACATATTTTTATACTGAAGTACAGCATGGTTAGTTTTATCTTTTAAGTTAATATTAACATCACCTACCAAAACTATATCCTGTGATCCCAAACTGTATACAGTAAAACCTGGTTAATTCGAACCTCTATATTTCGAAATTCGACGTAATTCGAAATTTTTTAACACTTGAAAGACCGAATTTCATACAAATGTATTTCAATAATTCAAAAATCTCTATAATTCATAATTCGAAAAAAATTTTTGTCCGATTCTCGGAATATCAACGCATTTTAGTCGACATAATTCGAAATAAAACTTACCAAAAAGAAACTAAATGAAATTTACTAAAATATTTCTGGCACTATGTCGGCTGGTTTACAAACATTGTGCGATCGTGATCATACCGACTGGGCGTTGGATATTGTCACAAGATTCTGTCCATCTCCTCAATTTATCTACTGTTTTGCGAGTTTTGTGTGGAAAGCGCGTTCCAATATTCCTTTGGTTCGTTGTTTGTTTCGTATTAGATTGTATTTCTCATCATTGTTAGTTACTTGCTTAAATAATATTCTTAGTTTAATAACTGCAAGAGAGACTATATTTAAATTTATTGCTATAAAATATTTTTTTTAAATATACCCTCCAATGGTTCCGGTTCGTGGTGCATATAAGACTCTTACTCTTGCTGAAAAAATGTTTTTACTGCAAGACATTGACAAGAAGTTAGAATCGAAAGGCAAGCTGGCCTCAAAGTATGGGATTCCGAACTCGTCTTTATCTACAATTTTAAGGAATCGGACGAAGATTGAAGAAAGTTTTTATAAATTTAAAGGGAGCGCTACACGTCAGCGTTCACGGCCTACGAAAAACGAAGACCTCGAAGAAAAACGGTTCGATTTTTTTTCACAAGTACGAGCGGCGAATTTATCTGTGACAAGCCCGATGCTCATTGAAAAAGCAAGAAGTCTTGCGAACACTTTGAACATTGAAGATTTTAAAGCGTCCAATGGGTGGTTGGATGGTTTTAAAGACGCCACAATATTGTTTGTCTCGCAGTATATGTGGTGATGCCCGAAAAATTAACGAAGAGGAAGTGACGACCTGGTTGCAAAGTAATAAACATGTTTTGGAGAAGTAGGCGCTCAAGGACATTTTTAATATGGATGAAACGCATTTTTTTCAACATGTTACCCGATCGTACTTTGGCTCTCCGAGGCAAAAAATGTCACGGCGGCAAACGTAGTAAGGAGCGTCTCACCGCCGCGCCGTGTTCTGCACAAATATGGATGGGTCGAATAAAGAAAAACTTGTAATCATCGGAAAATATGGCAACCCACGCTGTTTCAAAGGTATTAATCATGATTATTTGCCGATAATTTACGAGCATAACAAAAAGGTGTGGATGACAACAGACATATTCAAAAGTTTTTTTAATAAGAATGCAAAGACGTGTGGCGGTGCAAAATCGTAAAATTTTGTTGACAGTAGGCAACTGGACACCATGTGGCTCAGATAAATACGCCCAATGTTGAATTGCTGTATTTTCCGCCGAACACAACCAGTGTTCTGCGGCCACTCGACCAGGGCATCATTCAAAATTTAAAGAGTCATTACAGAAAAAAAACTACTGTCGTCATACTTGGTGCAAATTACAAATGGATGTTCACAGGATGATTTACGAAAATGGACGGTTTTAGACGCGTGCCGGGCCTTATCATCGGCATGGCAATTGGTGACTCCTCAAACCGTCACCAACTGTTTTAAGAAAAGCGGGCTATCTTTGCAGCCGGCAGTAGTGTTCCAAGGTAGAGAAGTGGAGGAAGTAATCGACAGTAATGTATTGGAGCCTGTCAGTTTCGGAGACTTTGTTTCCTTTGATAATGACTTGGCTACGTCGGTTGTGTATGACCCCACGATCGAGGAATCGAAAACCGTTGCGACTGATAGCGACGAAGAAGACATTGTGGATAACGTTGATGCTAGGTTGGATGTGCCATTGCCATCTAAGGAGGATGTTTTAAAAGCTTAAGATACCCGGGATGCCAGACGTGCCGATGAATATCTGTGAAAAAGTTGATGCCATTATGCAACACATTGCGCTAGGGAGTGCCCTGAAATTGAAACGGGAAAATAACCAACTTTTTAAAATAAATTTCAATTAATATTTTATTACACACTTTCGTTTATTTACTTTTAAGTTGAAATAAGTGAAAGACATTATTAACGTTTTAGTGGTTTAATTATATGTTCATATATGTTTCAGTGTTTAAATGAGTAATGCTAAATTTGACTTTTATTCATCGACATCATATTTTGAGGTATGCATGTGTAGTACATCCTTTTTTTCTGTATTTTAATATGGTGTCATATTCTTTTGTTTTTCTGTAATTTATATTTGCATTTTTTAAATTTGGTAAATCACGCTTTTTTGTAAATTTCGAATTATAGAGGTTCTTCGTAATTCGAAATGCTTTTTCTTTGGTCCCGTGAATTTCGAATTAACCAGGTTTTACTGTAGTACCTCAGATAATTGAATAATAAAGGTGCTTATATTGTAGTTTGGAGGTCTGTATATACCTAAAACTATTAGTATACTATCTTGGAACTCAATTCTGATTGCCAGCACTTCTGCAGTAGTAATTTTCAAGTTAAGGTTTTCAAACTGGATATTATTCTTAAGGTACATTATAAGCCCCCCTCCTTGCTTTTCTTTTCTAAGGTTGTATACCATCCTGAATCCAGGTAAATAATACGTATTTAAT
Source organism: Uropetala carovei (assembly GCA_036926305.1). Classification (NCBI taxonomy): domain Eukaryota; kingdom Metazoa; phylum Arthropoda; class Insecta; order Odonata; family Petaluridae; genus Uropetala; species Uropetala carovei. The sequence continues at coordinate 3,370,994 of JAXCHB010000280.1, forward strand.
TCCTCTTCCTTTATACTGACTTCGGAGAGAAGTATAATGTTTTTTTTGTTACCTGTTATGTGTGTGTTGATTAAATGTATTTCATTGAAATTAAACATCCTGTATCACAGAAATAATCACACAACACAGAAAAAATAACATAATATCTGAAGAACAGAAAGGCAGCTGCCGAAACACCCTCGGATGCAAAGAACAACTTACTATAGACGCCATAGCCTTAGGGCAGGCCAAAAAGAAAAATAGAGATCTACATGCATGTTTCATAGATTATGTCAAAGCCTATGACAAGGTACCACATTCCTGGCTTATTCAAATCCTACAGATATACAAAATCCACCCCAGCATAATAGCATTTCTCAGGACAGTCATGCAACACTGGCAAACTGAGGCGCCTGCAGAAATTTTTTTAGGGAGGGGCAAAATGCCCACCCATTAGCATTGGTTGCTCACCTTGCAGGGGCTACTTACAGAAATATAGCAAAAAATATTTTTAAATTGATTTTTTTACGCAGGGCCTGCTTTTCATTTTAGGGGAGTAGTATTGCACACTGCAGATAAAATGTTGGTTTCCAAAATTCTCCGTAAAGTATTACATCTAATGTTATTAGCAACGCGAGTTAGTTGCCGCGATAGATATTGCAAGATTCCATATTACTCAGCGATGTACGTTTTTTCGTTATAGATAAAAGTGGATTGCGTACACTGGATCAGAACTATTCGTGTTCGTTTATATTCGTAAACAGGGCTGGTGCATAGGAAATTGCCGCCTGAGGCGAGCGCATTTTATGCCACCCTTTGGTACAGTAACGGGATATATAGCAATGAAATGACATAAGTTAAAATGTTAGATTTAAGTTTTATTATACAAACAAAATTAAATTAAACTTTTCTATAAATAACAATATAATTAAAAACAATAAAAATTAACTTAACTGTACTTTGCGTGCTTTTTCTTTAGCAAAATCGTCTATAACATCTTCGAAATTTAAATTGGTTGAAATGTCATGTTCGATGGACAATATTGCTATTTCTGTCAAACTTTCCTGTGCCATTGTAAATAGTTTTTAATTAATTTCAATTTCGAAAAAGATCGTTTTCCGCTGGCAAAGATCATAGGAAGAGTTAGCAGAATTCTGAATGATATAAAGATATTTGGAAAATTTTCTACTAAATTATTGTTATCTAATTTAAAACATTTAATGGTGTCATCTCACTATTTAATTCTTATAATTAAAAGTTCATTGTACAAATTTAAAGGTTCTATATCATCTGTCAATGCTATATGCAAATTTTGACATTAAAAAAATAACATCTGAATCTGTATGGATAAAATATGTAATGTAATACAAAAATTCAGATACCGTATATACTCGTGTATATGATGACTCCATGTATAGAACGACCCCTGATTTTTTGGTAAACAAATCTGATTTTATCATATATCTCATTTATAGTACGACTCCAGCTTTCCACCGGGGTCGATATATTTTGTTTCGATAGCTTGATGGTTACTAGCGAGAATAGACCATAAATGTCGTAAATAGTATTTCTTGCGAGTACACTAAAATTCGGATAAGTTAAGTATCTTACTCCTAAAACATTTAATAAAAAGTGATATGAATCATGATTGCACAAGATGAAATAAAATCGTTTGAATTCTAGTACGTCTGGATTACGTTCCGCGTACGTAATGGTTCCACTCGCTCATCTACTTAATAGGTAGGGATAACGGATAAAAAGAAATTACTTTGTAATATTCCACAGTCTTTATTGTTTCTTCAATCACACACCGACCGGTTTCCATTACAAAATCATTCTAATGGTGTTACTAACCGACGTAACACCTTTAGAATGACTTTGTAGTGGAAACCGATTGGTGTGTGATTGAAGAAACAATAAAGACTGTTGAATATTACAAAGTAATTTCTTTTTTCCAAGATGTCGAAATTCCATAAACTTATGCCGTCTACGATACTTTTAATCCAACTCGTTCCAATCCATCCCTTGTAAAAAGACGCAAACAAAGATGTACATACATAAAATTCAAGAAAGGAAGTGCCCGTAAATCGTCACTTATATCTAGTATTTGTGAATTTGAAGCTGTATATATGAAAAAGATTCTACCCTTCATGAAGCAACATAACAACGATAAAGAACCTCACTGTTATAGCCCACCATTAGAATGCGTGCGGGTGGCATAACTTCACCGAAAATGCCTGTGAAGATACATGAATTTTAAATCCTCAAATGCATTACTCGTGTATAGTACGATCCCCAATTTTGCAATAAAAATTTGGTCATAAAAACTCGTACTATACACGAGTATATACGGTAATTAGTTTTGTTTCTTGTTGGGAAAATCTTTCCTTGATATAATTGATGCAAACATCTACTACATAATTAAAACACTCGATTCCATTTTTATTTTAAAAGGATCTACGATCAGTGTATCTCTTCCCTCGTACTCAAATTGTCTGTTTCTACGTCGAATTCTAATCGGAGGTGCAAGTTCACATTCTGCTGTTATTTCCATAGCCAGAGCAATTTCTTTGGCAGAGTAGAGCATTTGTTAAAAACCATTAATACTGTATTCTTCCAAAAATGAGCTAATGCTTTTAAAAATTTTAATGCTTTCTGATATTACCATGTTTGGTCTTTGTAATAATTTTGATGCAACATTAACTTTTGATAAAACGTCGTACCAAACAACAACACTGCAAACAAATTTAAAGCTAGAAATTTTATCCGCCAGCGATTTACTATTGTTTTGGTATCGGTCTCACTGCTCATCCAAAATTTCCACCAGTGCATCATAGGTATATTTCTCCCAATTGGTACCTTAATCGCTTAACAGCATCCACACGATTTTCCCACCGTGTATTACTGACACTTTTTAAAGTCAAGGATGTTATATACTTTTTTAGTATAGTCCGTCTTTTTGTCGAACTTGAGAAAAATACAAATGTTTCCTGAACTAAAAAAAATTAACAATTTTTCCAGATTTTGCTGCTGCATCATTAACCACAAGGTTAAGCGAATGACATGAGCAAGGTACAAAAAAGGCTTTAGGATTTTGATTTAAAATCCGTCTTTGGACGCCGGAATGGGTACCTTTCGTATTTGCCCCGTTGTCGTAACCCTGTCCATGCATGTTTTCAATTTTGATGCCCAATGTATCCAGCTCTTGTAATATCAATTCGGTCAATCCAGCTCCAGTGGTTAATTCAACAGGCAGAAATTTAATAAAATATTCTTTAGGAGAATATTCTGGCTGCTGTTCTTTTGTCACAATGCGAACTACAAACGACATTTGCTCAATCCTGCTAATGTCTGGAGTGCAATCTAATATTATGCTGTAATATTTTGCTTCCTTAATTCTATCAACAATAGTATTATGCACTTTTTGTCCTAGCAGATAAATAAGATTATTTTGAATGTCTTTGCTCATATAATGGACACTGAGGATTTTTTGAGGCTCCTCTTAAATGCTCACTTGTTACAGGATCAAACTTTGCTAACAGCTCCATGATTTTTAAAAAATTACTGTTTTTATGGTCAAACAATTTATCTGAATTTCCCCTAAATGCCAACAGTTGTGAGGCAGATAATTGAATAACAGCTATAATTCTCTTTAAAATATCTCGCCAATATTGTCGTTCGAGTTGTGAGATTCGTTGATGTTCTCTATCAATGGTCTTGCCAATCTCCAAATTGGTATCTATTTTAATATTTTGAAGTTATATTGATGCTAATAATAAATGATATAATGAAGAAAATGAAATAAATAAAATTGAATAGAACTTACTTTTTTTGGACGGAATTTACACTAGAATAATATTTCTTCCAGGTTTTGTTTGAAACAAATTTTCGTAGAACCATCCATTTCAGAGATATTTTGCTTTTTCTTCATTTCCAGTATACAGTGCCACCACCATGTAGTGGTGAATTTTGTAAACATATTCAAAATATAAGTAATTTATGGCAATAAGGATGACTGTATTCTTTTACGATATGAAATGATAATTTTGCCTCATAATGCTATTCATAATAATTTAAATATCTATACCCCAAATATGGAGAAATTCGTGTTGGCCACATCAGATTTTTTTGGAAAAAAAGTGCATCTTATATGCCATCAAATACGGTAATTAAAAATGTAGTTGGTATTATTGCCTCGAGAATTTAAATGACTATGATACAAACTGAATATTCAACAAAAATGGCAAAAAATATAATAAATCAATTTGTTCCTTAAAATGCTGCTAGTATGATTTCTATGGTTATAAGCTGCGTCTGTCCGAGTTACCTGGCACCCAAGGCAAGGACGCTTTATAGCGCAGTGGTTCTCAACCTTTTGCCTCTTGCATCCCACCTACCACCTTTTCACGAAACCCTGGTCCCACCATGAAATAAAGAAAAACCTCATGTTTTTTTAATAAATATATTTCTACATTTATAAGCATATCAGTAATACATTAATAATTGGTAGACACAAAGGAGAAGGTGGAAATGAGAAAGATTTACTTAGTAATTCCACAAAAATGTATTTATTTATTTATTTTTAAGAATTAATTTTTGTGGAATTACCAAGTAAATCTTTTTTATTTCGACAATATGAAGAAATTCCATAAAGTTACCCTGAGACCATTAATTATATAAAGGAGAAGGTGCCAGAAAGTGTAACCGATTGGGGTGCCAAAATATCTCCACAGCCGGCGACTCTGGTCCCAACTAGACGGCCCACCGGTTGAGAAACACTGTTCTAGCGTCTTCTTTGTCTCAGGCAATTTTTATTAAAATGCTCTGGAAGCACTCGCTAATTCATACATGTTTCTTTCGACGAGGGACGGAAATTGAGACAATGTAAGAAAAATAAAGAAATACAGCCGATATACCGTACTTTAGGCTGTATGCTATATGCAACATTAATGTATACATTTGCGAACGAAGCATGGATAGGCCATTGGGAAAGCGCTAAATGGCTCGCCAATTTCTCGGGCTGACCACAGTTGTGAGCCAGCACTAAGTGCAGAGATCAATATAAAAAAACTTTCTGGACGGTTCATCAACAAATAATGTTTGCTTAACAAATTTCAGTTTGGTTGAAAGGTAATTTCAGCATAAATCATTCGTAAGTTAATATATAAATAGCAGTTTCTAAGTATCTCTTATAATAAGAGACAAGTGTTGGCTGGTTGGTGATCATTTACAAATGCGAATAACTCGATCAATTATCGAGATAGAAATTCTAAATTTGGCAGGAATGCTCGATTCACATATTCTAAGGTGATGGCGAAAACAATCTCAAACAAAGTCCCGGGTTTGACTCCAAGGCAGACATTTCCATTTTCCATAAGGTAACATGAAAAAATCGGCTTGTCGAGGTGCATGCTTTTATTAATTTTGAGATTAAAATTAGAAAGAATTAACCTACAATCTTTGGATACAAACCATTTTGAAGAAAACATAATTTTTCTTAATCTGTTCATCTTTTTTCGGCTAAAGTTCGAAATTGCTAAATTTAAACGTTTCATTCACACAGTTTGAGGAAATCTTTCCATTTTAACGGGATGTTGCCTTGCCTACCAATTCCATTGTTAGACCTCGATATCATATTGTTATTTCAATCCTTAGGGTGTAAGCGTGCTTTGAATGCTTAATATGAAAGAGGGAGGTAGAGGGGGAGAGAAGGGGAAGGGGGAGGGAGGGAGAGAGCCAACTATTTTAAGTTTAACTAAAGATAGCTGGTTTTCTGACGAGCTTTGGTACTAGTTTCCACTAATTTGGTGTCAGTGCGACCCTTGAGTCTCGAGTCTCTGACAGCCGAAGCACTCACCGCATATACAGCACCCAAGGGCATCACCAAACAGGCCACCATGAGGTCAGCAACAGCCAATGACACGATTAGGTAGTTGGCCACGCTCTGGAGATTGCGTTCTAACAGAATTGCTGCTATGACGAACACGTTCCCTAGGTTATGAGATACAAAATATATTGAAATTTGTATTTTTTAAATTATGCAACAATTTCTCTATAATTTGAGGTAGTTTTATGATTACACAGAGAATATAAGCTACAGTGGATTTCACCTGATTCATTAAGCTGGCTGTTATTATGAGTGAAAAAACACCTATAATAAATATTTCAGCCATAGCTGATGAATTTTCCGACAAGTAGCATATTAAAAATTAATTTGGACATATAAGAAAATGAAATTCATGTAAAAATTTAAAATATATTTGGCAAACAATTAAATACCAAAAGTAGTTTGAAAAAAAACAGATTTTATAATCTGTACTAGCGTAACTGCCCGTCAAATATGATTGGTATACGTTAAAATAAAATAAAAATTAATGACACCGACTTTTATGAGCACTAAAACATATAAAATTAATATAAAATCCACATAACCGAATGTTTCAGAAAGTAATAATAGTCATGGGCATATAATGGTTGTTTGGCAAATATATATGTTAATGAATATTTATATGTTAAACATACTAAATAATTTATAAGAATTTTGTTACATAAATATAAATAACCTAATCTACAATAACCGCTATTCACATTGTACTAAAATTTCATGTACTCGTTTTCTAGCATCTATAAATATGTTGCTTATCAATGGATTTGCTGTTGCTTCTGGTGACTAATTAGGTCTATGCCTCGCTTTTCGTTTGTTCTGATCGTTCGACCTCTTCTGTTCCGTCTCTCTTCTCCTAGCTTCAGCAATACATCCATTTGGCGAGATATCCAGTGAGTTTCTGAGAAAATTATAAAGATTCATTTCCATACCGTGAAATTCAAATATCACCCAAAAATCTTCAAAAATGAATTCGATTTTATCACAATTTTTATACATTTCTTACGCATTATTTATTTATTTAATTTAATACAATTACACACAATATCGACTATAAACTAATAAAAAAAGAGTATAAAGTTATACATTTAAATTAGAAAATACCATGAAAAATACTTGACTTCACATAATTTAACCAGAATAAATTTACAATTGAAATTGATATGCAAACGTACTTATTAACTCTTAAAAATACTTAATTTGTTTGAAGAGCACATCTTTCCAGAGACATTGTTAGGTGAACATATTTTACTATCATTTGTTAAATACAAAAGTGTGCATAAATGTGTAAGTTTTACAAAACCTTAAATAAAAAAAATAAAAAATGAATTATTTGTTGATAGTTATCATCGTCGATGTAGTTTGTTACAATTAATTGGTCCTTATAAGCCATTCGGCTTGTCAGAAGGTGCCAATATAAATTATTGCTCGAGAGTATACAATTCAAAAATACAAGTTATTTGTACATAAAACCATAAGAATAACAGATCCAGAATATATCAGGTTTAAATATTTAAGTTTCACTTATAATTGCAACATAAAACCAGTAATGAAGAAAACAATACACTATACATAGCCAAAATATAAGTTAATACACATACTTATATAATACAATTAGTTAAATATTTCTTATCTCCCCTAGTAACCAGTCTTTGAGTTTAATTTTTAATTGTCTTAGACTTGTTAAATTCAATAAATTATTGGGCAAATTGTTGAAAATATGGGGAGCAACATATGTTGGTAGTCGCTTACCATACAAGTTATTATATAATCATACAGTGTATAAAGTCACATTCCTTGTTTCCATATTATGGTATTTAGGCATAATATTCTTATACATTGTGTTGAAGTAATTATCCATAATGATTATCCATTTATATAGTTGATCCACAGTAAGAACTCTATAATTTAAATATAAGGATTTTAAATCATTGTTACAGATTGCTCTTCCATAATTATTTAATTTCTAATGACACTATTAAGTGCAGTAGATGATGTATTACCCCATACGGATATCCCATATCGAAATAAACTTTCGACCACAGCAATGTACACCATGAGTTTTGCTTTTAGTAGAAGGATAGACTTTAACAAAAACAAGTGATACATTGTAATTCTCATTTTGCTATTAAGTTTCTTAACATGGTCATCAAACTTAAAATGGTCATCCACTAAGATTCCCAAGTACATATAATTACTCACTTGAGTCAGGTATTGACACATACAATCATTAGCATTATCGGGAGTAAGAAGATGTAAGCAGTTGCGGGTATGACATTTAATTTTAATCTCTTTTCTTCTAGGTGCTGCACTAGAAATGTGCATTGTTGATGTCTTATTTTCGTTGATTATTAGGTTATTGTCATGTGCCCAAATATTTAGTCTATCAAAATCATTTTGCACTCTCTTATGAGCGACACCAAAATTCATATGCATTGATATTAAAACAATATCATCAGCATACATTATAATATCACAATCTTTAATTACATGACATAGGTCATTGATATAAAACAAAAATAACAAGGGGCCCAAGATGGACCCTTGTGGAACTCCATAACAAGTAAAGCCTAATTCACTATAAGAGTCATTGATAACTACTTTAAGGGATCGATTAAATAAATAGCTCCTGAAAGAATTTAGTATTTGACCCCTAACCTCATACAACTCCAGTTTATTAATCATTATTTCTATCTCTAAAGAGTCAAAGGCTTTCCTGAAGTCTACAAACGTCACAATGACACTGCATTGAATATCTAGTTTTCCATTTACTATATTAGAAAATAACTGAAATGCTTCTTTCGTTCCCCTTCCCTTTAAAAATCCGTATTGATTCCTAGAAAGTACTTTATTAACATTTAGAAAGTTTAAAAGATAACAACAGCCTGTTTTAGCTCATCTGGAACCATGCCACTAGATAAACAGTTATTAATGAAACTGGTTATTAGTTCATAGTCAAAGTTACGGTTCTTCAAATCCTTAATTCTTATGCCATCATGTCCTGGGCCTTTTATAGGTAAGTTTTTTATTAATTGCCCCACCTCCTTTTTTGTAGCCTCAGGAACATATATACTATTTAACACAGGACATATGTATGAGATGTGGTCATTATTTTAGTTTTACAACTGTATCTAAGTTTAAGCATTTCAGAAGTAAAATATTTTAAAAAGCAATTAGCAAGGGTTTGCTCAGAAGATAGATCTGCGAAATGTCTCAACAAAGGGGCTGACAGGGAGCTGCGATTATTAGTACCAGTCAATTCTTTTATTTCAGCCCATAATGCTCTAGGGTTGTTTTCAACTTTCTGAACTTTTAATTCATAGAATGAAGTTTAAGCTATCCTAATTTCAGAAGTTGTAATATTTCTTTGCTTAACATATTCCTGCCTATATGACAAATTTGTTGGACAACTTTTAAATTTCCTAAATAGTTTATCTCTCAATGAGGTACTTGCACATTTTTTTAAAGAAATATCTTCCGAAGCATTTTTTCACACTCATTACGAATTTGAAATCAGAATTGTTATACGATTATTACTTTTTGAGAAAAAAATGTTAAAGTTACACTTTTATATCGAACTATGGAAAGCGATATAATCGAAAGTCGATACTTCGTGACGTCACTAGCCGAGAGGCAACAGCAGAAGCAGTTTCAGTTAGTACACATAAAGTAAACACATTTGACAGTTATGTTGCAAAACTACACACATTTCTCATCTTTGATGGAAATATTATTTTTAGTACGGTTTTACTGATTTTATATCCTTAAAGTATGGAGGATTTAAGGAAACAGGATGAAAAATACAAGTGTTGCTCTGTTGTGCACAAATACAAGTATAAAAACTCCTGATAAAGTGTTTATAAATGTTCCTAAAGGAAAAAAACGAACCAGTTGGATTAAGGCAACTAGAAGAGATACTAAAAAGTCTCCTTCTCAAAAAAGTACATTAGATTGCTGTGAAGATCATTTTAAAGTGACTACAATTTTACGAAAATTTAAATATCTTAGTGTTTTAAATTTTACATACTTTTACATTTTTTCAAGAAAAAATGGCACGCTGTACAAATGGGAATTTGTGGTAACTTTCTGTAGTGCCTGTACGCTTTGTGATAATTGGCTTTCCTTTTACTTTTGATCACCTTTCTGAAGTTATTCAATATGGATTTCATTTAATTCATTATTTTTATATTTTAACTCATGCCATTGAGATAAGTTCTCATTTTTTATTTCTAGTTAGAAGAAGATATGAAAAATTACATGAAATTTAAGCTGATGGGGGATTGTCACATTCATTTGAAAGAACATGTTGTTCCTCACATTTTTTCTTGCCAAGCTGGATGTGAAAAGGGCAAAACAGTCTACGATATAGATATCACTAAGGCGCAAAATTCCCTTCGCATTCACAGAACAATTACAGAGTAAAAGCGCTTGAAATATACAAGGAGCACGAGAAATACCGGATCGTGACGTTACGTAGCAGAAGCGAGTCAGAAACGATCTATCGATCCGACCAACATATTAAAACTATTTAAAAATTAATTTATAAACAATTTCTTTCACTTTTATTTGCAACACAATATTCCTTTTTATATATAGTACTATCCTAAAGAGTATTCACGAAAATTAAAATTTTGTGAAAGTACCTCATTCAATCAAGCGTAGGAGTCCAACAGACATCCAATTCTTTCTAAATTTAATTATTTAAGGCTACAACATCAGTGGCCTTCCTATATATGTTATGAAAATAACCTTTAATTAATTGAAACTGCTCTTTTTCTGCAAGTATGTGATCATAATTTTATTCAGTTAAAAGTACACTAACTTTATTATTGTTGATAGTAATAATGTAACTTTTATGTATCTTGATTTGTTTACTACAAGTCAAATACCAGTCATCTTCAATAGCAGCTCCAATAATGTAGTGATCAGCAAGTTTAGTCTTAATAACAAAACTCTCAATGGTTTGAAGTGGACCTCTATAAATTATTTGATCTATGCTAGATTTGGAGGTATTATAACCAATAATCTCTTCCCTCGTATATCCTTTAATAATATTGATTAAGCCTTAAGAGCTGAAGACATCCTTAAGCTCTACCACAGCAGGTATTTTCTTTTTAAAATCAATATTAATATCACCTATTATAACCATATAATTATAAGAATTTTTACATAGAAACTGATAAATTTTATCAGTAAAATCTTTAGGTCTCAACTTGGGAGGATGATATACCCCAATTATCATTAGATCTTTGTAACCTAGCTCCCTGAACTGATTCAAAACTACTAAAATTATGTCTTATTTCACAAAAAGTTAAAGTATTTTTAACAAAAAGTATAATTCCACCACCTCTTACACCTTCTATTAGTGAGTAATATTTGGTAAAACCATCAATATTAAAATAGTCAATTTCCATAGAATTAATATTAACTTCCGATAATACAAAAGGTCCAACATTTTTATTACGATTTACATGAGTAAATAACACTAGGATATCCTCCCAATGTAGTCGCATAGATCTTATGTTGACGTGAAATAAAATAAAACACCCATGCATTCCAGTTCTGAAGTCAACAAAACTATCAAATTCAGAATAATTAATATTAAGTTTTTCTATATGGTTGAACAAATCCATTTGTATTTAAACAAAAGAAATGAAAAAATCACTCACAACAGTAACTAGAATTTCACAAATAATAGGAAAGTTAAAGTTTTTCCAAGTCCTTCTCGGAAGTTATTCTCTTGATCACATCTGCGTTTTCATCCTTCTTAATATGAATTTTATAGTTTTTATACCACATATATTTGTAACCTTTTTCTTTGACCTTTTGCTTCGCAAGTCTCAGTAAATTACTAAAATACTTTGATAAACTTTCATTTAAGAAAACCCGTGATCTAAATTTACCTTGGAATTCACTAATCTTAATTTTTGCTTATTATTTAAAATATTTTGTTTGGAGACGTTAAATCTGAATTTGATAATCAATTTCTTATGTCCACCCAACGAAGTAAAAATCCTCGTTATCATTGACATTAAATTATCATCAGTTATTTTAAGGAACAAGTCTACCACTTTATTTTTTGCCTCTTCAAGTGTTTCACCTATGTCAGTCACGCCAACAATTTCGATATACTTATCAAGGTGTCGTTGTTCTAAATAATTTACTCTAATTTTCAGATCATCTATCTGTTTACCCTTAATGCTCAACTGTTCTTTTATTTCAACCACTATGTTCTTAAAGTCTTTCATACTATCGTTCAACCTATTAATGTTGGTGTTAAATTCGTCGTATCTATCACTTACAAAAGATATGGAGCTTCTAAGGTCTTTTAATTCGGATAAAATACCTTTTAAAACGTCCTTCATATCCCTGTCTTCAAACTTGGATTCCAATTCTGAATCTTGACATCCTTCTATGGGAACTTGAATGTTATCTCCAACACGGCAAGCAGCACAACGCCATTTCTACTTTCTCCTCGCTGATTTACCACTCCAAGTTTTCTCTGCCAAACCAGCACACGTAAAGTAAAGCTCCCCTTTGCAGCCGGAACACATTCCATAGCGGCCGTCCATGGGAAGTTTGTTTACATTTCGCACACTTCGACATAACGCTCTTCTTTTGTTCTCTCGGAATATGGCTTAATAGTCGGTGCGGTACACTGAAAAACCCTGCACTTTTTGATTGGAATATGCCAATTGGTGTGCGGATAGGTATGTACAAAAGTAAATTTTTCAGATAGAGAGCCACCTCAAATTCCGTGTAGAACACCGTAATGGCGGCCATTGAAGATGGCGGCGGAGGCTTTATTAAAATCGTTAATATCTCGGCTATCTTTCATCCGATTGTAATTTTAATTTTTTTATCTGAAAGCTTGTAAGTTATGTTATAGTTTTTATAATTGGCATTTTTTCTGTAAACCTTACGGTTTTCCCAGAAATTGCGGAAAATTGAAAATTTCTCAATTTATCTCAGTTTTTTGCTTCATAACTTCCATATAACGCAAAATGCCACTTTTTTGTATTATAACAAAGAAAAAGAAAATTCTTTAAGCTTTTCATTGATACCACCTATGCGTTGCTACCATGAAAACTGCAGCGGTAATTAAAGGAAAACCAGCGGAAGAGCGTATTTCTGGGCTCGGGCAAGAGCCACCTACACAAACCAGGTTGTCCTTCTTAAGGTCATAATACTAGGAATTTATTCATTCTTAAATACTCTGTTACTAATATGTTTAGTGGATTTTAAAAACCATTATCTATACTACGTACCAAACTTAATGATCGCTAAGATGGCGTCGAAATATGAGGGCGTACCCTTCGTCAACTAATCAGAGGCATCCGGCGTTGCCGCCTCTTTGGTTTCTGCTCAGGGACCCTTTCTAGTTGCGTAGCAGATTTTGGTGGAGGCGGTAGGGTTTATTGCGTGAGAGATGTCTGAGCGAAAATCTGTGAGACGTGTCCTTCAGAGTTCCGCGCGGAATTTAGTTTTAAGTGTACGAAATTACTTCGAGAGGGAGAAAAGTAATGGTGGATCGTTACTTGCTATTTCGAAGGCTGTAAAAAGATCAGCTGCTGCCCTTAACTTGGGAACGGCTACAGTCAGAATAATAACCAACGAGAAGTATTCTCAGGAAAACCGTAGTAGAACACCCAAAGAAAGTTATCGAGGAGGCTTGGATTAAAGAAGGAATATTGGAAGAGGGAATTCAAGAAATTATAATAGCATTGACCTCAAGTTCGGATTCGAATACTAGCAGTGATGTCAATATTAGCGAAGATAACGTTGAACTGGAAGAATTAGGAGTTTCACCTTTGTAGAGGTAACTATAAAAATAATAAAAATTATAGAAATTATTTATATTTGTTTCATTCTGTTTAAATACTAAGGAAGGTAGGTATTGATTGAATAATTACTCTTTGTTTAAAAAATTAAGTGTAAAATTAGATAATTACTAATATGCTGTATTGTTTTGCCATTTACTCATACAAATATCTCTTTTTTTGAACAGCTTCAATTGAACACTGTCAATCAGTCAACAATTTGTCTCCTGATTTAAATATATCTTAATGTTTTAATAGGTAAGAAGGTAAGGTGAATGATGAGTTATAATTTCCTCTTGACTTCTTATTAATAAGTTAAATTTTCAGTCTATGCCAAGTTGATCAGTTCCTCCATGGTGCCTTTGCCCAAATTTCCAGCTGCTAATTAATTTCCACAATGTAAGTATTAAATGGAGTATTAAATTACCACACTATTAAATGAGTGTTTTGAAATTCATTATGCTATTCCTCTCTTTTTTGCAGAACCAGTTAATTCCAACCAATGTTCATACTTAAGTTTGATTATAAGTATTAATTCATAAGTTATGTTAAGGCAATGCTAATAATAAAAATAATCTGTAATGATATAACTAAAACTTTCATCAATTAATTAAGACATATTAATTAATTTTATATGGTGAAAAGTCTTTCATTTAAAAACAATTTCATTCTTTTCTGCAAGAAAAGTATATGATTCTGTTACATGCCTTAGTTATCTCTTATGTGCAGTTTTGAATTCTTCCATGGCTTGCTGTAATCCCTACGCTTCAAATGTGCATACATTTATTTGCATGTGTCAATGCCTACTGAAAATCCCTGTAGTGTGTGTTCATCCATCTATCCCACAGTGCTTTTACTCCCATTTTTAGTGATAGTCTGGCCATTTCATACTCAAATCATGTGTGTGCTTCAGCTTATAATGGTTTACTTATTCAGTGCCTTTTCTACCAAATGTGGTTCTCCCTATTATCCTTATTAAAGTGTAAATTGTAATTTATTTGTATAGGGTCAGTGTCTACTTGAAATCCCTGAAGTGTGAATGTTTCTCCCTCTATCCCACAGTGCTTTTCCCTTTTTAGTGCTATAGTTTTTATATTTCATGCTCAAAGCATGTAAGTGCTTCTTCTTCTTTATAAGGACTTAGCTTATTAAAGTTTAAATTGCAATATATTTGTATAGTGGCAGGTTAGTGCCTGTGTGTACATGAAAGTGATGGATTTAAATAACTTTAAGGCAAGTGAAGATAAGTGATTATTTCAAAGGTATTTTTGTCTTAACTTTTCTCATTATTATGCATTTCCACTTTATTTTATTACTTACTGTTCATGCTTAGTATATAATTCCATTTCTGTTTATTTTATATCCTAAAATTGCTTCTCTTATTTTTACTTCATCTATTTACAAATAACCTAAATTTTATATGTAGCTACTCTATTTTTAATTCACTCTGTCTCTCTACCTATCATTATATTTCAATAGTGACATTGATGTGGCTATGATTAATCTAATGTCATATGTTTTTCAGGCAGTTATATTACTTTCTTCTTTTTATGAAATTCAGCAATAATAATATGCTGACAAAACCGGTTATTTTATTCTAGTGTTGATCTTACTATTTATGTGCACAATTTAATCGTGTTTATTGTTATGTTTTCTAACCACTGCTTCTTTTGCAGCTCTCTATATCTTAGTTTACCTCAGGTTTCGCAGTTTTTTCACATCCCTCTTCTTGCGGCCGTTTTTCTGCAAATGGGGTTTTTGCCTTACTGGTTTTTCCCTGTAAAAATGTTCAATTTGTTTGCAGTTTTAAATATATTAAGTAATTTTACTACTTTGAATTTCTTTAATATTCCCCATATTCATGCAAACGTTTACTCTGAATCACAGTGTATATAATATGTAATGGTTTATTGTCTTTGGAATAAGTAAAAGTACCTACTCAATGAGAAGCGTTATTTTTATTCCTTTATCCAATCATGATTTCCTAATAATATGATAATTATTAACTTATGTGTTTGCTTTAATTTGTGTAATGTATTTGTTATATTATAATATTAGTAACAACAGAAGTAAGAAAATACTCGAAATGTTATTCTTCTGTAATCCAACTGCTACCTTTAAGAATATTTTTCTCTTCTTCTTGATGTGGTCTATTAACTATTTGCAATTATATAGAGTTGATTGTTAATAATAAAAATAAATAGATGAAATTAAATATTGCGTATTTATTCCTACTCCACACCCTCTTCCCTTTCATGATGCATATTGTACTACTTGGTTTTTTTAAATTAATAGTTCAATAAGACCTAAACTTTTAGAATGCTGCGTCTTTACAACCTATGGCTAAAATTTCTGTATTTTCGGCAATACGAGATAGGATACGGAAAATATGGCAGTATTTTCATCTGGCTGAAATGTTACGAGATGGTTCTACGCAGTTCTACCGTTATATACTTAACAGCTGCTTGAAAGCAGAAGCAAATAACTGTGAGAACGGAACATATGTTGTGGTTATACATGTGGTCCCTTAGAAATCCCACACCATTCTTTTCCCTCGTCCTTCCCTCCTTGTGTTTATTATACTACCTGCTCCGACATTTGCCATTCGCATACCAAATAGTCTCATCTTCCTGCTAACTTTTTTTCTACGTATTCTCAAAAATGTAAAATATAACATCCTTTTCTCTTATCTGTCATTTAAGCAGAGAATATTCGATATTTTTTAAATGACAATCATATAAAATAGGTACACTATAACGTGGAAAATATTTTATATCTACTTATGAAAGATAACGTAGGAAGTAATATATTCGTAGTTACTAAGATAATATTACCAAACGTAAATACTCGTAATTTCATTTTATGTAGCTTTAAATGTTAAAGTTTTCAACATTTTCATAATTCCCGTATCTGATCCCACTCTTACAAAGTCTTATCCATCCAGCGACTCTGTCCACTTGCGAAGCACTATAATTGGTCCACGTTTGTGGACTGATTCGGCAACAAGGTTCCCTTTCCACACATTTTAACCCCGCCTCCCAGCGATCATTAAGTTTGGTACAGACCATAAGTAAGAAATCAGCAGCTGTCAAATATGGTGGCAGTTGTTCAAAGATGGCGACCAGACGGTTTTTTACATTTTTTAGAACTATATTTACCTTCTTTACAAAGTTTATCCTTAATCTTAAGATATTCCAGAAAATGCAGAACACTGTCATTGTTGTAATATCATTGTGAGTTGCCTGTGGTCATTGTATATCTCTGACTTCACAGTCAGGGGGAGGAAACACTATGAGTGACGGTACATGAAACATGTAAATTAATACTACGTAATACTACTAAATTTATACTAAAATATTATTGCAAAATAAGGAAGTTAATCAATCACCATAAATAATTTTAAGCCTGGAAGTAGATATAATGAAAATCCCTGCCTCTGTTTTCAGCGTGCTAAGGTAAGTTATCATCCTCATCTTCGGCTTCAGCACTGCATTAAATAAGGGCAAATGATTGAAATCATAAAACTTTGGTCATTATGAAGATTACCAATAACGAAGTTTTTAGGGAGATATTAGACGGAAACCGAAAAAACCGATTATTTATAACTAATTCCTAAACAATAACTGATATGGAAAATTGTTTCAAATGAAAGTTGTAGGAAATTACATTCTCTATAACCTTTGTTTAGAATTGTTAATAAATTAATGATGTTTTAACGGAGAAATATCGCAAAAACCGAACCGGGTTTCGAATAAACCATAGTGAAGGTGTGTTTGCATTCTGCAAGCATTTTCTCTCACACTAAAGTAAAGAGTATGAGCCGACAATTTTTAAACGCAACAGTTTGCACCTTCTCGCCGATTTACGTGTTTTTCCTAATGGTCAATATTGGGGTAAAAACAACCCCTAAAATTTATAATTATAAAAATTTATAGGGTTTTAGCATTTGTTACGAATATCTCACATTTATGCAAAATTTCATCGATATAGCACCTCTAGAAGTGCATTTATATAAATTTAATTGTTAAAACTTTTGAATTTTTGGTACTTTCCTGTTAACGGGAATACCTCAAAAAATAAACACGTATTTTTGTGATATGTTACGACGTATTTGTTTGTTAACAATGCGTAACAACGGGGGAGTTACTTAAAAATCACACTTTTTTGAAAATTATTTATTAATAAAAGCAACATAATCACTAATACAATCTAAATTTATGTTACTAGGGGGCCAATATGTCTTTATGACATATGAAATAGCTGGAAATATGTCGATTTCGTTGTTATGTTGGCGCCACATGAATGCTTCTGCTGACAGGCTTTCGCGTTGCATTTCCTAAATATTCTGTCGCATAAGTAAAGTTTCATAATATGACCCTTCTTGCACATTCGCCCTTTAGATAAAATACCATGGTCATGAAGCAAAGATACAGCTTCTTCTTCACTCCTCGGCAAGCTTCACAAATTCATCAAGGGATCAACGTAAATGTCTTAACGAGATTTGTTACGCATTGTTAACAAACAAAATATCACAACATATCACAACAATAAGTGTTTATTTTTTGAGGTATTCCCGTTAACAGGAAAGTACCGAATTTTTAACAGCCACAATATAAAACTTTTATGAAATGTTCAATGTTTTTTACCACCGGAGCATTATTTCCTAACTTTGTTAAAATTTTCAGCTTCCTGGATCTTCAGAATGTACATAAACATTAGTCAATTTGTTTATCATTTAAGAATTTATTACGACCGAACGAATAAACATTTTCAAATGTCCATAATCCCGTTTTCATTATTTGGTAAATTCTACCACTAGAAAGAATTTCAGCTTCATAGCACATTTAGCAGTACCTACCTACTTAAACCATGAAATATTATTAAAACTTTTTATAATTTTTAACTACCAAGAAAATAAAGTGTTGCAATTTTGCACTTTTTCCCCCGATTTTTTTTTCGATTCACCTATGTATTAAATTTCAGCTCTCTAACTATTGATATATAATGATATTAGCTGAAACGCCCGGCTTCGCTCGGGAAAGAGTGGCAAACGATTTTTATTGCTTGGGGCACACGTTCCCCATCTCTTAATTACGCAAGCGATGCTTACATTAACATTTACTAATTTATGTATTCAATTGTACGCATTAACGTCTTACTTAATATTCACATGGGTAGATGCACCGAAGCCTTTAAAGCGGCAATAAAATTATGTGGATTATGTCAATACTATTAGCCAAAACGTAAACAATAAACAACATCTTGGTTGCCGAACAAAGGTAAATAGATGTTAGATTTATGTTGAGATAAATCTTACAATGCTAATGGTAAGAGATAACAATGTTTTAATATTCCTTAAAAATCATTTGACTCATTTTAAAAGTACATATTCATAGACTATATTTAGGCATATCTTGGCGTTAGCTATTCTTCCTCTGCGGCGTGGATTTTCCTTGCATTAATCTTTACGTGTATATCAGTGTACATCTCCCTTTGAAGAGGACAACAATTAAGAAATTTAGCTTTGTTGCCGTCTGGAAAATGGTCATCTAAACCGATAAATTTTGCACTTAAAGGAAATTTTCTAGTGATTTAGCATGCATGTAATACTAAGAAACATGAACAGAATTAAAATATTCAATCTTTCGTGCGTAAAATAATCAATTTCCCGCGATCATAAGATAATATTTAGGTGTATTTATATCCACATCAGTGAAGGGCTACATGGCATTTTGGGGTTCTCCACGCCATTTTCCATGAATTAATATGGAAATAGTATTTTGTTGACCCCATGGGGTATAAGAGACCCCACGGTCTGCAAACCTAGACCAAGTTCTTCCTTTGGTCCATAGGATGACCCATGAAACTTTTGAATTCGATAGCTTCAACGGTGTAAAAACGTATAAAGAACATACATACACACACACTAAAATATTTGTAAGATACATATCTAATACATATATAAAATTGACTTCGTCGTCGTCAGTGGGAAATCGGAACACCGTAATGCTTTTTTTACACACTTTCCGAGTAGCCAGAAGATTGACATTTCGTAGGAATGTTCGGTTCTTAATGTAGAAGCCATTTACGAAAAAAATTTCCAAAATCGACCTGGGTTCGATTCCCGAGAATGATTTCCATTCCTCATAAGATAACATGGAAAAATCGATATTTCGACCTGAAACCTTATTTTATTTTGCTTATTAAAATTCACATATTTGACCTAAGATTTTCGGACTTGGACTGTAAGATCACGAGGATAAAATACGACAGATCGACTGCAGGACCGAGCGATATCAGGGCTCGTTTTTCCCAAGGACCTTCGGGATCATAATAGGAGAGTGATTCCCACAAGGGACGTTATTAGGTAGGTCTTGGTGCGCTGCACCCCCCGCCACCCACCAGTCTGGTGATTTGCAGGGTATCATGTAGATGTATTAAAGAAAAATAAATACAGTTTCTTATTCTTATCGTCTTTTATCGCTTTCAAATCTAAATCTTTCGAATTTAACTTTTTAATATCATAATTTGACAAAATTTAGCGTTTATAACGTGAAGTTGCCTTGCCAACCGATTACATTGTTAAACTAGAAATCCTATTACTCTCACGTATGCTCACGTTCTCTCCGGACCTCCATGGGCCCTCCCGGCCCTATTCATAGGTGTCAGAGATATATCAGAATTAGTTTTTACTTTCTCCAATACACGTAGTATAGAGAAAGTACTGTTTTCATGAAAAAATTCGAAATCGAGGTTTCAATGGAAATGCATGTTTACAGGCAAGCCTTGAAATATTAGTAAAACATATTTTTCTAATTTATAATGCCTTCATCCTTTGGTATAAAATGCGCGAAAGGTGAAATGATTGTATTACCATATAATACATAATTTTATTCGCCAAAGTCGTCTGACATAACCCGAGCATCGCCGGGTGCTATAAGCTAATATTAATATATATATATATATATACTAGTTAATGTGTGCTTGCATTCTGCCAGCATCTTTAAAGCGTAGTATATTTACAATGTAAAATTATTCCCAATGAATTTTGTACAAAATCATATAACTGTAGCAAGTTTCAACTTTGTAGCTCATTTAGAAGTGCATTATAATTTAATTCGTCGCATAGGACAATTATTAGGCAAAAAATTCGCTAAGATATCGAATTTTAACGATATTGGATTTCGCCTTTCTGTTGTAACTAAAAACCCATAATTCTGCCAAATTTCACGTTTGTATCTCATTAAAAATTGCCGTATCATTTTCACACTGGTATGGGTCATATATAGGGCAAAACCGCCCTTAATATTTGGAATTTTCGCAGTGGTTTATTTTATCTTCGGTTGCAATAAAATTTTTATAACCAGGCCAAATTCAAGTTTCTAAGTCATATGGAGCTGCCTCATAATTTCTGTTCTCGTATGGAGCATTTCTGGGGTAAAACAGCCCCAAAAATAGGGATAATTACAATATCGGAACATTTTTGCGATAAAAACTATAAATTTACGCTAATTCGACTCGGATTTGAATTCCGTCTTCAAAACTAAGAAACTACAATTTATATCCTATCCGACAGTTTAAGTCTCGAGTTCGTATCTTGTTGGGAAGTAATTTTAAAATGCAAATATAAAAACCTCTACACTTATTTACATGTTTTTTTATGGGCAAAAAATGGGGCAAAAAGGGGCCAAAATAGCCCTTCAAAATAGTAATTTCGACAGTTTCGGATTTTTTCTTTCGGTTGTGACCAAAAACCTAAAATCCTACCAAATTTCAAGTTTCTGGCACATCTGGAAGTGCCTCATAATTTTGTATCCTCATATATATATATATATATATATATATATATATATGATATCTATAATATATAGATGCTTCTTACACATGATATATATATTATACTAGTTAATATGGGCTTGCATTCTGCAAGCATTTTCAAATTTTAGCATTTTTACAAATTCAAATTATTCCCAATCGATGTTGTACATAATCATATAACCATGTCAAAGCTCATTTAGAAGTGCCTTATAATTTTAATCCTCGTATGGGGCAATTATGGAGCAAAACAGCTCCTAACATTATGAATTTTTACATTCTAAGATTTTTTCCATCTGTTGTGACTAAAAACCCATAATTCTGCCAAATTTCTAGTTTGTATCTCATTAAGAAGTGCCTTATAATTATCACACTCGTATAGGGCCGAAAAGGGGCTAAGCCACCCATTAAAAATTGGAATTTTTGCAATTTTACAATTTCATCTTAGTTTGCCATGAAAATTCTCTAATCGTGCCAAATTTCAAGTCTCTAGGTCCTATGCAGCTGCCTCGCATTTTTTGTTCTCCTAGGGGACCGAAAAGGGATGAAACCGCCCAATAAAAATTAGTATTTTTGTAATTTTATAATTTTATTGTAGGTTGCAATGAAATTTTTATAACCGTGGCAAATTTCAAGTCTCTGGGTGCTATGCAGCTGCATCGCATTTTTTGTTCTCGAATTGGGCAATAATGGGGCAAAACAGCCCCAAAAATGAGGATTATATCAATATCGGATTTCCTTCATTAGGTGTAGTTTAACATTAACAGCATTAAAATATAAGCCTCTGATTCCCATTAAAAGCTTACCCATATGAAAGAATAGAGCTTGTTACCAAGGAAACCTATTGTTAGAGCCAGAAAAATTAGCAATTTTTTGTGATAAAAACTATAACATTACGCTAATTCTACTCGGATTTGCATTCCGTCTTCAAAAATAAGAAACTACAATTTATATGCTATCCGACAGTTTAAGTCTCGAGTTTGTATCTTAACGGGAAGTAATTTTAAAATGTAAATATAAAAACATCTACACCAATTTACATGTTTTCTTATAGGCAAAAAATGGGGCAAAAAGGGGCCATAATTGCCCCTCATAATAGAAATTTCGTAATTTTCGGATTTTTTCCTTTGGTTGTGACTAAAAACCTATAACCCTACCAAATTTCAAGTTTCCAACACATCTGAAAGTGCCTAATATATTTGTATCCTCCTATATATATATATAATACTAGTTGTTATGTGCTTGCATTCTGCAAGCATTTTCAAATTTTAGCATTTTTACAAATTCAAATTATACCCAATCGATGATGTACAGAATCATATAACCGTGTCAAATTTGGAGTTTGTTGCTCATTTAGAAGTGCCTTATAATTTTAATCCTCGTATGGAGCAATAATGGAGCAAAACTGCTCCTAACATTAAGAATTATTACAGTCTCGGTTTTTTTCCATCTGTTGTAACTAAAAACCCATAATTCTGCCAAATTTCAAGTTTGTATCTCATTAATAAGTGCCTTATAATTATCACACTCGTATAGGGCCGAAAAGGGGCTAAGCCACCCATTAAAAATTGGAATTTTTGCAATTTTACAATTTCATCTTAGTTTGCCATGAAAATTCTCTAATCGTGCCAAATTTCAAGTCTCTAGGTCCTATGCAGCTGCCTCGCATTTTTTGTTCTCCTAGGGGACCGAAAAGGGATGAAACCGCCCAATAAAAATTAGTATTTTTGTAATTTTATAATTTTATTGTAGGTTGCAATGAAATTTTTATAACCGTGGCAAATTTCAAGTCTCTGGGTGCTATGCAGCTGCATCGCATTTTTTGTTCTCGAATTGGGCAATAATGGGGCAAAACAGCCCCAAAAATGAGGATTATATCAATATCGGATTTCCTTCATTAGGTGTAGTTTAACATTAACAGCATTAAAATATAAGCCTCTGATTCCCATTAAAAGCTTACCCATATGAAAGAATAGAGCTTGTTACCAAGGAAACCTATTGTTAGAGCCAGAAAAATTAGCAATTTTTTGCGATAAAAACTATAAAATTACGCTTATTCTACTCGGATTTGCATTCCGTCTTCAAAAATAAGAAACTACAATTTATATCCTATCCGACAGTTTAAGTCTCGAGTTTGTATCTTGACGGGAAGTAATTTTAAAATGCAAATATAAAAACCTCTACACCAATTTACATGTTTTCTTATGGGCAAAAAATGGGGCAAAAAGGGGTCAAAATGGCCCCTCAAAATAGGAATTTCAACAGTTTCGGACTTTTTCCTTTGGTTGCGACTAAAAACCTATAATCCTACCAAATTTCAAGTTTCTGGCACATCTGGAAGTGCCTCATAATT
Source organism: Uropetala carovei (assembly GCA_036926305.1). NCBI lineage: Eukaryota > Metazoa > Arthropoda > Insecta > Odonata > Petaluridae > Uropetala > Uropetala carovei. The sequence continues at coordinate 3,394,845 of JAXCHB010000280.1, forward strand.
TTGTATTCTCATATATATATATGTATCATGTGTAAGAAGCATCTATATATTATAGATATATCATGTGTAAGAAGCATCTATATATTATAGATATATCATGTGTAAGAAGCATCTATATATTATAGATATATATATATATCATGTGGAAGAAGCGTCTCTATATTATAGATATGATATATATATATAATGTGTAAGAAGCATCTATATATTATAGATATATATATATATATATATATATCGTGTAAGAAACGTCTATATATTTTGGTTATAGGAGGACACAAATTTATGAGGCACTTCCATGTGTTCGAAACTTGAAATTTGGTAGGATTATAGGTTTTTGGTCACAATCGAAGGTAAAAATCCAGAACTGGCGAAAGTCCTATTTTGAGGGGTTTTTTGGCTCCTTTTTGTCCCATTTTTGGCCTATAAGAAAACATGTAAATTGGTGTAGAGGTTTTTATATTTGCATTTTATAATTACTTCCCGTCAAGATACAAACTCAAGACGTAAACTCTCGGATAGGATATAAATTGTAGTTTCTTATTTTGTGAAGACAGAATTCAATTTGGAGTAGAATTAGCTTAAATTTATAGTTTTTATCGCATAAAAGTAGCAATTTTTATGGGTCTAACAATAGGCTTCATAGGCAACAGCCTTAAGGCTTTCATATGGGTAAGCCTTTAATGGGAAACAGAGGCTTATATTTTAATGACATTATTATTAATCTAGGCCTAATGAACGAATTCCGATTATGATATAACCCCAATTTTTGTGGCTGTTTTGACCCAGTATTGATCATTATGAGAACAAAAAAGATGAGGCAGCTGCATATGACCTAGTGACTTGAAATTTGGCATGATTCTGTTGCAACCTAAGATAAAATAATACTTTGCAAAAATCTTATATTTAGGAACAGTCTGTTCCATTTCTGCCCCATGCCAGTGTGATAATTATAAGCAACTCTTAAATGAGATGTAAACATGAAATTTGACATGGTTATATGATTTTGTAAAAAATCTTTTCGGAATAGTTCAAAATTTTAAAAATGTTACAGAGGAGGACATAGGGTATAAGAAGATACTAAAGTGTGGCCCAAACTACAATAGATGGAGAGCTGAAATTTTCAGAATATGGAGAAATGGACAGGAAAAAATCGAAATTTACAATAATTTTTATTTTATTGGCAGTTAAATATTATAAACTTTTAAACATATATTTCATGGTTTAAGTACTTCTAAATGTTCCACAATGCTAAAATTTTTTCTGACAGTAGAATTTACCAAATAACGATATCGTAATTATACAAATTTGAAAATGTTTATTTATTCGGCCGTTAAAAATTCATAAATGTAAAAAAAATTGACTAATCTTTACATACCGTCGGTCTAAATGGAAAGCTGAAAATTAAGGAATTGTGTTATATTAGAAATTTTTTAGAAAAGTTTGTTATTTTGGCTGTTGAAAATGCATGTTTAAACAATGAAATTTATATAAATGCAATTCTAAAGGTGCTACATAAATGAAAATTTGCAGAAATGTGAGGTAATTTTTTACGATTATAAATTTTAGGGTTTGTTATTATTCCAAGATTGTACATAAAGAAAAACACGTAAATCGTCACGGAGGTGCAAACTTTTGTGTTTAAAAGTTATTTGTCTGCACTTTTTATATTGTGAGAGAAAATGCTTGCAGAATACAAGCACATATTAAATTGAAATTTGGCACGATTATAGAAATTTTACAGCAATCTAAGATAAAATTTATAAAATTGCAATAATTCCAATTTTTAAGGGGCAGTTTTGCCCCTTTTCGGCCCCATAGGAGTGTGAAAATTATAAGGGACTTCTTAATGAGCTACAAAGGTGAAATTTAGCAGAATTATTGGTTTTGTAATTACAGAATTAAGAAATCCAATTTTGTAAAAACTGAAAATATTAGGGCCTGTTTTGCTCCATTATTGACCTATATGATGATTTGACACGGTTACATGATTTTATACATAATCGATTAGGAATAATTTCAAATTGAAAAAATGCTAATATTTAAAAATGCTTGCATAATGCAGTCACATATTATAAACATATGGTTCATGGTTTAGGTAATTATAAATGTGCTACATTGCTGAAATTTTTTCTAACATAAGAACATACCAAATAACGAAAAAGGGATTACAGAAATTTGAAAATGTTTATTTAATCGTCCATAAAAAATTCATTAATTTAAAAAAATTTACTAATATTTATGCAATTTCATTAGAGCTACAAAGTTGAACATTTTGAGAAAATTAGGTAATGGTGTTCCGGCGGAAATAATATTGAAAAATATAATTAATTTTGTTATTGTGGCTGTTTAAAATTCATCATTTTTAAACAATTAAATTTATATAAATACGCACATTCGTATGAACGGCCATGGCAACAGCGTTAGTCTTAAACGACAGCTACCCGTGGCCGTTCATGCGAATAACCACAATCTTAGTTTCAATGTTTATTTCACGGTGAGGGCCATCCGCGCCCTCACGGACGACGCTTCCGCCCCCCAACTCCGTCAATGGGAACTGGCCCATATCCAAATCTTAAACCCTTTCTCTCCTCCCGGCCTCAATATCCGTTAATATTTCCTTCTTTCCAGCCTCTCTTTCCACTCTGCCCCCTCCCCCCTCTGCATCCTCCAATCCCCGACCTTTCCACGCTCCCTTCCCTCCCACTCCCACACCTTCACCCCAGTGTCACTGCCATATCAGTTGTGTCTCTCTTGTGCTGACGAAGGGATCATCCCAAAAGCTCTAACCTCTACAAATGTGTCTCTCCAACACCCCAGCGGCTCTACTTCCGGTAAGTGTTCACTGGGTTTCCTTCAACACCTAGTTGCCCAAAATATATATATATATCATGTGTAAGAAGCGTCTATATATTATAGATATGATATATATATATATATCTTGTGCAAGAAGCGTCTATATATTATAGATATGATATATATATATCCTGTGTAAGAAGCGTTTTTATATTATATTATATATATATATGCACTGGTGGTGGTGGTGTCCGCTTTCCGTTACAAAGTTCCGGGGTTCAAACCCCGCGAATGGAGTTTTTTCAAAAAAAAAAAACTATCATCGGTGCCTGAAAGTAGGCAGCAGCACTGTCAGTATGGTATAGAGCCGAAAACAAATTATGTTGGCTGGGTCTATATCCAATAGAGCTGCAGGTGTGATCGGGACGATTTGAACGGCACAGTACTGCTATGTGGAAAGCAAGAGGGAAACTACCACATTAAAATTCCATAGTAATGATTATATGGTTGGACAATATGAGTTCTCTCGGGGTAAAATATTCCGGAGGTAAAATAGTCCCCCAATCGGATCTCCGGGCCGGGACTGCCTTGAGGAAAGAATTTGTCGAAGGTAACTTACACTTAGGTACTTGGAATGTAAAAACCATGAGGAAGGCAGGAAAGCTAGAGAACCTGAAAGAAGAAATGAGAAGAAATAGGATTGATATCATAGGGCTGAGCGAAGCTAGATGGGAAGGAGAAGGACAGTTCGACTCGGAAGAATTCACGGTAGTTTACTCAGGAGGAAATAGTGGGGCAAGGGGAGTAGCTCTGGTACTTAGGAAAGATATGATGAAGAGCGTGACAGAAATAACAGCAACGAACGATAGGTTGATGGCAATAAAGCTAAAAGCACTCCCAGTGGACATGTTGATAATCCAGGTATATATGCCAACGTCCACTCATGAAGAAGAAGAAACTGAGGAGTTGTATGAACAAATTAACGAGATTTACGAAGAAGACGGAAGAGGAAAGGTAAACTGCGTAATAATGGGAGATTGGAACAGCATAGTTGGTGAAGGACAAAAAGAAAATGTTGTCGGTCAATACGGACTTGGGAATAGAAACCGAGGAGGAGAAAAACTGGTAGAATTCTGTGTTAATAACGACTTAGTAGTGACTAATACATGGTTCAGAAAACATAAACGAAGGCTGTATACATGGAAGAGCCCAGGAGATAGAATGAGATGCCAAATAGATTACATCCTAATAAAACAAAGATTCAGGAACAGCATAAAAATGCTAAGACATTACCAGGAGCAGACAGATTCAGATCACATCCTTCTAATAGTCGATGTAACTACAAAGCTGAAAAAAATAAGGAAAACGAGAAGAGATTGCGACCTAGAAAAACTGAAAGAAAAGAAAGATGCCTTCAGCACGAAGTTGGAAGATCGCCTTAGAAATTTGGAAAACAAACCGAAGACCGTGGATACAGAATGGGAGGAAGTGAAAGCCAGCATCAAAGATACCTTGAATAAAGAGATTGGGAAGCAAGAGAAGAAAATCAGAAAACCATGGATCACTAAGGAAATGCTGGAGAAAATGGATGAGAGAAGGAAATGGAAAAATGTTAACAGTGAAGAAGGTAGAGCCAACTATAGACGCATAAACAATGAGATGAGAAGGGTAACAGATAGAGCTAGGGAAAATTGGATAAAAGAAAAATGTGAGGAAATACAACAGATGGAGAAGTTAGGACGATATGATGTATGCTAGGGCACTGGAGTTAGAAGATAAGAAGTCTAATGGGATCGTGGTAAAGGAATTATTAATACAGATGGGAAAATAGTCGCAGAACCAAAGGATATAGCACAGGTATGGGAAGATTATACATTAAGGAACTATATAAAAAGCAGGCAGGATCGGTACAAATGGAACTGGAAGAAGAGAATTGCATTGAAAAAGACAACTTGGGACCAAATATTATGAAAAGCGAAGTAGAAAAGGCGATACAAGAGCTACAGAAGGGAAAAGCTACAGGCAGCGTTGGAATACCGGTAGAGGTAATTAAAGTGATGGGATCGGAAGGACTAAAAGTGATTACGAAACTAATTAACATGATTTACGACTCGGGGGAGTGGCCTCAGGATTTCTTAGATGTAACAATGATCCCTCTAAAGAAGAAGCCAAAGGCAATGCAGTGTAAGGACTACAGAACGATATCCCTACTGTCACACACTTCGAAGATCATCACGAGGATTCTTAATAAAAGACTAGAGAAAAAGACCGAAGAAATGCTAGTGGAAGATAAATCCGGCTTCAGAAAAGGACGTGGAACCAGAGATGCTATCGGTGTAGTGAGAATCATATCAGAAAGGGCAATATAGTACAGTCAAGATTGCTGCATATGTTTCGTCGACTGGCAGAAGGCCTTTGATAGAGTAAATTGGGTACTACTGATGAGGATATTAAAGGATATAGGTGTAGACTGGAAAGACAGGAGACTGATCGGGAATCTATATGTGAATCAAGTTGTAAAGGTCAGGTTGGAGAATATGGACACCAGCGGAGTACATATCGGTAGAGGAGTAAGACAGGGTTGCTGTCTATCGCCGATTATATTCAATATATATGGAGAGAGACTAATGCACGAAGCGTTAGAAGGCACGGGAGATTTCAAAATCGGAGGAAGGATTATAAGAACAGTGAAATACGCGGATGATCAAGTACTTCTAGCAAGAAAGGAAAAGGAATTCCAGAAAATGATAAATAGACTAGTGATAACAGGTAGAAAATACGGTACGGAAATTAATACAGAAAAATCCAAGGTTATGCGAATATCAAGTAAAGAAGAAGAAAATTTGAACATAAGTATTGGAGGAAAGCCATTAGAACAAGTTTCAGATTATAAATACCTTGGAAGCATCATAACGAGAGAAGCAAAATGTACAGATGAAATCAGGACTAGAATAACAAAAGCCGCTTTCAGAAGAAAGAAACTCCTGCTAACGGGAAATATAAAGCAGGAAATCCGCAAGAGGTTGATAAAATGCTATGTATGGAGTGTAGCTTTGTACGGAGCAGAAACATGGACGCTAAGGAAAAATGATATTAAATACTTGGAAAGCTTCGAAATGTGGACATGGAGAAGAATGCTGAAGATAAAATGGACAGATAGGGTGAAAAATGAGGAAGTACTACGAAGAATAGGAGAGAAGCGAACGATTATACAGACTATCAGAAAGAGGAAGGCGAACTGGATTGGGCATTACCTGAGGAGAGAGTGCATGATTAAAGAAGTGATAGAAGGAAAACTGGATGGAAAAAGAGAAAGAGGCAGGAAAAGGTTTCAGCTAGTAGACGACTGGAAAGAGAGCTATCAAGTCATGAAGAAAATGCGGAAAATAGGAGTATATGGAGAACCAAGTTTAATCTAGAATAATCACGGACCTGTCAACGGACAGACTACCTATGATGATGATATTTAATAATAACATATATGGTCCGTACTATAGTGCGTTTCCCGAAGTCGTACGGGTCAGATTCGCAGTATTCCGTCCGCATTCGAGTTATTTCGCTTAGGCTACGACCCAATGTTGCCAAATTTCGAATTTCGCTCTTTTCAACAGCAGCTGAGGACGAGTGAATTTCTGAGAGCAATCGTGTCAACAGCGCTCGTCAAGAATTTTTGAAAGGCGTGGGAAATTTAAGACCTCTTATTGGCTGACACTTTCTCTCCCTTACCCTACAAGTCTAACCGTAGACACGCCTCACCCGTACGATCTCTGGAAACGCAGTATAGGATTGATTATTTTAGAGATAATTTCTTGAAAAGGATCCAAAAGGGGTGATTTTTTCTCTCTCTTCCCTCTCTCCCAAAACTATTTAGTTTGTTCAGCCTACATAAAGATAATACTCGTATAATAGTTTCGGCTGTAACCACACCTTCACAAAGATTAAACAGTATTTTCACAAAACTATAGTTATCTACAACAAGGAATAGAATATTCTACCGAAATTACCGAAGAAGCTGACTGGAAAAGGTATCTAGGTCATATCCAAATAGTGTCAAACTATACAGATTGTTTTCAAAGATTATAACCGAAAATTCGGATAAGAATTATTGGTATATTACCGGTGATAGGGAAGAAGGCAAGAGTTTTTTTTTTAATTTTGAAAGATATTCTGAGTGGATAGGGAAAAACTACAACATCGATCACGGATTACTGAAGTTAAAGTCAAACCCATGTATTAATTCAAATACCTTCATCTTCTAATTAAACGGCGACATGGAACAAATGAAGTACGCTTCATCTTCTAGGTTTTGAAACGAGGAATGAGAATGGGCGACAAAGCGGAGAGTAGGAGACAAAGATGGGAAACGGAGAGAGATAGGAGGGAAAAAAGGATGGAGAGGGGGAAGAAGAGATAAGAAAGAAAGCAGTCTAGGAATCGGAGGCACGAAATGAGATTCTTCTCCCGAATTTAAATTCGCCCTTCTTTGCCTCCTCCTTGAGGCGATAAACTGTATAATTTTAATTGCATTTTTCCTTCCCCTATATTCGCATGTGAACTGACGAGATATGGATGATTAATCTGGGCAAAGTTTATGAATGATGAGAGACGGATGCTTCAAATAACTTTCACCTTGAGAGATTAAGCGAGTCCGGTGTTAAACACAACTGAACTTGATGGATATATACGCCATCCTCCGAGATAGGGGAGAAAGAGAGAGAGAGAGAGAGAGAGAGAGAGAGAGAGAGAGAGAGAGAGAGAGAGAGAGAGAGAGAGAGAGAGAGAGAGAGAGAGAGAGAGAGAGAGAGAGAGAGAGAGAGAGAGAGAGAGAGAGAGAGAGAGAGAGAGAGAGAGAGAGAGAGAGAGAGAGAGAGAGAGAGAGAGAGAGAAAGGGAGTGGGGGGAAAGATTGTCTCTTCCGGCGATGTTTACCGAGCGAGTGGAAAATCGCCATGAAAGAATGTTACGCCCGGAAATTATCCCACTCGATTTACAGAAAAAAATCTCAGGATTCTGCTCCGTATCACAATAAGATCCTATTCAAGCGTCGCTTCGAAACGAAACTCATATCTTGTGTAAAGTAACACGAGATTCCCTGTAAGGCCATTTGCCAGCAAACACCACCGAAAAGAAAGAGATGATGGGCTGCCACTAATGCTAGAAAAATTCGAAAGAGTTACATTTCGGAGCGTGTTCTGTATTCGCTGAAACGGCTATCGAAATATTTCTTCTCGGAATTTTGTTTGAAAACACTGTTAGGAGGATCACTACGTACGTCGCTACTAAGTGATTCTCTACCTGATTTGAAAATCAATCACAAAAGAGTGCTGTTCTTATCCATTACCATTTATAGACCTATAAGGAACATCCGTATCTATTAGAATGACACACTCCAAGTTTATAAGCTCAAATGTAGACATAGATCATATTTTTATATTTATATGAAGTATAATTAAAATTCCATAAAATATGGCAAAGTAAAAGATAAACTAAAATTGATCGGAATAACGAAAAAGATAACGAGTTTAAGTGGAATATTATCGGTATTGCTTTCTGAGCTTGCGGTCTCATTTTTTGAACCTACCTAAAACCCCTGACTGCTTGGCGACAAGGACGTAAATTGAAAAAGGCCAAAATTAAGGAGAGAGCAAGAGAGAGAGAGAGGGGGGAGAAAGAGAGAGATAAAATCGATGGAAAGGGGAGAGATAAATGCGAAGAGTGAGATTAATTTGAAGGAAACGCCCATTTTTCAGAAGAGAGGGGCGGGGTTCGAAATCTCTTTGAAATCGTAAGGAATCCTTAATAATGCAGGAGGAGAGGGGAGGGTCAGAGGGGAGAGGGTCCGAAGGGGGCAGAATAAGAAATGAGTACGGTGAGTGGGGTGAGGGAGGCTTAAGGTAGATGAGGGAAGAAAAAACAAGCTTGGAACGAAGAAAAGGAGATGGGAAGAAGAGAGAGAGAGAGAGAGGCGTCGGATAATGAGGAAAGGGACCAGTGGAAGAGGGCGGCGGAGATTAATTCGGAAGGGATGGGGTTTAGGGGGGGAGGAAAGGCTAAGTGACTCGTACGCCATCGAAATAGGTTGGCACGCCCATTCCACCTCTACCACCACTTAATATTCAGAAGAATTGGTGAGGCGGAGATCGAGAAATAAGTTCAACAAATATTCTGCATACACTAATAAAAAAGCTGTAATTTTCAAAATTGCTAACTTTGATAGTTTTAATTTTTCGTTAGCAAACAGGAACGCAAGATATTGAGGAAAATACGTTTAAAGGGCTTTATTTGTTTTTTATGTGCGTGCGCGCTTACAAAGCTTCACACCATAACGCTCGTAATTTCCTATCTGACCCCCTTTCCTTGGGTCACCTCGCGAGGTGATTTACTTGCTACAAATTACGAGAAAGTAAATCTTTCATTTCGGTGATATTTATTTTTTCGCAAAACGTTTTATTAATTGGCATAATATTTCAAAAATACTCTGGAAGGCTGTTTTTCGGTAAATAAATCATCTCCAAAGAAACGGTAGTTTTTAATAATAAGTAACCGTATGTTGTAACATTTAAAACATATATTTGTTAGTATTGTAGTGAAATGACGGAGTTTACAAATAAGCATAAGCGTGATTAACGGAATGCAGTTGTGTTTAAGCTACTTATGCTATGAAATTTGTTACCTCCCGAGCGTTTTGCATGCATACAATATTACTAATGTTTCATTTGAAGGATTGTGACATTTAGCGAATCAGTATGAAATACAAATCAAGGATAAATATTATAGAGGTAAAGTTGCACTTAATCTTCTAATAAATAAAAGAGGATGTCTGTCTGTCTGCCTATATATCTGTCTGACTGTGGCATCAGAGAATAAAGTTAGGAGCTTGAAATGTTGATAGCAGCTTCAGGTTGATCATGGGAGTTGCAGTGCCGAATATAATTCAAAACGGCCCACGGGGTCATAACCCCGTAGGTCACGGGTCGGTCGGTCAAAATTTCAGTTTCTTGAGGATATCTCTGCAACAATTGGACCGATTTTGATGAATCCTACACCAATATCAATGTTTTAATGATATACATTTTCTAGCTGAAAATGGACAAAATCAGTCCACTGGGTCCAAAGGTCTTAATGTAATGGCCGGTTCAAATTTTGATTTTTTTAGTATATCTCAGCAACGAATTGAAATAGGTTTAAAATATAAAATTTTCATCTGTTATTTCTGTAAAACATAATTTTTGCATTTATGGCGTTATTGAAGAATAAAAATTTACTTACATTCCATATCTTACGTAAAAATTGTTTTTGAATTATTGTTTAAATTGTTGTTTATTTCATTGAAATATTTGTTGTTTTTAATTGAATTATCTTCTAATCTAACATATAAAGGAGAATGTTTGTAAGTTTGTTCGCTTTGAATACTTTTAATACGAGATAGGGAGGGAGAGAGATGGATGGTAAAGGAGGGGGAAGATGGAGTGAGGGAATTAGAGGGAAGGGGTGGAGAGAGGGAGGGGGAGGGTGGGAGATGGAAGCGGAGGGAGGAAGAGGGTGAGAGGGGAGGGAGAGGGAGAAGGGAAGGAGAGGGTGGAAAGGAGGGAGAGGGAATTTATACTTTATTTTCGTAAGATTTTCTTCCTTCATTCATCTAAATAGGAAAATGCGGAGCGGTTTTCTTCGTTTTTGCTTTATTCGACGGTTATAACTGTGTACTATCTTATTCTTGCGATGCTTACAAGTTATATGGTCGAAGTTTAAGATTCATTAAATCCGTTAAAATTCAATGGGCATCCTGCTAGTACTGTATAAATTGGAGATAGAAGAAGATATATGTATGGAAGAAAAGAAATCGCTTTATTGCGCAGTTGGAGGATATTAATGCAAGTCTTGCAAATTAATTCGCCATGAATCAAGACATATAGTGGAGGAGAACGACATGGCTTGATTACAGCCAAAGTCACAAAACATTTTAGGGTAAGAGTACAAGACGTAATCCTCTAACCAAGGGGTTCCCAACCTGGGTTACACGTACCCTCAAGAGGTACGTGAAGCCAAATCAAGAGGTACGTGAGATATTTGACAAATAAAAAATTTTACATGTGCAAAAACTCAAAGAGATTACACGATGTCTTTGAAAATCGCTATGCCTCTGTTGCCTACCTCTATTCCGCACCAAAACTTATTACATTCAATATTATTTTCCTTTCAGGCATTTGGATTTGTTTTTGGCTTTTTAAAACATGTTTATAGTTCTAAACAGTCTGAACTGATTTTTATTGAAATAATGGGCACAGAGATAAGCAGTCTTCATTTTTTCCACATTCAAATTTGGGTTTTGAGCAATATCAGCCCATCGTTGATACCTATAAAGACAATCGAAACATGACATACCACTTGTTGGATTTCAAGTAATGTAACAAATATGTAAATAAAATACGAGAAAAAAACTTAGCACTCATTCCATATTTTAATTTTCAATTATTCAACAAATTTTCAAACCAAAACTACAATGCAGGTTGAAGTCACTTAGGTGTAAGATACACTTAATATTTACCATAATACGGTTGTTGAAATATAGGAGTTTAAATTCATAAATTGCTTTTATTGGTAACAAGTGTAAACCATTAACTGCCTCGTTTTGGCCGGAGGAAATCGAAAAATTTCCATATGAAAAGTCTTTTACATATTTGTGCATTTTCCTGTATACACATACATGGTAAACAGTAAAATTTACCTCCGTTAAAAAATTAAGAAGGGATACGTAAGGCCGAACTCTAAAGCGAAAAGGTTGGGAAAAACTGCTCTAACCTAAGACCTAGGGCAAAAAACTCGCATTATTGAAAACGGTTTATATGCACTCGTCGATATTTAATCTGATAGAAGTGAGTCTTTACTTAAATAACGCTGCAAGAGGTCAATGGAGGTGAATTTTCTCGGCTCCCTCTTTCGAGGTGGATTTACCCTCTTTAACTTTGCAAGAGAGCAATAGGATAGAAAAGCAGTAAACGAAAATGGAGTGAGAAACGATCAGGATGGAAGAGGGGGGGGAAAGAGAGAGAGAGAGAGCAGAGACAAACGATATTAGTAATATATTGTAAAATGGTCACGATGCTTCCGTGCAGATGGCGGAGGAAGCCCAGAGAACCGAATGAGTTACGAAAGAGCTACGTAGCCACATGAGTACTTATATAAATCATTTTAAGTGGCGAGGTTGATGTAGAGAGGATGGAAGAGGTGGGGGCAGTGAGTTATTGCGTCTCAACTCGAAGTGAAAAAGGGGAGGCGAGAGGGCTGGTCTGGTGGGTGGCAGAGCTTAAAGAAAAAGGCCTCGCGAGATGGAAGATTGTAAGGACAGGGATAAAAAGGAACCGCCGGGGATGGAACACTATGAAGCATTTTGGAGGTACAATTGTGAAGAAAAGCGATCCTGGAACTAAAATCACGTGTCGATGACATTGGAAGGCCCAAAGTACCTAAGTCCCTCAACATTCCCCGGATTACGTTCCTGAAAATTCTCGCGGGTTTCAAATACGCTAATGATTTTAAACTAATCGTAAATTGTAAAATTATGAAAAGTTTTGCTGATTTAAACATTGTAAAATTGAAAAAACAAATGGCAATCCGTAATATTTTTGTAATAAAGACGAAATGAAAACTCTTGTACATGCGGAGCATGTAACAGGCTATCTATTATATCATACTAGCTCATCCCGCGCAATCTTTGCGCGGTGAATTTCCAACTGATTTGTTAAAAATGATGAATTATGTAAAATAAGTTGATCTCAATAATTCACATTTAACTCTAAAAATGCATTTCCTTACACAGTAATTGATCGCGAACTTTTATGTTTTTCTTTTTATTCAAATATATGCTCTTTCGTTTTTGTATAAAAATCAATGCAACCGTTTATGTAGATTATCAATGAAGAGAAGATAGCCATATAAGGAGTTTAAAATAATAACGTGTGTCCCTATTCTCATTTAATTGTAAATTTATGCGTGAGCCTATTTGCGTTAATAAACATCATGGATGTATATATAATGTAATGGTTCTACTTCAAAAGAGATAAGATTCCAGCATTCAAACGATGATAGGAAGATTCAATTGCTTTGATTAAATCGTTAGAAACGCTTCCCATGCGTAGTTAACTGAATAATTATCCGTAAATATTTATGTTGCTATGTATAAATGTCGACATTGCTACAGCAATAATTTCGATGCTTAAACAAAGTGAGAAGCGAATAACGCCATTCTTTCACCTATTTGAAGGTTTAATTGGCATTAATTGAATCGGAGGCAACAATGACGGTCGCCTTGACAACGCCCGGAAAGAGTACGAAATATCCATAAAAATTCGAAAACAATTGCGTATTTATAAATTATTCGACCGTGTAACATGTAAACATTTAAATAATAATATAGTATAGAGTTTTATCCGTAAAATAAAGCAAAAACGAAGAAAATCGGTCCATATTTACGTGTTTTAATGAATGAAGGAAAAAAACCTTGCACTCTGAAAAATCAAAAATCCCGTGTAAACTTATGGGAAAATGTAATTGTCTCCTGGATTCGAACCCGGGACATTATGAAAATGAGAATAGCTTTCTAGGTGCCTTCCTAGCTTATAGAAACAAAACGCAGTTTACCGCATATCTCTACGACGAACGGCTTTTGAGATACAGGGTGGGACGGACGGACATCCGGCTATTATAGATATAGATACAGTAAAACTCGTTTAATACGTATTTGAGGGGACCGACTCATTGCTTCGTTATAAGTGTGACTTCGTTATATACGAGAAACATGGTTTTTGGCCTATACATCCCATATAACACGTATACACATACAGTAAAAGCTGTTCTATCCGGCTGTTTAGAACCGGTCATCCTTAGATACTGGCAATTACACAAATACAATTCATTTTGTATTTCTTTGTCTTCTTTTTATGAATTTTTGTGTGAATTGTATTTGTGTAATACCACAACTTCCACTTTAAATTTTCTTAAATTATAAGATGTATATATTACGTATTTACTCCGTATACTTCTGTGGCTGCCGAGTAAGCATGGCGTTTTTTGTTTACGTAAGACATTTGAATTGTCTAGATGTTTTGGTGTACTTCTACAATTTCCAGTTTTATCGCTTTTTATTATTTAAAAAATTACCCATCCATTGAATATGGCATCAAAATAAATACCTAAAAGCAAGGAACAGGAGAGAAACTGTTGTTTTAACGCTAACACAAAAGCTGGAGCTGATCAAACGAATTGAAAAAGGAAAAAATAGAGCAGCCATAGCAAAAGAATTCAACATCGGATCTTCCACGCTCTACGATATCAAGGCTCGTAAGGCTAAATTGATGAAATTTGTGTCACCTTCTGAGACGAGTAAATCAATTAATAAACGTCATATGCTTCATAAGCTAAAAATTGAGGAACTGGACAAAATATTATATGGCTGGTTTTCACAGAAATGTTCAGAAGAATTAAATAATTTCGTCCTTTTCTAATAGAGTAAATAAAGATAAACAATAAAGATAAACAAGAAAGATATAATCCAATAAATTCAATTTTGGGAACATGTTCACTGCCGTACTCCCCAAACTTCCCGGACGCCCTAAACTTTTCAATATTCTTTTTGTTTTGCATGTAAGCGTAGCAACGTATTAAGTAAGAATGGGTAAATAGTGTCTATATCTAACTATGTGTGGAAGAATTAAAATTGAAAATGCAAACCCCATGCATAGTTATGTTTGGGGAGTACGATAGTGAACCTAAGCCCAATTTTGTTTGGTTATCGCTAAATTTGCGATGTCAAAATCGAAAATCGCTCCCCTAACCGGATATTTCTCCTAATCGGCTTTCCACAATCCCCAAGATAGCCGGATAACACAGCTTTTACTGTATTTGCAGTGAGTCGACTTCAATACCGTACTTACATATGCAAAGAGATGCTTATCAACTTCGCGGCATGTAAAATGTTCGACTGCTATTACATACGATTTTTTAAATGGTCAATTAATATTATTATTATGGCCATTAATTTACATAAACATTTCACAATTTTAATATCAATTTCAAAACAAAGGGAGCGTGGAAATTCGTATGGAAGGGGTAGATGGAGGAAAGGGACCTCTACGAACAAGTGCGCGGTAAACGGGCGGAAACTATTCATTACTTATCGCTCTGCTCGCCAAAATTCGTTATAATTGGGGCTTTTTTGCCACGGGACCAAACGGGAATGGGACTTTTAGCCGCAGCCACCTCGCCGCGGCCGCCTCGCCGCAGCCATCTCGCCGCGAAGGTACCTTTCGCCGCGGCCATCTCGCCGCGGCCTTCTCGCCGCGAGGACTTCTCTCGCCGTGATTGATTAAAAATTAACGGAAAATCACGTTGAATATTACATATTAGTTTTATTTTACATTATACGTTTATTTTTAAGTAGGTATATACGAAAATCTCACGGCCTATGCGAACAATGTTGAGTTTTCTTTCTGTCTTCACGTCTTTGTCTGATTTTCGTCCTTTATTAATAATAAGTGTTTAACATAATATTAATATTAAACGTGCTGATTATCCTATGCTATTAACATATCGCTCTACCGTAGCAACAAAACTCTGACGATCGCGAAGAACCTTAATCGCTTATCCATCGCTAATTTGATAAAAATGCTTTGGGTGCGATTCGTCTAACATGTAACTATACACTATTAAATTGAGTGAATTGAGATAAAGCGAAAAGAAGATTTCGACAAACCAAAAAGAAGCGTTGAGTTTTCAAATACGAGTGCCCAAATATGGAGTTTTGAAGTGATAAAAACCATGAATTGTTTTCATGCTTGCTTCGTACTTTCTCATATACGAAGTATATTGAGAAAGTATTGTTATCGCGAAAAAAATCGACCTCGATATTTTTACGGAAATACACGTTTTAGGTGTTGCTGAATCCGAACAAGTGGTTTTCGCAATGCCGTCTGTCTGTCTATCTGTCTGTTACTGGCTCTGGAGCCTAAACGGCAGACGTTGAAGAGTAGAAGAATTGATTACAAAAGGAAACTTTTTGAAAAATTCGAAAGCTCCGAATTCGTTGAAGACGTACGCGGCATAGTCGTCCCCATCGGTGTTAGTGAACGTAATGTTAGATCAGAGTACAGGAGAAAATATGTCGAAACAATCGCTAGAACAGAGAAATACTACAGATCCTTTTTCCCAGACGCGATAAGACAGTCCAAGAGAGGAATTAGTTAGAGTTCACTTGGTGTTGTGACACCCCCTGCCAAACGCTTCTAGCGGCTTGCAGGGTATTGATGTAAATGTAAACGATAAAGCGAAAATGAATGGAATCACGTACTTAAGCATTTTATCATACTGAGCAGAGACTATGATGAAATGGTTGACATTGATCAGTAATTAAGGGAAGTTTATTCTACGCGTTTTTAAGAACAATTTGATTTTCTCAAAAACGGCTCTAACGATTTTGATCAAATTTCGTACAGTTACTTGAGTTTACGTCTTCAATAATACTACATAGTTCATGTTTATTCTAGAAAAATTTAACAATAATTTGATTTTCTTAAAATACGAAGTTGCCGCTTCGTTAATATGTGATTCACTTTGGAATACAAGTGGGTACTCTAGCTTTGCACATTCCACGTTCTTCACAACGCCAAAATTTCTCACGCTCATCGCTACTTAACCGCTCAAACACATACACAAAACCGTCCACTAATAGTTTCTCCTTTCCACGGATAGACAGAATAATTTCCATTTTAAGGGATTAGTAAAAGTTAGAAAAACTTTCGGAATGTTATTGTAAAGTGAATAAAAATGTTCACTGAGCAAGTTAGCAAGGATCCACAGACGATATCACACCGTGAATGGGAACTCGGAGGACGGATGTTTACCATACGGTAGCAAAGATAAGACTGCCATAATCATGGTCGATCTTAGGCTATAGCTCGATTGTTTAGCGAAAGGCCGAATTGTCCTACCTTCCATGGTCATCGACACCCTCACGCTCCCATACCCTGTCGCCATGGGGTCCAAACCCCAACCAAATTCACTAATCCTCAAGTCCCTTGGTTCGTTCCACAAATTTGACATTAAGATAATATCTAACGACTTCCAGAAATTCCATGGGGAAATTTACTCATTTGAGAATTCCTTGAATCTTATGAATGCCTAGTGGGAGTAGTTTTATTTTCTAGTTCAGTTCCTCGTGCAGGTGGTCAATAGAGGAGGAAGCTTCTTTGATACTAAGTATAACAACTACTGAAATATATTTTTAAGGAAACCTTTATTTATCATTTTATACTTGCAAAATATAATAGTTACAATAATAGTTAATAATTATTTTGATATTTATTAGTCACTTGCTTCAGTGCTATCACTTTCATTCTCCAAATTTATATTAACAAGTATTTCTTCAATTCCGTTCATTACACATTCTCTTTGAATGTACTCATTTTCTGTATTTTTCTGGCATACTGTTCCCCACTCATATTCCCTTTACCCTCTATTACTACATTCTTGCATTACCCTTCTTCTCCCCTATTTCCCATCTTCCTCTCTCTCTCTCCTCCCACTACCTATCCCCCTCTCTCCTTCTTCCCCCTCCTTCTCCACCCTTTCTCCTACCTCCCTTTCACCTCTCTTTCCCCCTCACACTCTCCCCTCTCTCCTTCGCCCCTCCCTCTCTCGCCCCTCTCCTCTTCCCCTTACCCTCTCTTCATTTAAACGGCTTACCAAAAACGTTCACTTTACGCTAGTAAGCTATATACGATTTTACAACAATAGGACTTCCTTCTTTAACACGATCCAGGTCCGAAGCTCAGATTACAATAGTTCGAATTTATATGAGAAAATGAATAAAAGCCTGCACATCGAAAAGTCGAGTTGGTGCAGACATCCTAAGCCTTTTATAGATACTAGTTGAACCCGCGCTATGTTTGCGCGTTTTTTTTAAATTAATTTATCAAAAATTAAGTACTGCGTAAAAAAACCCGATCTCAATCATTCACATTTAACTATATTGATGCGTTTTCCATGTACATATTGGTAAGGTTCGCGGGTTCGAATCTCGCTGAGGGCACTGCTGTGTTTGCGTATTGACAATTTATTATGCGAAGCCAGTCCGAAATCTACATTTTTAATTTCATATTAGAGAGAAAATTATTGCTACGCAGTAACTGATTCCGAACTTTTTCATTTCCCATAAAATAACACGTAAAAATGGAATTCTCGACCTGCAGATTTTCATTCTTTTTGAGATTAAAATAATAAAATATTGACCTACAATCTTCGGTTATGAACCATTTTGAATAAAACATTATAAAGTTTCTTATTCTGTTCATCATAATCCGCCTACAGTTCGAAATAGCTCAATTTAAACGTTTAATGCATGTAATACCGGAATTCAAGTGGAAAATAAAAGGGTAACTGAAATGGTAAGATCAGTTTATATACATGGGTCAAAAACATACGTATGTCCTTATTCTCATCTAATTTGAATTTTATGCGTGAGACTATTTGCGTTAATAAGCATTGTTGATGTATAATATAATGGTTCTACTTAGTGAAATATATGATACCAGCAATCAAACGATGAAATGAAGATTCACCTTCTTTGAATCGATCGTTAGAAACGCTTCCCATACGCTGTTTACTGAATAATTATCCGTAAATATTTGCCTTTCTATGCATACAAAAAATTTGACGTATTCTTTTTGGTAGATAATATTATCGGACCATGCGCTCACCTCGTACGATCATATAACTCAATTCAATTTTTTCCTTTAGAGGTTTCTTTAAGTAAAGGTCTCTGCCCCTGACTGCTGTCCGGTTTAAACACGTGAGATTGGTGGCAAAAATAGAGCATATCTTTTCAGCTCTGTTTAAGAGCTTGTGTGTTAAGTCTTCTGTCTCTTTTCCACATCCATTCGGGAGAAGAACCCATAAGTCAATAAGAAATCTGCTTTTTAAGTCATATTAGAGAGGATATTAATGCTACACAGTAATTGATCACGAAAATTCATGTTTATAAATTTCTTTGTTTCTTATTATTGAATAATATGACCTTTCTTTTTATATATAACAATCAATGCAACCCTTTATTTAGAATAACTACGAAGAGACGAAAACCGTGTAACTTTCAATATGTTCAAAAAATTACGTTCTCACAGGTCACAGGACTAAGTTTTTTCAAGGTCTTCACGTAGGTCTTTCGCGTGCTCCTTGAAATGCATTTACCACGTCTATGGTCAAACCATCGCATTTCACATTCCCCATTTCGGATTTTGCTTCCACCCCATTTGTATTTCCCCCTTTTTTTTACTCACCCCCCCTCAAAAATCCCTCTCTCATTCCTCCTTTTCTGACGGCATAACCCTAGAGGGGGGCGGAGTCGATGGTTGCTCGCACTGGCACCTCATTGAGTAGCAAAGAAGACTTTCTACGGTAAAGATTGAGCCTTGTGGCCACCAAGCGAAGACGATCGTGTCATTAAATGTGATATCGGCTTAATTATTGTCGCACGGGAGTTTCTAAGTGAATGGTAATGATTTTGGATTCTCCCACATTGCTCTGCATGGAAATCCAATTGTCGTTTGCCATGGAAAAACATTCTCAGGATGAAAGGATGAAAAAGCTGTTCGTTTGTTAAAAGAGTGGTAACGGGTGCAAGTTTTACAGTTAGTCGGCGTTACTCCAAGATAAAGTGTCGTCTTAATTTGGTGCGTATGCATAATTTAATGTGTCCACGATGGTGCGTATGCGCTCGACAGTAGGACGTGCATCGACACAGCAGCGATGGGCGCACGCCGTCATGGACTCATCAATCCTTCGGACACACCTGTAAAATACGTTGGGTGCGGGTGTTTTCGCCGAGTGTCTTATACTTATGACACAACAAATGGTGAGTTGATAGTTCCCCCAATTCTCTTGTACTCTCGTATCGCCTGAACCAACCTAGGAGAATTATGAAACATTTTAGTTCCTGTAGCATATATGTACTCTGAACCATCCTCTAAAAATTCGCCTCAATCACGCCCTTCAGTCACGGCACGTACACTCACATAAATGCATTGTACTCTAAGGAAGTTATTTTAAAGTGGAACATGCGTTGCTAAATGAATAAATCTTACGTGATCTCAATTACTAATTACCTACCGGATAGTCTTCGAAGGACGGATCAAGTACGATAAATTTATTGCTCTTATGAAAATTTCTACATAGATATATGAGTCCTCAACATTTAATTATTGCAGATGTATTGATCCATAAATAAAATTATGCATTCATCGTAAAATAACAATACACACTTACGGTTGGTTACACTGCTTTATAATGATATCTTTGAAAACTTTTTCTCGAAAAAGAAATTTCAAAACATTAGTAATTATCCAAGAAATCCTTTTTTATTGAATCAACTAAGAAATATTCCTTTATATCACCGAGAAAAGTCAATCTAAATTATTTAACATTTCGATCCCAGAAATAGCCAGTGATATGGACCGATAGATGGCGTGTTTTTCTACTGTTGCAGTTCTACCTTGGTCGGAGTAGGACGTCTTTTCTTTCCCTCAGTTCGTTAGACACGATCGCGACTTCCAGAAAAATCCGGCGGTGCTCTCAAAGGTCAAATCACCACCACCTAATCCCGAATTAGGTAGCTTTCAACTATTCAATTTCTTAGTTTAGTTACGTTTACCTCTAAAAGTTTAAGTCACTATGTGACGATTTGCTAACCTAGGCTTGGAGAACAGTTGCCCTGGATTCATATTTATTTTCATTTATATGTAACCTTATATTTGCATTTTTTCACACCAAGTAACGCATAGAAATGGAAGTGTTCTGCACTCTTCTCTTTTAGCAACACTAACACTGCGGTCGCCTCTGTTTCTATGTGTTTTCATTCAGTTACAGTTAGGCGCAGAGTTATTAATTACATTTAGAATCAGGTGCATTCTGGTTATTAGCGTAGAATATCTTTACTAATACTAACACACCAGAGTGTACCTGTTTCTAAATTTGCCTCATCAAGGAGTTTTTGAAGTCGTGAATTTTATTGTTCAGTTCTTTAAATTCTGTAGGATGAATCATCGCCTTTCACTGGAGTACGCTTTCCAAGTGTTCGTAATAACAGCGAACGAGGCAAAGATACGACTTCTTCCTAGGGGAAGTCAATACTACGTTTCACTTGGATATGAATTCCGTGTTAGGCCGATGATTCTATCGGTATTAGATTTGAATTTGCAGTTTTACATATTACTACACGGATGCAAAGTGTCCATAGTAGTGTAGTGTAGTTTATAACCAACTAACCTTGGGCGCTTTGCATCTGTACTTATGTTTTCATTTCTAAATTTTTTAAGTGGTAAATTAAACTTTCAGCCTCTCCGTTAGATTTTTGATTACATAGGTGGGTTTTTCTAAATATATGGGTCCGGGGCAATCTGCTCTCAGAGAGAGACAGTATCGTTTCGACAGTAAGTAGAGATTGCTGGTAGGGACAGTCGGCGAATCGGGATTCGTGGCGGTCAGCCAGTGGACCATTTGTGCTGGTGGAAAACAAGATCGGTAAGTCAACGGAATTTTTCATCCCCTACAACTTACCCTCGAATTGGTTTGATTTTATATTCGTGTTACTATAGGGAATTTATGCAAGGAATCCTACTTCAAAGTATCCGTGTGGATGAGATACGAAAATACACATTGAATATGTATTGTCACTATTTTGCTGAAATCGTGATTCTTCACCATGAAATATTGCTTAAATATTACCTTAATGTGCATTGTTTGAATTTTGTTTTGTTTTCTTCGGGTTTTATTTGTGTAAAGATGCAGCCTGTAACAGAACGTTGATCGCCTTTGTGGATTTGATTTTTTAAATATCCAGCTAAATGTATCAGTGTAAATGATATCATTTAAGTACGCGTGTCTGTTCGCATAGAAACGCTCTCCCGAACGTTCCATGAATTTCTTTTCGAATACCAGCTGGTTATTAAACGACGATGGGCATTCAATTTCACGAAATAAAATTAATGGAATGGTTTACAGTGCGCAACTGCGCATCAGCGACGACGCCATGGGACAGACCGCCGACGGGCTGAGCACCGAGGAGCCAAATGCCGACAGCTGCGGCAGCGAGAGACGACTACGAGTGACACGTCGCTGAGGAGCAACCTGCAGTGACCGAGGATAAGGTATTGCAGGCAAGAGGTGCTTCGGAGGATGAGGTATTTCACCTACGGTGTGGTATTCTGGGTGATTTTTGGTGAGTCGTGTAACGATTTGTTATCGATGTGTTTACGCCTAATTTACTCGCATTTACCTATTGTTTTTTCATGGTATTGAAATGAGGTTTTGTTCGCATAGTGCTTTAAGGACTGACTGTATCTATTCACATGTGTTATCTTATGTTGTTGTATGACTGACAACCCATAGCGCTATGTGGTTTGACAGCACAGGCCTGTGCAGACATGGGACATTGTTTACGATGTCTATCGTCTGACGAGACGAGACGCTTAATGCTTACGACTGATTGGATTATTTGATCGATTTCTAGTGTATTACTGCTGTTTTTTTGGTGTGATTCGACTGCCATATTGAATGAATCGGTGTCTCGTTGTATTTACTTGTTTTGATAATTTGTGTTATTGCCTATTTATTTATAGTCGAACTTATTTATTGGTGTCTTGTAGTAACATTTGTACCTATTAGATTATTTTATGACTATGCTATTTTACTATATCATATTTTTGTTTACTAGCGACTTGTTTTCATATTTTGTATGTTTGCATATTGTTTTGGAATTGCTATGTGTTAATTTTGGGTTTATTTATTTTATTTCGAGTACTCATATAAGTTTTATATCCATTTTGTGATTGTGCTTAATTAATGATTTATTTTTTAATTCTACGAATCTTTTTAATGTGTTGGTAATTTATTTTTCAGTGATTTAGGGTGAAAAATCTTGATTTCTGTATCATTTAATGCAATGAGTATATGTCATTTCATGTTTTTCGATTATCCTCTTGCAGGAGTTGCAACAATGGAATAGGCCTCGATTATATCGGGGGAAATGCCATATAAAAGAAAGGTTAACGAATGGGTGCTCTACCTCTTGGGTCATTCGGAAACGGGCACAAATTTGAAATCCTCCAGTGACTTGCATCATCAATTAAGAGAGCGTGGTGGAATTCGTACTACTTGAAGACTGGGAACGAGCTCATCTCTCTGGAAAGTGATTTTTTCCAATGTTTTATGAATTTCTTTGAAATCATTGAGGTTATGTATTTCTAATAGCTTGCTGTCATTCGTGAAAAACTAAATTGTATTTTAATCATGTTAAATGCTTAATAAAGATTAAAATGTTATCTTCATTAAATTCATTATTTTAGAATATAGAAATGTCCTTTCACTGACTTAGAGGATGAAGGTAAAAAGGCTACATTAACTTCTGTTCCATTCATTCACGTTTAATTGCATATTCTGAAACAACATTAAGTGGTTTTTTGGGTTTTACTTGTATAGCTTGCAAATTGAAATTACAATGCAGTAGTAAGTAATAGGTCTTACATTTTATTGAAATGAAATTCACTTTCCATCAAAATATTTTAATATTTTTCGCAAAATAAATAAACAACTACCTGTGCCCCACATAACATATGCTGATCTATCAGGTCTTAAATGTCTTCATTAAACATTCAGGCATTTTTTTTAACTTATATTTTTTAATCAAAGTTTCCTCTAAAGACAAAACTGCCAATTTCTGGGTTCTTTCCTCGCACTACAGTAAGTGAATCAAACGATCTGACTCTTAATAGAGCAACATATAATTGTCCATGACTAAAAACAGGCTTAGGTAGGTAAAGGCATTTTATCAAATGTTTGGCCTCTTGACTTAATGATTGTTATTGAAAAAGTCAATCATGCAGATAATTGTTTTCATTTGAAACTGAATGGTAAATTTGTATCTGATGGAATGAGTGAGATTCTGGGAATAAGTACCGTGTCTGAGTTTGCTGCACCGAACAATTTTGCTTTGATTATGTGTGTTTGTATCTGAGTGACAGTAAGTCTTTCACCAGTACATAGTCCTCTCAAATGCAATACATTTCTAAGGAACATGATAACGGCTCCTACTTTAAGCTTCAGTTCATGAGGAGGCATTCCGGCTGGAGCTGTACCCACGTAATGTTTACACGGATTTCTTTCAATTAATTTATTAATAATTATGTGAAACAATTAATGGGGCAAATGACATCCCCATAGAAAAATATTCCATTAAAGACGTATTTTACTATATTCTTGCATTATTGATACATCTCCCTCTCTCTCCATATCCCACCTCTCCCCCCTCCCCCTCTTTGTCCCTCCTCTTTCCCCTCTCTCCCTTCCACCTCTTAACTTTCCCCCTCTCTCACCCTGTCATCTTTTCCCTTTACCCTCTATTACTACATTCTTGCATTACCCTTCTTCTCTCCTATTTCCCATCTTCCTCTCTCTCTCCTCCCACTACCTATCCCCCTCTCTCCTGCTTCCCCCTCCTTCTCCACCCTTTCTCCTACCTCCCTTTCACCTCTCTTTCCCCCTCACACTCTCCCCTCTCTCCTTCGCCCCTCCCTCTCTCGCCCCTCTCCTCTTCCCCTTACCCTCTCTTCATTTAAACGGCTTACCAAAAACGTTCACTTTACGCTAGTAAGCTATATACGATTTTACAACAATAGGACTTCTTTCTTTAACACGATCCAGGTCCGAAGCTCAGATTACAATAGTTCGAATTTATATGAGAAAATGAATAAAAGCCTGCACATCGAAAAGTCGAGTTGGTGCAGACATCCTAAGCCTTTTATAGATACTAGTTGAACCCGCGCTATGTTTGCGCGTTTTTTTTAAATTAATTTATCAAAAATTAAGTACTGCGTAAAAAAACCCGATCTCAATCATTCACATTTAACTATATTGATGCGTTTTCCATGTACATATTGGTAAGGTTCGCGGGTTCGAATCTCGCTGAGGGCACGGCTGTGTTTGCGTATTGACAATTTATTATGCGAAGTCAGTCCGAAATCTACATTTTTAATTTCTTATTAGAGAGAAAATTATTGCTACGCAGTAACTGATTCCGAACTTTTTCATTTCCCATAAAATAACACGTAAAAATGGAATTCTCGACCTGCAGATTTTCATTCTTTTTGAGATTAAAATAATAAAATATTGACCTACAATCTTCGGTTATGAACCATTTTGAATAAAACATTATAAAGTTTCTTATTCTGTTCATCATAATCCGCCTACAGTTCGAAATAGCTCAATTTAAACGTTTAATGCATGTAATACCGGAATTCAAGTGGAAAATAAAAGGGTAACTGAAATGGTAAGATCAGTTTATATACATGGGTCAAAAACATACGTATGTCCTTATTCTCATCTAATTTGAATTTTATGCGTGAGACTATTTGCGTTAATAAGCATTGTTGATGTATAATATAATGGTTCTACTTAGTGAAATATATGATACCAGCAATCAAACGATGAAATGAAGATTCACCTTCTTTGAATCGATCGTTAGAAACGCTTCCCATACGCTGTTTACTGAATAATTATCCGTAAATATTTGCCTTTCTATGCATACAAAAAATTTGACGTATTCTTTTTGGTAGATAATATTATCGGACCATGCGCTCACCTCGTACGATCATATAACTCAATTCAATTTTTTCCTTTAGAGGTTTCTTTAAGTAAAGGTCTCTGCCCCTGACTGCTGTCCGGTTTAAACACGTGAGATTGGTGGCAAAAATAGAGCATATCTTTTCAGCTCTGTTTAAGAGCTTGTGTGTTAAGTCTTCTGTCTCTTTTCCACATCCATTCGGGAGAAGAACCCATAAGTCAATAAGAAATCTGCTTTTTAAGTCATATTAGAGAGGATATTAATGCTACACAGTAATTGATCACGAAAATTCATGTTTATAAATTTCTTTGTTTCTTATTATTGAATAATATGACCTTTCTTTTTATATATAACAATCAATGCAACCCTTTATTTAGAATAACTACGAAGAGACGAAAACCGTGTAACTTTCAATATGTTCAAAAAATTACGTTCTCACAGGTCACAGGACTAAGTTTTTTCAAGGTCTTCACGTAGGTCTTTCGCGTGCTCCTTGAAATGCATTTACCACGTCTATGGTCAAACCATCGCATTTCACATTCCCCATTTCGGATTTTGCTTCCACCCCATTTGTATTTCCCCCTTTTTTTTACTCACCCCCCCTCAAAAATCCCTCTCTCATTCCTCCTTTTCTGACGGCATAACCCTAGAGGGGGGCGGAGTCGATGGTTGCTCGCACTGGCACCTCATTGAGTAGCAAAGAAGACTTTCTACGGTAAAGATTGAGCCTTGTGGCCACCAAGCGAAGACGATCGTGTCATTAAATGTGATATCGGCTTAATTATTGTCGCACGGGAGTTTCTAAGTGAATGGTAATGATTTTGGATTCTCCCACATTGCTCTGCATGGAAATCCAATTGTCGTTTGCCATGGAAAAACATTCTCAGGATGAAAGGATGAAAAAGCTGTTCGTTTGTTAAAAGAGTGGTAACGGGTGCAAGTTTTACAGTTAGTCGGCGTTACTCCAAGATAAAGTGTCGTCTTAATTTGGTGCGTATGCATAATTTAATGTGTCCACGATGGTGCGTATGCGCTCGACAGTAGGACGTGCATCGACACAGCAGCGATGGGCGCACGCCGTCATGGACTCATCAATCCTTCGGACACACCTGTAAAATACGTTGGGTGCGGGTGTTTTCGCCGAGTGTCTTATACTTATGACACAACAAATGGTGAGTTGATAGTTCCCCCAATTCTCTTGTACTCTCGTATCGCCTGAACCAACCTAGGAGAATTATGAAACATTTTAGTTCCTGTAGCATATATGTACTCTGAACCATCCTCTAAAAATTCGCCTCAATCACGCCCTTCAGTCACGGCACGTACACTCACATAAATGCATTGTACTCTAAGGAAGTTATTTTAAAGTGGAACATGCGTTGCTAAATGAATAAATCTTACGTGATCTCAATTACTAATTACCTACCGGATAGTCTTCGAAGGACGGATCAAGTACGATAAATTTATTGCTCTTATGAAAATTTCTACATAGATATATGAGTCCTCAACATTTAATTATTGCAGATGTATTGATCCATAAATAAAATTATGCATTCATCGTAAAATAACAATACACACTTACGGTTGGTTACACTGCTTTATAATGATATCTTTGAAAACTTTTTCTCGAAAAAGAAATTTCAAAACATTAGTAATTATCCAAGAAATCCTTTTTTATTGAATCAACTAAGAAATATTCCTTTATATCACCGAGAAAAGTCAATCTAAATTATTTAACATTTCGATCCCAGAAATAGCCAGTGATATGGACCGATAGATGGCGTGTTTTTCTACTGTTGCAGTTCTACCTTGGTCGGAGTAGGACGTCTTTTCTTTCCCTCAGTTCGTTAGACACGATCGCGACTTCCAGAAAAATCCGGCGGTGCTCTCAAAGGTCAAATCACCACCACCTAATCCCGAATTAGGTAGCTTTCAACTATTCAATTTCTTAGTTTAGTTACGTTTACCTCTAAAAGTTTAAGTCACTATGTGACGATTTGCTAACCTAGGCTTGGAGAACAGTTGCCCTGGATTCATATTTATTTTCATTTATATGTAACCTTATATTTGCATTTTTTCACACCAAGTAACGCATAGAAATGGAAGTGTTCTGCACTCTTCTCTTTTAGCAACACTAACACTGCGGTCGCCTCTGTTTCTATGTGTTTTCATTCAGTTACAGTTAGGCGCAGAGTTATTAATTACATTTAGAATCAGGTGCATTCTGGTTATTAGCGTAGAATATCTTTACTAATACTAACACACCAGAGTGTACCTGTTTCTAAATTTGCCTCATCAAGGAGTTTTTGAAGTCGTGAATTTTATTGTTCAGTTCTTTAAATTCTGTAGGATGAATCATCGCCTTTCACTGGAGTACGCTTTCCAAGTGTTCGTAATAACAGCGAACGAGGCAAAGATACGACTTCTTCCTAGGGGAAGTCAATACTACGTTTCACTTGGATATGAATTCCGTGTTAGGCCGATGATTCTATCGGTATTAGATTTGAATTTGCAGTTTTACATATTACTACACGGATGCAAAGTGTCCATAGTAGTGTAGTGTAGTTTATAACCAACTAACCTTGGGCGCTTTGCATCTGTACTTATGTTTTCATTTCTAAATTTTTTAAGTGGTAAATTAAACTTTCAGCCTCTCCGTTAGATTTTTGATTACATAGGTGGGTTTTTCTAAATATATGGGTCCGGGGCAATCTGCTCTCAGAGAGAGACAGTATCGTTTCGACAGTAAGTAGAGATTGCTGGTAGGGACAGTCGGCGAATCGGGATTCGTGGCGGTCAGCCAGTGGACCATTTGTGCTGGTGGAAAACAAGATCGGTAAGTCAACGGAATTTTTCATCCCCTACAACTTACCCTCGAATTGGTTTGATTTTATATTCGTGTTACTATAGGGAATTTATGCAAGGAATCCTACTTCAAAGTATCCGTGTGGATGAGATACGAAAATACACATTGAATATGTATTGTCACTATTTTGCTGAAATCGTGATTCTTCACCATGAAATATTGCTTAAATATTACCTTAATGTGCATTGTTTGAATTTTGTTTTGTTTTCTTCGGGTTTTATTTGTGTAAAGATGCAGCCTGTAACAGAACGTTGATCGCCTTTGTGGATTTGATTTTTTAAATATCCAGCTAAATGTATCAGTGTAAATGATATCATTTAAGTACGCGTGTCTGTTCGCATAGAAACGCTCTCCCGAACGTTCCATGAATTTCTTTTCGAATACCAGCTGGTTATTAAACGACGATGGGCATTCAATTTCACGAAATAAAATTAATGGAATGGTTTACAGTGCGCAACTGCGCATCAGCGACGACGCCATGGGACAGACCGCCGACGGGCTGAGCACCGAGGAGCCAAATGCCGACAGCTGCGGCAGCGAGAGACGACTACGAGTGACACGTCGCTGAGGAGCAACCTGCAGTGACCGAGGATAAGGTATTGCAGGCAAGAGGTGCTTCGGAGGATGAGGTATTTCACCTACGGTGTGGTATTCTGGGTGATTTTTGGTGAGTCGTGTAACGATTTGTTATCGATGTGTTTACGCCTAATTTACTCGCATTTACCTATTGTTTTTTCATGGTATTGAAATGAGGTTTTGTTCGCATAGTGCTTTAAGGACTGACTGTATCTATTCACATGTGTTATCTTATGTTGTTGTATGACTGACAACCCATAGCGCTATGTGGTTTGACAGCACAGGCCTGTGCAGACATGGGACATTGTTTACGATGTCTATCGTCTGACGAGACGAGACGCTTAATGCTTACGACTGATTGGATTATTTGATCGATTTCTAGTGTATTACTGCTGTTTTTTTGGTGTGATTCGACTGCCATATTGAATGAATCGGTGTCTCGTTGTATTTACTTGTTTTGATAATTTGTGTTATTGCCTATTTATTTATAGTCGAACTTATTTATTGGTGTCTTGTAGTAACATTTGTACCTATTAGATTATTTTATGACTATGCTATTTTACTATATCATATTTTTGTTTACTAGCGACTTGTTTTCATATTTTGTATGTTTGCATATTGTTTGGAATTGCTATGTGTTAATTTTGGGTTTATTTATTTTATTTCGAGTACTCATATAAGTTTTATATCCATTTTGTGATTGTGCTTAATTAATGATTTATTTTTTAATTCTACGAATCTTTTTAATGTGTTGGTAATTTATTTTTCAGTGATTTAGGGTGAAAAATCTTGATTTCTGTATCATTTAATGCAATGAGTATATGTCATTTCATGTTTTTCGATTATCCTCTTGCAGGAGTTGCAACAATGGAATAGGCCTCGATTATATCGGGGGAAATGCCATATAAAAGAAAGGTTAACGAATGGGTGCTCTACCTCTTGGGTCATTCGGAAACGGGCACAAATTTGAAATCCTCCAGTGACTTGCATCATCAATTAAGAGAGCGTGGTGGAATTCGTACTACTTGAAGACTGGGAACGAGCTCATCTCTCTGGAAAGTGATTTTTTCCAATGTTTTATGAATTTCTTTGAAATCATTGAGGTTATGTATTTCTAATAGCTTGCTGTCATTCGTGAAAAACTAAATTGTATTTTAATCATGTTAAATGCTTAATAAAGATTAAAATGTTATCTTCATTAAATTCATTATTTTAGAATATAGAAATGTCCTTTCACTGACTTAGAGGATGAAGGTAAAAAGGCTACATTAACTTCTGTTCCATTCATTCACGTTTAATTGCATATTCTGAAACAACATTAAGTGGTTTTTTGGGTTTTACTTGTATAGCTTGCAAATTGAAATTACAATGCAGTAGTAAGTAATAGGTCTTATATTTTATTGAAATGAAATTCACTTTCCATCAAAATATTTTAATATTTTTCGCAAAATAAATAAACAACTACCTGTGCCCCACATAACATATGCTGATCTATCAGGTCTTAAATGTCTTCATTAAACATTCAGGCATTTTTTTTAACTTATATTTTTTAATCAAAGTTTCCTCTAAAGACAAAACTGCCAATTTCTGGGTTCTTTCCTCGCACTACAGTAAGTGAATCAAACGATCTGACTCTTAATAGAGCAACATATAATTGTCCATGACTAAAAACAGGCTTAGGTAGGTAAAGGCATTTTATCAAATGTTTGGCCTCTTGACTTAATGATTGTTATTGAAAAAGTCAATCATGCAGATAATTGTTTTCATTGAAATGAAATTCACTTTCCATCAAAATATTTTAATATTTCTCGCAAAATAAATAAACAACTACCTGTGCCCCACATAACATATGCTGATCTATCAGGTCTTAAATGTCTTCATTAAACATTCAGGCATTTTTTTTAACTTATATTTTTTAATCAAAGTTTCCTCTAAAGACAAAACTGCCAATTTCTGGGTTCTTTCCTCGCACTACAGTAAGTGAATCAAACGATCTGACTCTTAATAGAGCAACATATAATTGTCCATGACTAAAAACAGGCTTAGGTAGGTAAAGGCATTTTATCAAATGTTTGGCCTCTTGACTTAATGATTGTTATTGAAAAAGTCAATCATGCAGATAATTGTTTTCATTTGAAACTGAATGGTAAATTTGTATCTGATGGAATGAGTGAGATTCTGGGAATAAGTACCGTGTCTGAGTTTGCTGCACCGAACAATTTTGCTTTGATTATGTGTGTTTGTATCTGAGTGACAGTAAGTCTTTCACCAGTACATAGTCCTCTCAAATGCAATACATTTCTAAGGAACATGATAACGGCTCCTACTTTAAGCTTCAGTTCATGAGGAGGCATTCCGGCTGGAGCTGTACCCACGTAATGTTTACACGGATTTCTTTCAATTAATTTATTAATAATTATGTGAAACAATTAATGGGGCAAATGACATCCCCATAGAA
This sequence comes from Uropetala carovei, assembly GCA_036926305.1. Classification (NCBI taxonomy): domain Eukaryota; kingdom Metazoa; phylum Arthropoda; class Insecta; order Odonata; family Petaluridae; genus Uropetala; species Uropetala carovei. The sequence goes on from JAXCHB010000280.1 coordinate 3,426,203, forward strand.
AAATATTCCATTAAAGACGTATTTTACTATATTCTTGCATTATTGATACATCTCCCTCTCTCTCCATATCCCACCTCTCCCCCCTCCCCCTCTTTGTCCCTCCTCTTTCCCCTCTCTCCCTTCCACCTCTTAACTTTCCCCCTCTCTCACCCTGTCATCTTTTCCCTTTACCCTCTATTACTACATTCTTGCATTACCCTTCTTCTCTCCTATTTCCCATCTTCCTCTCTCTCTCCTCCCACTACCTATCCCCCTCTCTCCTGCTTCCCCCTCCTTCTCCACCCTTTCTCCTACCTCCCTTTCACCTCTCTTTCCCCCTCACACTCTCCCCTCTCTCCTTCGCCCCTCCCTCTCTCGCCCCTCTCCTCTTCCCCTTACCCTCTCTTCATTTAAACGGCTTACCAAAAACGTTCACTTTACGCTAGTAAGCTATATACGATTTTACAACAATAGGACTTCTTTCTTTAACACGATCCAGGTCCGAAGCTCAGATTACAATAGTTCGAATTTATATGAGAAAATGAATAAAAGCCTGCACATCGAAAAGTCGAGTTGGTGCAGACATCCTAAGCCTTTTATAGATACTAGTTGAACCCGCGCTATGTTTGCGCGTTTTTTTTAAATTAATTTATCAAAAATTAAGTACTGCGTAAAAAAACCCGATCTCAATCATTCACATTTAACTATATTGATGCGTTTTCCATGTACATATTGGTAAGGTTCGCGGGTTCGAATCTCGCTGAGGGCACGGCTGTGTTTGCGTATTGACAATTTATTATGCGAAGTCAGTCCGAAATCTACATTTTTAATTTCTTATTAGAGAGAAAATTATTGCTACGCAGTAACTGATTCCGAACTTTTTCATTTCCCATAAAATAACACGTAAAAATGGAATTCTCGACCTGCAGATTTTCATTCTTTTTGAGATTAAAATAATAAAATATTGACCTACAATCTTCGGTTATGAACCATTTTGAATAAAACATTATAAAGTTTCTTATTCTGTTCATCATAATCCGCCTACAGTTCGAAATAGCTCAATTTAAACGTTTAATGCATGTAATACCGGAATTCAAGTGGAAAATAAAAGGGTAACTGAAATGGTAAGATCAGTTTATATACATGGGTCAAAAACATACGTATGTCCTTATTCTCATCTAATTTGAATTTTATGCGTGAGACTATTTGCGTTAATAAGCATTGTTGATGTATAATATAATGGTTCTACTTAGTGAAATATATGATACCAGCAATCAAACGATGAAATGAAGATTCACCTTCTTTGAATCGATCGTTAGAAACGCTTCCCATACGCTGTTTACTGAATAATTATCCGTAAATATTTGCCTTTCTATGCATACAAAAAATTTGACGTATTCTTTTTGGTAGATAATATTATCGGACCATGCGCTCACCTCGTACGATCATATAACTCAATTCAATTTTTTCCTTTAGAGGTTTCTTTAAGTAAAGGTCTCTGCCCCTGACTGCTGTCCGGTTTAAACACGTGAGATTGGTGGCAAAAATAGAGCATATCTTTTCAGCTCTGTTTAAGAGCTTGTGTGTTAAGTCTTCTGTCTCTTTTCCACATCCATTCGGGAGAAGAACCCATAAGTCAATAAGAAATCTGCTTTTTAAGTCATATTAGAGAGGATATTAATGCTACACAGTAATTGATCACGAAAATTCATGTTTATAAATTTCTTTGTTTCTTATTATTGAATAATATGACCTTTCTTTTTATATATAACAATCAATGCAACCCTTTATTTAGAATAACTACGAAGAGACGAAAACCGTGTAACTTTCAATATGTTCAAAAAATTACGTTCTCACAGGTCACAGGACTAAGTTTTTTCAAGGTCTTCACGTAGGTCTTTCGCGTGCTCCTTGAAATGCATTTACCACGTCTATGGTCAAACCATCGCATTTCACATTCCCCATTTCGGATTTTGCTTCCACCCCATTTGTATTTCCCCCTTTTTTTTACTCACCCCCCCTCAAAAATCCCTCTCTCATTCCTCCTTTTCTGACGGCATAACCCTAGAGGGGGGCGGAGTCGATGGTTGCTCGCACTGGCACCTCATTGAGTAGCAAAGAAGACTTTCTACGGTAAAGATTGAGCCTTGTGGCCACCAAGCGAAGACGATCGTGTCATTAAATGTGATATCGGCTTAATTATTGTCGCACGGGAGTTTCTAAGTGAATGGTAATGATTTTGGATTCTCCCACATTGCTCTGCATGGAAATCCAATTGTCGTTTGCCATGGAAAAACATTCTCAGGATGAAAGGATGAAAAAGCTGTTCGTTTGTTAAAAGAGTGGTAACGGGTGCAAGTTTTACAGTTAGTCGGCGTTACTCCAAGATAAAGTGTCGTCTTAATTTGGTGCGTATGCATAATTTAATGTGTCCACGATGGTGCGTATGCGCTCGACAGTAGGACGTGCATCGACACAGCAGCGATGGGCGCACGCCGTCATGGACTCATCAATCCTTCGGACACACCTGTAAAATACGTTGGGTGCGGGTGTTTTCGCCGAGTGTCTTATACTTATGACACAACAAATGGTGAGTTGATAGTTCCCCCAATTCTCTTGTACTCTCGTATCGCCTGAACCAACCTAGGAGAATTATGAAACATTTTAGTTCCTGTAGCATATATGTACTCTGAACCATCCTCTAAAAATTCGCCTCAATCACGCCCTTCAGTCACGGCACGTACACTCACATAAATGCATTGTACTCTAAGGAAGTTATTTTAAAGTGGAACATGCGTTGCTAAATGAATAAATCTTACGTGATCTCAATTACTAATTACCTACCGGATAGTCTTCGAAGGACGGATCAAGTACGATAAATTTATTGCTCTTATGAAAATTTCTACATAGATATATGAGTCCTCAACATTTAATTATTGCAGATGTATTGATCCATAAATAAAATTATGCATTCATCGTAAAATAACAATACACACTTACGGTTGGTTACACTGCTTTATAATGATATCTTTGAAAACTTTTTCTCGAAAAAGAAATTTCAAAACATTAGTAATTATCCAAGAAATCCTTTTTTATTGAATCAACTAAGAAATATTCCTTTATATCACCGAGAAAAGTCAATCTAAATTATTTAACATTTCGATCCCAGAAATAGCCAGTGATATGGACCGATAGATGGCGTGTTTTTCTACTGTTGCAGTTCTACCTTGGTCGGAGTAGGACGTCTTTTCTTTCCCTCAGTTCGTTAGACACGATCGCGACTTCCAGAAAAATCCGGCGGTGCTCTCAAAGGTCAAATCACCACCACCTAATCCCGAATTAGGTAGCTTTCAACTATTCAATTTCTTAGTTTAGTTACGTTTACCTCTAAAAGTTTAAGTCACTATGTGACGATTTGCTAACCTAGGCTTGGAGAACAGTTGCCCTGGATTCATATTTATTTTCATTTATATGTAACCTTATATTTGCATTTTTTCACACCAAGTAACGCATAGAAATGGAAGTGTTCTGCACTCTTCTCTTTTAGCAACACTAACACTGCGGTCGCCTCTGTTTCTATGTGTTTTCATTCAGTTACAGTTAGGCGCAGAGTTATTAATTACATTTAGAATCAGGTGCATTCTGGTTATTAGCGTAGAATATCTTTACTAATACTAACACACCAGAGTGTACCTGTTTCTAAATTTGCCTCATCAAGGAGTTTTTGAAGTCGTGAATTTTATTGTTCAGTTCTTTAAATTCTGTAGGATGAATCATCGCCTTTCACTGGAGTACGCTTTCCAAGTGTTCGTAATAACAGCGAACGAGGCAAAGATACGACTTCTTCCTAGGGGAAGTCAATACTACGTTTCACTTGGATATGAATTCCGTGTTAGGCCGATGATTCTATCGGTATTAGATTTGAATTTGCAGTTTTACATATTACTACACGGATGCAAAGTGTCCATAGTAGTGTAGTGTAGTTTATAACCAACTAACCTTGGGCGCTTTGCATCTGTACTTATGTTTTCATTTCTAAATTTTTTAAGTGGTAAATTAAACTTTCAGCCTCTCCGTTAGATTTTTGATTACATAGGTGGGTTTTTCTAAATATATGGGTCCGGGGCAATCTGCTCTCAGAGAGAGACAGTATCGTTTCGACAGTAAGTAGAGATTGCTGGTAGGGACAGTCGGCGAATCGGGATTCGTGGCGGTCAGCCAGTGGACCATTTGTGCTGGTGGAAAACAAGATCGGTAAGTCAACGGAATTTTTCATCCCCTACAACTTACCCTCGAATTGGTTTGATTTTATATTCGTGTTACTATAGGGAATTTATGCAAGGAATCCTACTTCAAAGTATCCGTGTGGATGAGATACGAAAATACACATTGAATATGTATTGTCACTATTTTGCTGAAATCGTGATTCTTCACCATGAAATATTGCTTAAATATTACCTTAATGTGCATTGTTTGAATTTTGTTTTGTTTTCTTCGGGTTTTATTTGTGTAAAGATGCAGCCTGTAACAGAACGTTGATCGCCTTTGTGGATTTGATTTTTTAAATATCCAGCTAAATGTATCAGTGTAAATGATATCATTTAAGTACGCGTGTCTGTTCGCATAGAAACGCTCTCCCGAACGTTCCATGAATTTCTTTTCGAATACCAGCTGGTTATTAAACGACGATGGGCATTCAATTTCACGAAATAAAATTAATGGAATGGTTTACAGTGCGCAACTGCGCATCAGCGACGACGCCATGGGACAGACCGCCGACGGGCTGAGCACCGAGGAGCCAAATGCCGACAGCTGCGGCAGCGAGAGACGACTACGAGTGACACGTCGCTGAGGAGCAACCTGCAGTGACCGAGGATAAGGTATTGCAGGCAAGAGGTGCTTCGGAGGATGAGGTATTTCACCTACGGTGTGGTATTCTGGGTGATTTTTGGTGAGTCGTGTAACGATTTGTTATCGATGTGTTTACGCCTAATTTACTCGCATTTACCTATTGTTTTTTCATGGTATTGAAATGAGGTTTTGTTCGCATAGTGCTTTAAGGACTGACTGTATCTATTCACATGTGTTATCTTATGTTGTTGTATGACTGACAACCCATAGCGCTATGTGGTTTGACAGCACAGGCCTGTGCAGACATGGGACATTGTTTACGATGTCTATCGTCTGACGAGACGAGACGCTTAATGCTTACGACTGATTGGATTATTTGATCGATTTCTAGTGTATTACTGCTGTTTTTTTGGTGTGATTCGACTGCCATATTGAATGAATCGGTGTCTCGTTGTATTTACTTGTTTTGATAATTTGTGTTATTGCCTATTTATTTATAGTCGAACTTATTTATTGGTGTCTTGTAGTAACATTTGTACCTATTAGATTATTTTATGACTATGCTATTTTACTATATCATATTTTTGTTTACTAGCGACTTGTTTTCATATTTTGTATGTTTGCATATTGTTTTGGAATTGCTATGTGTTAATTTTGGGTTTATTTATTTTATTTCGAGTACTCATATAAGTTTTATATCCATTTTGTGATTGTGCTTAATTAATGATTTATTTTTTAATTCTACGAATCTTTTTAATGTGTTGGTAATTTATTTTTCAGTGATTTAGGGTGAAAAATCTTGATTTCTGTATCATTTAATGCAATGAGTATATGTCATTTCATGTTTTTCGATTATCCTCTTGCAGGAGTTGCAACAATGGAATAGGCCTCGATTATATCGGGGGAAATGCCATATAAAAGAAAGGTTAACGAATGGGTGCTCTACCTCTTGGGTCATTCGGAAACGGGCACAAATTTGAAATCCTCCAGTGACTTGCATCATCAATTAAGAGAGCGTGGTGGAATTCGTACTACTTGAAGACTGGGAACGAGCTCATCTCTCTGGAAAGTGATTTTTTCCAATGTTTTATGAATTTCTTTGAAATCATTGAGGTTATGTATTTCTAATAGCTTGCTGTCATTCGTGAAAAACTAAATTGTATTTTAATCATGTTAAATGCTTAATAAAGATTAAAATGTTATCTTCATTAAATTCATTATTTTAGAATATAGAAATGTCCTTTCACTGACTTAGAGGATGAAGGTAAAAAGGCTACATTAACTTCTGTTCCATTCATTCACGTTTAATTGCATATTCTGAAACAACATTAAGTGGTTTTTTGGGTTTTACTTGTATAGCTTGCAAATTGAAATTACAATGCAGTAGTAAGTAATAGGTCTTACATTTTATTGAAATGAAATTCACTTTCCATCAAAATATTTTAATATTTTTCGCAAAATAAATAAACAACTACCTGTGCCCAACATAACATATGCTGATCTATCAGGTCTTAAATGTCTTCATTAAACATTCAGGCATTTTTTTTAACTTATATTTTTTAATCAAAGTTTCCTCTAAAGACAAAACTGCCAATTTCTGGGTTCTTTCCTCGCACTACAGTAAGTGAATCAAACGATCTGACTCTTAATATAGCAACATATAATTGTCCATGACTAAAAACAGGCTTAGGTAGGTAAAGGCATTTTATCAAATGTTTGGCCTCTTGACTTAATGATTGTTATTGAAAAAGCCAATCATGCAGATAATTGTTTTCATTTGAAACTGAATGGTAAATTTGTATCTGATGGAATGAGTGAGATTCTGGGAATAAGTACCGTGTCTGAGTTTGCTGCACCGAACAATTTTGCTTTGATTATGTGTGTTTGTATCTGAGTGACAGTAAGTCTTTCACCAGTACATAGTCCTCTCAAATGCAATACATTTCTAAGGAACATGATAACGGCTCCTACTTTAAGCTTCAGTTCATGAGGAGGCATTCCGGCTGGAGCTGTACCCACGTAATGTTTACACGGATTTCTTTCAATTAATTTATTAATAATTATGTGAAACAATTAATGGGGCAAATGACATCCCCATAGAAAAATATTCCATTAAAGACGTATTTTACTATATTCTTGCATTATTGATACATCTCCCTCTCTCTCCATATCCCACCTCTCCCCCCTCCCCCTCTTTGTCCCTCCTCTTTCCCCTCTCTCCCTTCCACCTCTTAACTTTCCCCCTCTCTCACCCTGTCATCTTTTCCCTTTACCCTCTATTACTACATTCTTGCATTACCCTTCTTCTCTCCTATTTCCCATCTTCCTCTCTCTCTCCTCCCACTACCTATCCCCCTCTCTCCTGCTTCCCCCTCCTTCTCCACCCTTTCTCCTACCTCCCTTTCACCTCTCTTTCCCCCTCACACTCTCCCCTCTCTCCTTCGCCCCTCCCTCTCTCGCCCCTCTCCTCTTCCCCTTACCCTCTCTTCATTTAAACGGCTTACCAAAAACGTTCACTTTACGCTAGTAAGCTATATACGATTTTACAACAATAGGACTTCTTTCTTTAACACGATCCAGGTCCGAAGCTCAGATTACAATAGTTCGAATTTATATGAGAAAATGAATAAAAGCCTGCACATCGAAAAGTCGAGTTGGTGCAGACATCCTAAGCCTTTTATAGATACTAGTTGAACCCGCGCTATGTTTGCGCGTTTTTTTTAAATTAATTTATCAAAAATTAAGTACTGCGTAAAAAAACCCGATCTCAATCATTCACATTTAACTATATTGATGCGTTTTCCATGTACATATTGGTAAGGTTCGCGGGTTCGAATCTCGCTGAGGGCACGGCTGTGTTTGCGTATTGACAATTTATTATGCGAAGTCAGTCCGAAATCTACATTTTTAATTTCATATTAGAGAGAAAATTATTGCTACGCAGTAACTGATTCCGAACTTTTTCATTTCCCATAAAATAACACGTAAAAATGGAATTCTCGACCTGCAGATTTTCATTCTTTTTGAGATTAAAATAATAAAATATTGACCTACAATCTTCGGTTATGAACCATTTTGAATAAAACATTATAAAGTTTCTTATTCTGTTCATCATAATCCGCCTACAGTTCGAAATAGCTCAATTTAAACGTTTAAAGTCAGTCCGAAATCTACTTCTCGCCGCGAGGACTTCTCTCGCCGTGATTGATTAAAAATTAACGGAAAATCACGTTGAATATTACATATTAGTTTTATTTTACATTATACGTTTATTTTTAAGTAGGTATATACGAAAATCTCACGGCCTATGCGAACAATGTCGAGTTTTCCTTCTGTCTTCACGTCTTTGTCTTATTTTCGTCCTTTATTAATAATAAGTGTTTAACATAATATTAATATTAAACGTGCTGATTATCCTATGCTATTAACATATCGCTCTACCGTAGCAACAAAACTCTGACGATCGCGAAAAACCTTAATCGCTTATCCATCGCTAATTTGATAAAAATGCTTTGGGTGCGATTCGTCTAACATGTAACTATACACTATTAAATTGAGTGAATTGAGATAAAGCGCAAAGAAGATTTCGACAAACCAAAAAGAAGCGTTGAGTTTTCAAATACGAGTGCCCAAATATGGAGTTTTGAAGTGATAAAAACTATGAATTGTTTTCATGCTTGCTTCGTACTTTCTCATATACGAAGTATATTGAGAATGTATTGTTATCGCGAAAAAAATCGACCTCGATATTTTTACGGAAATACACGTTTTAGGTGTTGCTGAATCCGAACAAGTGGTTTTCGCAATGCCGTCTGTCTGTCTATCTGTCTGTTACTGGCTCTGGAGCCTAAACGGCAGACGTTGAAGAGTAGAAGGATTGATTACAAAAGGAAACTTTTTGAAAAATTCGAAAGCTCCGAATTCGTTGAAGACGTACGCGGCATAGTCGTCCCCATCGGTGTTAGTGAACGTAATGTTAGATCAGAGTACAGGAGAAAATATGTCGAAACAATCGCTAGAACAGAGAAATACTACAGATCCTTTTTCCCAGACGCGATAAGACAGTCCAAGAGAGGAATTAGTTAGAGGTCACTTGGTGTTGTGACACCCCCTGCCAAACGCTTCTAGCGGCTTGCAGGGTATTGATGTAAATGTAAACGATAAAGCGAAAATGAATGGAATCACGTACTTAAGCATTTTATCATACTGAGCAGAGACTATGATGAAATGGTTGACATTGATCAGTAATTAAGGGAAGTTTATTCTACGCGTTTTTAAGAACAATTTGATTTTCTCAAAAACGGCTCTAACGATTTTGATCAAATTTCGTACAGTTACTTGAGTTTACGTCTTCAATAATACTACATAGTTCATGTTTATTCTAGAAAACTTTAACAATAATTTGATTTTCTTAAAATACGAAGTTGCCGCTTCGTTAATATGTGATTCACTTTGGAATACAAGTGGGTACTCTAGCTTTGCACATTCCACGTTCTTCACAACGCCAAAATTTCTCACGCTCATCGCTACTTAACCGCTCAAACACATACACAAAACCGTCCACTAATAGTTTCTCCTTTCCACGGATAGACAGAATAATTTCCATTTTAAGGGATTAGTAAAAGTTAGAAAAACTTTCGGAATGTTATTGTAAAGTGAATAAAAATGTTCACTGAGCAAGTTAGCAAGGATCCACAGACGATATCACACCGTGAATGGGAACTCGGAGGACGGATGTTTACCATACGGTAGCAAAGATAAGACTGCCATAATCATGGTCGATCTTAGGCTATAGCTCGATTGTTTAGCGAAAGGCCGAATTGTCCTACCTTCCATGGTCATCGACACCCTCACGCTCCCATACCCTGTCGCCATGGGGTCCAAACCCCAACCAAATTCACTAATCCTCAAGTCCCTTGGTTCGTTCCACAAATTTGACATTAAGATAATATCTAACGACTTCCAGAAATTCCATGGGGAAATTTACTCATTTGAGAATTCCTTGAATCTTATGAATGCCTAGTGGGAGTAGTTTTATTTTCTAGTTCAGTTCCTCGTGCAGGTGGTCAATAGAGGAGGAAGCTTCTTTGATACTAAGTATAACAACTACTGAAATATATTTTTAAGGAAACCTTTATTTATCATTTTATACTTGCAAAATATAATAGTTACAATAATAGTTAATAATTATTTTGATATTTATTAGTCACTTGCTTCAGTGCTATCACTTTCATTCTCCAAATTTATATTAACAAGTATTTCTTCAATTCCGTTCATTACACATTCTCTTTGAATGTACTCATTTTCTGTATTTTTTCTGGCATACTGTTCTCCACTCATTTTCACCTATTAAATTATGTTTCTCCTCCACTAACTCCTGCGTCGTCGCCTGCCATTGTAAAACGATCGAGCTATAACCACGGCAAATTATGCATGAATCTCATCGAGAGAATTTTTTGAAGCCATTAGTGCATCTCAATAAGTCGATTTAAAAAAATAGGGTATCCTCTCAGAAAGAAAAATTTATTCAAATGGTAATTATACAAAAACCTTGTTTTTGTGCTTTTTGATAGGCAAAATCATGCAATAATTTTCAAAAGTTTAAGACAACTTCTCTACATTAATGGCCGCCAGTCAACCATTCCTATGACTGCTGATATCAAGCACGTACACAATATAGGAAGTCTAATTTGGATTATACCCCTAGTTCCATTATAAACTCAAATGATACAGAAAATAATTTCTTCAGAATACGAATAAAATGTACTGAATAGACGCTTTAATAAAGTTTTCTAGATCAAAAGAGGAGATAATAATTTGCGTTAAAGCACATTTTATAATTATATGCATTTCAAAAATGAATGTAACTCATGATGATCATTCATGCGGGTTGACTTAAAGAATTTAATTTTACAGTCAAGATAACCTAATAAAAAAGAATTTCGGAATATTTAATTGGTTATTCTGAATTTTAGAGTTTCGTTTCTAGTTTAACTCACATTCGTTTACCATAAAAATTCCCTTAAACACTCGACTTACTAAAATTCAAAGACTTTCTCTCAGTTTATCAATACATACTGATGTTTTTCAACTTGGACTCGCTTCTAGAAAAGTAAAAACATTAAACTACTACACACTATACATTTTATATGCTTTGTATATCGTTTGTATTGCAGATAATACCATAGGTAAAAATTACAATTCGGAAGTAAACTTTTGTCTATCTTCTCTAAAAATTCAACTCTGGAATCACTTAAAAACATCCGCCGCAAAAAGTCTCTGCGGCGAAAGTCCTCGCGGCGAGACGGCTGCGGCGAAAGGTCTTCGCGGCGAGACGGCCGCGGCGAGGTGGCCGCGGCGAGATGGCTGCGTCGAGATGTCCTAGACCCGGACCAAACATTTGTTCGTTACAGCCGAGAATTCGTAAAATGCGTGTTCGTTACATCCGAGAAATTTAACCAATGCCCTTATGGAGTAGTTCAAGGGACCGAGACATTTCTTCGTTATGGCCGAGATTTCGTTTTAGGCGTGATCGTTATAAACGAGTTTTACTGTAGATATTTTGTATATTGTGGTGAATACTGTGATCACTGGCGTCCCAACAGTTCTTAAAACGTCCTCAGGGACAGTTATACAGGAGTAAAACGATTTGAGATTTATCAAAAAGTACTAAACGTCGTTATTTTTTCTGTAATTGAATTTCAACATATCATTGGATGAATGTTATGGGTAGAATTCTTGGCTCATAATAAATTCGTGATTTATGTAAATTGACTATTTTATTCTTATGACATTATTGTAATAAGCTACAAGGAAATGAAATATAAAGCAAGACAGCTATCAGACTTACAATTAGTATGATGTAAAGATTTTCGTTGTAGAAGTTTTTAATTATAACTTTTTCCTTAGGAAATTAAATATTAATTGAATTATATTTTATGTAGGATCATCATCAAAACTGATTAAGAAGTTCGTTTAAAGTAGACCCTTAATATTTTTATCAGACTTCTCCAGCAAAACTGCAAAAAAAGATGCCACATTTTGCACGTATACTTCTTATCATAGCGTAGTTTATCCCGTTCTCAGAACTCGTTAATCGCCTTCAAACAAATTCGACATTGCATCGCAAGAGAGTCGACGAAGAGATGCGTACGTCAGCTCACCGATCACGGTCACCAGTATCATGAGTCCGAGAATGACAGAAGTGGCTCCCATCGCGAGTACGTCCGCAAACGGCTCCTCCGGGCCTTCGGTGGCGGACGTCGCGGCGCCACCGTCGCCCACTCTGCTCCCGTTGGCGAACCAGGCGCCGCTGTCGTTGGAGGGCGAGAAGAGGGCAAAGTCTCCCTCGCCCCATTCGACCGCCAACGAGTCGTTTCCGGCAAAGGCACTCCCCTCGGAGGGTCGAGGATCGTGAACCGTAAAGGCCGTCGCGGAGGAAGAGGAGAAGTTGAAAACGGGATCCCCCCAAAGGTCGCCGGCGGAAGCCGGAAGCAGGCGGGGAGCGGGAAAGGGGCCGGGGCTAGGAGGCCTTCGGAGGACTCCATGACTTCCGGGGGCTCCCGAGGCGGAGGCAACGGCCAACAGGGCCAACCTCAGGGCCGCCCGAGCCGAGAGACCGGGATAGAGCTTCCGGATGGCGCAGGTGATGCCGAACATGACCAATGTGGTCTATCGATCCTCATTCCGGACCTACGAAAGAGAGAGAGAGAGGCAATGTTAGAGAGAGTGGGAGTTTTTTATGGCAGCGGAATATAAGCCGATTTTATACTCCACCTTATGCGATTATGCTCATTTATATGTGCGACCTCGAAAGCCAAAAACCAAAAATCCCTTTTCCTTCGTGAGGCGGTTTGACGGCGAGTTTTTATATTCGTCGTCATTATCCGCTTTTATTGCCTCTCTGCCATCATTTGTATTTGCCAAGAAATCACTATAAGGAGTTTAAAGAGGGTATCACGAATGAAACATGTTTCTTAATGGAGAGGAAGAGGGCGTTATATAATTCAAAGGCGCCGGCATGTTTCCTATAGCGTTATCGCACTTGAATTTGCCGTTTATAGATATATGCGATTCTTATAAGCCTCTTAATGGGAACATTTTAATTACTAACGGCCACAAAAATCTATTCTCCATGCTTAAAGATAGTCTTTATAATTAGATCTGATTTCATCTTGAAATATGTACTCAATACTTCGAGAGCGTGAATCATAAAATGCTGGAGTTGATGAAAAAGATTGGACAATTTAGATATTAGTTATAAAAAGAACGGTGCAAATAATATAAGCTAATAGAGTATTAATTTTCATGTAATATCCAATTTAAACTGTTTTATGCCTCTTGATTTATATTGTTTTATGGGGAAAACCTGATTAACTCTGAAAAATTAGTTTTAAAATTTTTGAGTTTTTAAAATATTCACTGCAAAAATCAACTCAAGTCGATTTAAGGAATTCGTATAATGAACTGTAAGTATGCCATGTATATTTTCGTCCATTCTTATCAGGATTAATCGTTAAATACGCAGCAAACCTCTGCTCTTTACACCCAAAAAGAATACCTTAAATGGATGGATGGCACAATTAATTGAGATGTCTTATTTCACAAACATCTCGTGTGTCTTCGAAAGAAGTTGAAAAAGGAAGCAAGATATTTGTATAGACTGTGTGGTGCTATCCTTCATCTTTAATAATGTTGTAGAAGATATCTCACTCTCAAGTTTACCAAAGGTATTTTTTCAAAGTTAGATATTAAAAAAAACAAGGTTTTGAGATTATATTTATAATAAATTAACATAAAAGCCATAGAAAAAAAGGTGGGATTTAAACGTCTCGAATAGAAATGCCCCGAAGAGAATGCGTTGAAAACCTCGTGTCAATCTTCTATCTAGCAGCACTCATATGAACCGCCTTCTCGTTGACTTGCAGAACGAAGTCCTTGGACACCCCAAATGCTCAATCTTTCCGTTCCTTCTGATCTGATCACGAAATAAAATTGCGATTTTGACGTTACTTCCCAGCACTCCTTGAGAACATCAATTTTGTTTTACTTAAAGCTCTAGATAATAAATCGAACTCATGTTTTTACTTTTTACTTTCTACATACATAATATGGGGAAAGTTTTGTGATCAGGAAAAAAATCGACTTCGAGATTTCAACGGAAATACACGTTTTGAGGACCCTAGAACACGTTTAGATTATTTTCCCTATGTTGTCTGTGTGTATGTGATAGGAATGTTTGGAAATTCCAATAGTTTAAGAGTTATTTTGATCCCGAGAACAAGTTTAGACTATGTCCGGAATGGTCTGCCTGTGTGTGTGTGGATGGATATATGTGATTGTGGGCGCTCTAACTCAAAAAGTACTTGTCATATTAACACCAAATTTCATATATAACACTTAAGCATGAGCACAAAGAACTGATTAGGTTTTGGACAATACCGGTTAAGCATAAACATTTGTAATCGCCGATGAATGTCCGTAGGAGAAATATTTCCAGCGGTTAAAAATTCAACAACAACTCGTTGCTTCAAACGGATTGAAAAGTCACCTTACAGGGCTCCATTATAAAATGTACTTCTCGACGACCGTATATGCGCGCAAGTTGAAACTTGTCTGGTTTGTAGAAGGGGTATGAAGAAAAAAAATCTGAAGTGGCCAAAACATGACTTTCTCCATATTTGGGGTATAGATATTTAAATTATTATGAATAGCATTATGAGGCAAAATTATCATTTCGTATCGTAAAAGAATAGAGTCTTCCTTATTGCCGTACATTAGGTATATTTTGAATATGTTTACAGAATTCACCGCTACATGGTGGTGGCGCTGTACATTGAAACTTTACGAAAAAGCAAAATATCTCAGAAATGTATGGTTCTACGGAAACTTGTTTCAAACAAAACGCGGAAGAAACATTATTCTCTACAACTTTGGTTCTTACGAAGATGAACAATTACGACGTTTTTAAGGAGATATTTGACGAAAACCGAAAAAACCGATTATTTTTTATAAATAATTCCTAAACAATAACTGCAATGGAAAATTGTTTGAGATAAAAGATGTAGGAATTTATATTTTCTACATTTTCGTAATGATCAATGTATACAATAATGACGTATTATCGGAGAAATATCGCAAAAACTGAATCGGGTATCGAATTAACCTCGACTTCCGGTTAACCGTTATTGTCCAAAAACTAATCAGTTCTTTGTGCTCATGCAAAAGTGTTATGTATGAAGTTTGGTAACGATATGGCAAGTACTTTTTGAGTTAGAGCGCCCACACACACGCACGCACACACACATACTCAGACATCATTCCGAAAATAGTCAAAACGTGTTCTAGGGACCACGAAACGTGTATTTCCGTTGAAATCTCGAAGTCGATTTTTTTCGTGTTCACAATACTTTCCCATTACTTCGTATGGAGAAAGTAAAAACGAGAATGTGTGCGTCACGCTCAGATTCTACGTTTCAATTGTACGTGAGAATCACTTTTCAGCCGACCCTTTATTTTTCTGATAACTTTCATTAATTTATCTATTTTTATTTAAAATATGACGAAAACGGATATAAATCAAAGAAAGTAATTCCAGCTGTAAATCAAAAATTATTTATGAAAATAAGAACGGTTTTATCCAGTGGAAACACATTCGAAATCTAAAATCATGATGTATTGCATCGGCGTTTGAATTGGCAACGATTCATAATGCACTTCCGAACTTTATCTGCAAATTCCTAACATAACCAATACCAGACGTCTCTATGGTGTCCCGATATAGCTGCACCTCGTGACCCGTACTTTCAACAGTAGCTAGGCGACCGCATCGCGCGCACGGACGTGCATCTCTCCCTTTACATCATTCTCCCTCCCTCTCTCTCTCTCTCTCTAGCTCTCTCTCTTCCTCTCTTACTCCATTTGAGCACGCTGGCCAACTCATGGATCATTCGGAGCATATGTGAGAGAGGGAGAGGCCGGGAGGATGGAGCGGAAGGAGAAGAGAGAGAGAGAGAACGCCATGGATACGCCTTCCTCTCTATCTCCATCGTCTTCTGTGGAGAGTAGGTGTGCGCGCAACAGGTGCAGGGAATGCCGAAGGAAGGGAGTGAGAGGGAGGTGACTGAGTGGGAGGGAGATTGAAGGAAAAAGAGAGGGAGATGGATGAAGAAGAAGAATACATACGAATAGATAGTGGAGATAGAGGAAAAAGAGAGGTAAGACGAGAGAAGTATATATATACATATATATATTTAGGGCAACTAGGTGTTGAAGGAAACCCAGTGAACACTTACCGGAAGTAGAGCCGCTGGGGTGTTGGAGAGACACATTTGTAGAGGTAACAACTTTACCTTCGGAGGGCGCCACTACCTACAAATAAAAGGTACGGCGATGGGCACTCGCATGGCGCCCTCATACGCCAATGTCTTCGTAGGTGAATGGGAGGAACGTTTCCTCGACATACACCCCAGACCACTCATGTGGCTGAGGTATATCGACGACATTTTCCTTCTTTGGACACATGGACCCGCCTCACTCCAATCCTTTTTACAGCGCCTCTCTTCCCACCCCACGCTCTCCTTCACCTACCACTCCTCCCCCACCAGCATCACCTTCTTGGATGTCGACCTCTCCATCCGAGAAAACCAAATCCACACCAAAGTGTACGTAAAACCTTCCAACCGCCTTCAATATCTCCACTTCCACAACTGCCACCCCCTCCACACCAAAGCCTCAATCCCCTTCGCCCTAGCCCGCCGAGGACGGAGAATCTGCTCGGACAGAGATTCACTCTCCGAGTACTGCTCCGTCCTCGAAAATGCGTTCCTCCAAGGCGGATACCCGCCGGACCTGATCCGGGATCAAATCCGATGGGCAGTCGCACCCAGCAGCCCTAACCTACACTCCAACCGCCCCGCAACCCCCGACTCTACCCCGCAACTCACCCTAATCACAACCTTCTATCCCGGCATCCACGATACCCTAAAAAGCATCCTAAAGGCAGCCCACCCAATCCTCACTTCCTCCCCCAACCAGGTCTCCTTCCCCACACCCCCAATCCTCTCTTTCCGCTGATCTCCCAACATTGCCAACATCTTGTGGAGAAAAGAACTCCCATCACCCACTCTGCACCCTGCAGGGTCCCACCCCTGCCGCAGACCACGATGCCAAACATGCCCTATAAACCCACTCTGCAATTCATTCTCAAACCCCACCACCAACATCACCTACCCCATAACATCCCCTACCAACTGTACCACCCGCAACGTCATCTACCTACCAACCTGTACCCAATGCCCCGCCTTTTACGTCGGACTCACCAGCAATTCCCTCAACATTCGCATGAACGGCCATCGCAACAGCGTTAGTCTTAAACGACAGCTACCCGTGGCCGTTCATGCGAATAACCACAATCTCAGTTTCAATGTTTGTTTCACGGTGAGGGCCATTCGCGCCCTCCCGGACGACGCTTCCGCCCCCCAGCACCGTCAATGGGAACTGGCCCATATCCAAACCTTAAACTCTTCCTCTCCTCCCGGCCTCAATATCCGTTAATATTTCCTTCTTTCCACCCTCTCTTTCCCCTCTCCCCCTTCCACATCCTCCAATCTCCGACCTTTCCACGCTCCCTTCCCTACCACCCCCACACCTTCACCCCAGTGTCACTGCCATATCAGTTGTGTCTCTCTTGTGCTGACGAAGGGATCATCCCGAAAGCTCTAACCTCTACAAATGTGTCTCTCCAACACCCCAGCGGCTCTACTTCCGGTAAGTGTTCACTGGGTTTCCTTCAACACCTAGTTGCCCTAAATATCCTTACTTACCTTTCCTCTTCCGTAGTATACACACACACACGCACACGCACGCACGCGCACACACACACACACACAGTAAAACTCTTTTAATACGTAGGTATTTAAGGGGACTGACTCATTGCTTCGTTATAAGCGAGACTTCGTTATATACGAGAAACATGGTTTTTGGCCTATACATCCCATATAACACGTATACACATACAGTAAAAGCTGTTCTATCCGGCTGTTTAGAACCGGTCAGCCTTAGATACTGGCAATTACACAAATACAATTCATTTTGTATTTCTTTGTCTTCTTTTTATGAATTTTTTTGTGTGAATTGTATTTGTGTAATACCACAACTTCCACTTTAAATTTTCTTAAATTATAGGATGTATATATTACGTATTTACTCCACAGAAGTATTTCTGTGGTTGCCGAGTAAGCATGGCGTTTTTTGTTTACATAAGCCATTTGAATTGTCTAGATGTTTTTACATATGCTAAGAGATTCTTATCAACTTCGCGGCATGTAAAATGTTCGACTGCTATTACATACGATTTTTTAAATGGTCAATTAATATTATTATTATGGCCATTAATTTACATAAACATTTCACATTTTTAATATCAATTTCAAAACAAAGGGAGCGTGGAAATTCGTATGGAAGGGGTAGATGGAGGAAGGGGACCTCTACGAACAAGTGCGCGGTAAACGGGCGGAAACTAATGATTACTTATCGCTCTGCTCGCCAAAATTCGTTATATATGGGGCATTTTTTGCCACGGGACCAAACATTTGTTCGTTACAGCCGAGAATTCGTAAAATGCGTGATCGTTACATCCGAGAAATTTAACCAATGCCCTTATGGAGAAGTCCAACAGACCGAGACATTTCTTCGTTATAGCCGAGATTTCGTTTTAGGCGTGATAGTTATAAACGAGTTTTACTGTGTATATACATATATATATATATATATATATATAGAGAGAGAGCGAGAGAGAGAGAGAGGGAGAATGTTTGTGGGGGGGAGAGAGAGGGGGAGGGAGAGAGGAGGAGGGAGAGAGGGGGAGAGAGAGGGGGAGAGAGAGGGAGAGAGAGAGGGAGAGAGAGAGGGAGAGGGGGAGAGAGAGAGAGAGAAAAGTGGATCTCAGAGAAGAAAAAATAGAAAACGTTTGAGTATGTTAAATTTTTAGCGAAAAGAGAATTTTGTTTGCTATGTTCAGAAACTGCAGATTTAAGATCTTTATAGATTCCATATATGTAGGTAGAATAGAATTGCAAATAAGAACAAACAGAGGTGATACACATGGGTGTAAATGTGAGGAAATAGAAAAATGAAATTTATTCCCCCTACTTAGGTCAAATTTCCCTTTTAGGTTATTTTTTCGTCAAATAAGCAAATTATGGCTATGGAAACAAGAGCTGTGCTGGAGGTTATCATCAAAAGTGATTTACGAGACAAGCGAGAATTTTTCAACTTAGCATGTAATTTATAATTCTAACTTTACTTCGTAGTGGAGTAGGAATGAATTTTCAGGTTATAATAACATTTGCATCGTTACAGCGTGCCTGTTAATCTGTTCGTAAACCAATTTGGTTTCCGGGGCCGCACGCAACGCGCACCTCGTTAATTTCCTTTCTTGTTTCCTTTAAATTCCCCTTCGAATATCCCCTTCCAAATCTAAAGGAAACGCCATCAGTCTAATGTCGCGAAGCGTGCGCCGCAAGGAGGCTAACGACTCAGTTCCATCCGGCAAGCGAGTGCATTTCACCAAAGGCGGCGAGGAAGGAAATGGAAGGGATATATATACTAACTTTATTGCTCAGCATCAAAAATTTCTTTATACACACAATTTTCGATCTCTTGATTTGCTGATACAATAATTATATAGTCAAATGATCTTACTCGTGAGAGACCTACGTAAAGTTGACCATGACTAAAAACTGGTTTAGGTAAAAAACAGATTTTGTCAAAAGTCTGATCCTGCGAATTGTTGATAGTCATAGAAAAAGCTAATCGTATAGGGAATTGCTTACGTTTAAATTTAAAAGGCATGTTAGTGTCTGATGGGATAAGTGGTATTCGGGGTATTAGAACAGTTTCTGTATTAACTGAATCTATAACTGATGCTTCCATTATGTTACGTTGCAATCGTAAAACTGTGAGTGGCATCCCATTGCACAGACCTTTAGAGGTTACTAAATTTCTACGTAAGATGATCAGAGCTCCTGGTTTCAATCTCAGTTTGTGAGGTGGCATTGCAATTGGCGTTAGACCGTTCAAAAACTCCTCACGGTAATGTCTACACTTCCGTAAACTACTTCATCTCCAGTGGAGAAACCTTATGGTAAATTTGTCCATGAATACGAAAACAGTAGGGTCCTATTCCCGGAGGTGCTTTGATTTCGGCACCCATTGAAGCGAAAGCTAAAGCAGCGTTGTATTCTCTGATATGTTCTCGATAATTTTTAGCTTCAGGTGAGTTTGTTGTTAATAATTCTTTTAGTAAATCAGGCGTTTCAGATAAATCTTCGAAGGAGACTTTTCCGTCGTGACAGCATGTGGTGTATTTTTTAGAAGTGTTGAGTTCATTCGGCCAGTAAAGCGCACCACAGTAACTGCAAGTCTGAGTGATATATCTACAGTTATGTTCTTCAAAGGCAACTTCGAGTTGAGAATTGTCTACATCAGGTGCACGTTCATTTAATCTACGTCGTTTAGCTTGCCCTCTCTTGCGTCGTCGATTTTCTCTCGATTCCAAACTCAGATCAGCCCGTCTTCTTCTTTGTTTTTGATTACGTTGTTGTTCATCTTCAATGCTCTTCGATCTCTGTCGGCTTGATTTCTTTCAGTTCTTCTTCGATTTGCTTCTTCAACAGATTGATTGGCTCGTTCCGCTCTTCTTCTTGCATTATAATTAGCGTAAAGTGTTGCTCTCGAAGTCATTACTTTTATTCTGAGCAAACAATTTAAATATTAATTAAATTAATTAATATATAGTTATATATAAACAGTAACTAAATGGTTTTAAATTTATATTGTATTTCAATGCGATATACAGAAGCTGTTTGTCACGTTGCTAGACACATTGAGTAAATAAACATTAGACATTGTTTATTTGATTGTGATATTAATACGGAAAAGTATTACTTCTAAAATGGTAAATATTTTGTTGTTATTTAAATTGACGGAGTTCTACTTAGTTGTTATGTACCTATCATCATCATCATCATCAGCCTTTTTCAGTCCACTGACGGACGAAGGCCTCCCCCAGACTCTTCCAGTTTTCCCTGTCAACTGCCTCCCTCCTCCAAGTTTGCCCCAAGAACTTAACAAGCTCTCTGTCCCACCTGTCTTTCGGTCTTCTTTTCGGTCTCTTGATGTTTATTGGGATCCATTCGATGACACTAGACGTCCAACGCTGGTCATTTCTTCTAGCAATGTGGCCCGCCCACTGCCATTTTAGCACCTTCGCTCTTTTAATCACGTCACAGACTCCCGTCTTCTTTCTTACCCAGTCGTTCCTCTTGCGGTCTCTTCGGGTGATCCCTAACATGCATCTCTCCATGCTCCTCTGTGTTGTTTGCAGGCGTTGTATCATTCTGGCATTCATGGTCCATGTTTCACAACCAAATGTCAGAACAGGCAGAACACATTGGTCATACAGTGTCCTTTTTAGGAAGACTGAAATATTTGATTTAAAGATGTTCGCATCCTTGTCAGTATAATTGTTACGTATCTACTGTAAATCAAGTATATCACCCGCACAGCTCACGATTTTCCGTTCAGCTCCATTACTAACGTATACTACGTTGCAATCAAGAACACTATGCCGGCGACGACACATACATATGCGTTGTCACCGACTTTCAGGCGATCACCGGTTACAATGTTATATTTTTAGTGTAAATATAAGTTGACATGGGACAAAACAGACAGAAATTATGTCGGCATACTGCAATCAACGGGCACTCATTTCGAAGGGCACGAAATTTTAAAGACCAGGGCGGAGCGAGCGAGGCGAGCGACTAAGCGAAAAAACAAACTGGCTTTCGCATGATATCTGCTTAATGTTTCTCTAATTGAAATAGAGTGTAATAATATATATCTCTCCCGCATTGAAGCAGCAACTATATATCTTTCTTCTGTGTTCAAAATATTATATTCTACATTCTGATTGGTGAGAGGGAGGGGTGTTTCCACGCTTCAGTAGATACAATTCTATTGGTTACTATGTAATACATATTAACCAATTTTGTCTGGCGTAAGTTCATAATGATAGGTTTTTTCTTCCAATTTCTTGGTTTTTTATTAAGTCCTATGCGATCGACCGTTTGCGGGCCCCTGAATTATATAATTAATATTTATTAAATTTTAATCAATTGTTTTTTAAAGCTGAAAAAACTATTGTTAAGTAAAATGAAAAATTATTCTGAGTACCCCTTCAAATTCTTTCGCGTACCCCTTGGGGTACGCGTACCACACTTTGGGAAACACTGCGCTTAGGGGATAAAGCTCAGACAGATTTAAAGTCTGCCTTTTTAAGTGAATTAATCATGTGCGGACGAGTCACAGTGCCTGTTCTTGTCGCCTGATTAGTGTCTGTTGTCAAACTTTGCTTCAAACTGGTTAGCTGTTTGACTATATTCGTTATCATAGGGGAAATTACATTGAAATGTTACATGTTCTTGTTCTATATGGTTGCCCAATAGCCCTATAAATCAACTACTTGTTAATATTGTAAGTATAAGAATATTTGTTTAGTTATTTTGCTAACAGTTAACAATACATAGAATGTTTTACTCTCTATTTGTTATGTCACATGAGATCGTAGGAATTTACCCACCAGCCACCATAATGAGCAAGAGAAAACAACCGTCGCTTCTCAATTACTTCACTAAACAATTACGTAAATATCAAGACGAAAACTCGACTTGTCAAGAAGCTACAACAACAACACAGAGTAAAAAACCATCAGAAGAAAATTACGTCGTTCTTCGGAAATATAATGAAGCGGAACATGCAACACCCAGCTGTAGCAGTAATTTTGTTGATAAATATGACGTGTCCAATTATATTGGACAACATTTGACCGGCGAAGAAAAGGTAAACTTAATTGATAATATATGGAAACCAGCCGAAAGCTTCATTTTTCCGAGAGTGTTATGTGGCAGTGAGAAAAATAAGAGGAGATTTAGTTAGGTGTTTAAAAGATTTTTCTTGGCTGGCGTATTCAAATGTTGGGAACGGCGTTTACTGTAAATATTGCGTTTTTTTGCTAACCAATTTGCCAGCCAATCAAGCAGCCAAACTCTTAGACAGTTCGTAAACGAGCCCTTCTGCAGTTGGCAAAACGCAAATGAGAGATTCAAGAAACACCAAGAAACAAATTACCACGAATTTTCATTGTTGCGTGCAGATAACTTGCGAAATATTGTTCATGGTAAAAATCTATCAGTAATTGATTTGATAAATACTGGTAGCAAAAGTCAGGCTCGGGAAAACAGAATCAAATTAATTCCAATAATAAAAACTGTTATGTTTTGTGGAAGAAATGGTTTATCACTTAGAGGCCATCGGGATTCGAGTCGCATAAATGTAGATGATCATATGGAACAACAACACCAGGAAGGGAATTTTCGTTAGTTATTAAGATTTCGAATGGATTCTGGGGACAACATTCTAAAATCGCATTTGGAAAGTGCTACATCCAACGCTACATACATTTCCCGGAAAGTTCAGAACGAAATTATAGATAGTTTTTTAGTTTTCTAAATGAAACTGGTTTGGATCTTAGCTATCTGAGAGGCCAAGGTTATGACGGTGCAGCAGCAATGTCTGGTAAATTCAATGGAATACAAGGCAGAATCCTGGAAAATTTTCCAACTGCCTTATACGTACACTGTGCCTCTCATTGACTTAACCTGGCAATCTCAGACTCCTGCCAGATTAAACAAATTCGGAATTGTAGGGGGATTATTGAGAAATGTTATTCCTTCATGAACACACCAAAAAGAAATGCAGTTCTTCAGGAGTACATCGTGAAAATATGCCCATCATGCAGAAGAGAAAATCTAAAGAAGATGTGCCCTACGCATTGGATTCAGCGTCACGAATCTATAATGGTAATGACAGAATTGCTCAAGCCTTTGGTTGTTGCGTTAGAAACTATTGAAAACTGGGATGATAGAGATTCTTCCTCAGGAGCACATATGCTCCTGAATTCAATCAGAACCTCAAATTTTATAATGGCAATGTTCACTATTGAGAAATGCTTTTCCTATACACTGCCACTAAGTAAAAGCCTGCAAACGGTGTCGCTCGATTTAGTTGAGGCCATGAAAAAATCTGAAAATACCATTCAAGCCTTGAAAGAAATGCGAAATATGCAGCTGTCATATTTTAAGATATTTATAAAAAAATCGTTAGCAATTCTCCAGGATATCATTGATGAAAATTTTCAAATAAAGATCTCCCATCATAACAGCTTATGCCTGTCGCATAAGGATCTTCAGATCATCCTTTCTATCAAAGATAACCCGATTAGCAAATCGACAAACTCATCGTTCCAATTACAATACAGACTCACCAGAAACTTATTATCGCATATCAGTGTTTACTCCTATGTTGGATTCTGTGATATTACACCTACAGGAAAGATTCATCAAACACAAAGAAATACTTCAATCACTGAATATTTTAATTCCTAGTAAAAATAATACCAATTACGAAAAAAACTTGAACTTTTACTGTCAAAATATGCATTTGATTTACAAAACTGCAGTGCGAATGTTTTAATTGCTGAATACAATTTGTAGCAACGGAAATTTAGTGACTGGATTTAATGCCAAAATCCGAAATTGACTGTTTGCAAGTGTGTAACATAGATATATTTCCAAATATTTATGTACTTTTGAAAATCCTGACAACATTACCTGTGACAACCTGCACTGCAGAAAGATCATTTTCAACTTTAAAGTACTTAAAAAACTATTTAAGAAATACTACCGATCAAGACAGGTTAAAGGGACTAACATTATTATATATTTATAAAAACATAAAAGTAGACGAAGATGAAGTTTTTAAGATACTATAAAAAAATAAAAGAAAACTAGACTTGGTTTTGTAAGTTAATATAGTAGTTGATTTTTTTGTGTGCAATAATAAATACATTATTATAACAGATATACACACTGATTTAATTATTAACAAAAAAACTTTGCACCTCCCCAATATGAATTGCGCCCCTGGACGTTTTGCATGCACAGATCTTCAGGAAAGCGCCCCCTACGACAGAGAGAGAGAAATCATGATAGCCCACACTCGAATCGAAAGGAGCAGACGCCATCGCAATCAATGGGGCAAACGTACGAGGTCAAAATCGAACTGATTCATTAAAAACGTGCCTCGACAGACGTTCCTTGACCTTAGCTCTGTTGGCTTACTTAGTAAAGTAAGTATTACTTTTTTCGTATGTGCTTAAATATCCCCAAAGTAAAACATAGCTGAGATATACACAAGCTGTATTTTTGTACAAAACAAGATTTTTGACGCCAATCTGCTTGCGAGTAAAACAGGGGCGCACATATGATAAAAATATGAAATAGCGAATTTCATTTAGCACTGTTTCGCTCCGCACCTATTTGAATTATTTTTCTCGTAAGATGACTATTCATACTAATTGCTGCATCCGACGTTATTTTTAGCCCTCTGGTTTTTTATCGCAAAGCACATTTAAAATTATTGTTGTACGGTAGTATTTGTTTGGTAACTTTTTAATGCAGCTGGCGTGCGTATGTTTCAGAAATACCGGCGAAACCTTCAAGCAATAATGTCTCCGGCCTCTGGAATTATAAGGGAATATCTTTAAATGGAGGAAACGTGCTGAATCCTCGGTTAGCCACCGAATGCGCATTCCTCTCCCCCCCCTCTCCTTCCTGTCCACTCTCCCCCCCAGAGAGCGCACGCGTCAAAGAACGAGTCTCCTATTTTGGCGGAAAAGGACATTTTAAAAGGACGCGGCACGGAGTACTATTATGTGTTATGGCCGCAAAGAGAAAGATGGTCAGAGATAGAGAGAGAGGACCGCTCGCGCAGTCGAAATGACGGATGAATCTGCCTTTGCTACAGAGTGGAGAGTGTTTGTTTTGCAAGATAGGATGAGACACGGATCGAGGGAAGACACAAGGGAGGGACATATGTACCTATTATAGATGTGGAATGGGAGCAGGGCGGGTGAGAGAGGCGTCGCCAGCGAGACATGAAAGGAGATGTCTACATAGAGCAGTGTTTCCCTAGGGTTCCGCGAAGCGTAAATAGGGGTTCCGCGAGAATAACAAGATGCAAACTCGAAACCGTCTTCAGAAGGGGAGAACTGTGGACGGAACCCTTTCTTTAGAATTATAATAACGAGCCCGGGCCTGGATTTTAAAATAACTTGGTATATCGGGGTTGTGAAAGCATTTATGCTCGATGGGATCTTGCTTTAGCTAGTAAGTATTGGAATTAGTATTTGGAAAGGTCAGATTTAAATACATCCGCACCATGGCATCTCCATTTTCGTCACAAGTTCGGTATTCAGAAGGAGCGACCGCATACAATGTATGTAACTTAAACGGTGGCGACATTTTATGTTATAATTGCCCTGTGTTACAATTGACTGTAGTCTCCCCTACCTTTTGAAAAAGAAAATACTTCTAAACCCTAAGATTTTATAAGTTTAGGAAGTGACATCGGCCATCGCAGCGATGGTGTG
Source organism: Uropetala carovei (assembly GCA_036926305.1). Lineage (NCBI taxonomy): Eukaryota > Metazoa > Arthropoda > Insecta > Odonata > Petaluridae > Uropetala > Uropetala carovei. The sequence goes on from JAXCHB010000280.1 coordinate 3,452,586, forward strand.
CTATTTCCGTAATAATGAAGCTGGTTAGTATTTTGGTTGCAAAGAATTTTTAATTATGTAGCTTTATTTGCATCGATTTGATTTTTTATGTGAAACTATTTTGCTTTTGATAGAAAAATATCCTCAACTTCCAGATCTTTTCATCAGTACGTGGGCAATCTTCACTCAGACATCGCTTTCTTAAGGAGATGTTAGTTTATATTTAACGAATTGTTATTATATATAATATATTTAAATAAACTATTTTTATAATAATTTAATTTAATATGAGAGTCTTATTTCGATTATTATTTATCAGTTTTTTTGTATTTCAGAACAATTATTTTTATAGTCAGCGTCGGCATTTTTCGGTTTTGCTCGTGCAATTATCTGTTAAAGACAGCCTCAATTGTCCTTAGTCCGTATACCTTTTGCAAATATCTTACACATTTTTAAATTATTATTTATTTATTAAAATTCTTATTTATTAATTATTTAATATTTATTTGTAGAATTTTAATTACCCATGGATCGTTGGTTAAAAGAAGAAACTTTAAAAAAAAGGGATTGCTTCAAACACTCCAGTTTTTAAGGAAACCAGTAAAGAAGATATCAAGGCAATTACACCTAATTATGAAGAATTAAGCTGTTCTGCTGCCGCTGGTTATGGAGTACCGCAGCAAGCTGTTACTACAGACGCGATAGGTAATACCTCCAAAATACCCTCAAGCAATAAGAAGCGCAAATATGACGAGTCCTATTTGTCATTAGGATTTACAAGCAATGGAAATGAAGAAAATCCCGATGCCCAGTGCATTCTATGTAACAAAATAGTATCTAATAGTTCTTTAGTACCTGCTAAATTACGAAGACATTTCGAAACAAATCACTCGGAATACAAAAATAAAGATATTGATTTTTTAAAGCGAAAGCTTAAATCACTATAAACAAGTAAACAGTTCATGTTAAAAACTCTTAAAACTGATTCCGAGAACGCTACAGAGGCATCCTATAAAGTAAGCTATCGTATATCTCTCGACGGAGAAGCGCACACAATTGGGGAATTGCTCATAAAACTATGTGCAATAGAAATCGTAATGTGTATGTTAAATGAGAAAGTCTGTGAAAAGGTTGAGGCTGTACCGCTCTCGAACAATATTGTCGCACGTCGAATTCACGATCTTGCTATTGATGTCGAGAAGCAGCTCATTTCTAGGCTACGCATATGTGATGCATATTCATTATAGTTAGACGAATCCACCGATGTTGCATCTCTTGTAGTTTTGCCTGCATTTGTGCGTTATGATTTTGATAAATATATCGAAGAAGACTTGCTTTTATGCGAAATTTTGCAAACCAATACGACAGGTGAACACACATTTAATTGTTTTGATCACTTTATGAATACAAATGGAATAAGCTGGGGAAAATGTGTTGATGTCTTTAGTGATGGCGCCAAGACAATGGTAGGAACAGTATCTGGCGCTGTAACACGAATAAAAACTATAGCACCCAACTGTACTAGCAGTCACTGCGTTCTCCACCGCACGCACTGCTAGTTAAAAATATTTCTCCATCTCTTAAACATGTGTTGGACGAAGAGGTACAGATAATTAATTATGTAAAAACACGACCATTGCAATCAAGGCTATTCAAAATTATGTGTGAAGATATTGATATAGCCAGCACACAGCCCTGCTTCTACACACGGAAGTCAAGTCAGGTGGCTGTCGCGAGGGAAAGTGCTAGTTAGATTATCTGAGTTGCGTCAGGAGCTCTCCGCATATTTGCTGAATGACAAATTTCGGTTTTCGCATTGTTTAATAAATTTTTCGTGGTTATCAATAGTTGCGTATCTTGCAGACATCTTTACAAAAGTAAATGAAGTAAATCTGTCGCTGCAAGGAAAGAATGTAACTATTTTCAATGCGAAAGATACAATTTTGTCATTCTCTCGGAAGCTACAGTTTTGGATTTCGTCTGCAGAACAAAATAATTTGGATTGTTTTCCAACATTCAATGATTTCCTTAAAGAAAACAAATGCAAACTTGAAGAAGAAATTCAGAGCAACATTGTAGATCATCTTCGCAATGTATACACTAACATCAGGAAGTATTTTCCAAACATCAATGACAACAATAACTGGATTAGAAATCCATTCAGAATATCCTAGAAACAAGAAGAATTATCTGCACTAGATTATGAAAATTTAATCGAAATCACTTCAGATGTCCATTTAATACAAATATTTAAAGAAGTTTCTCATACGCGCGAGTTGTGTTGTTTGCGTTGTGTATTAGAGACTATGGCTATTAGGCTATCAAATAATTAACATAGTATAATGCGTATGTAGTGCTGATTAATTAATGGTTTCTTTAAAACCAATCACCGTTAAATGAATTCCAAAAACTGGAAAAGTTAAAGTTATGAGGAAGCCTCCAAATAAAGTTTTTTTGGAAGTTCTTAATTATCCCCTCAGTTGTATCTCTTGGTCTAATATAAAGCCCTATCTCTCCATGTCCCTAACTTCAATCAATCTCTCCTCCGCTTCCAAGTCTCATTCCATCTCCCTTGCATAGTTACTACGTTTGACAACGCAGCCCTCTCTCTGATCCTCCTTTGAGCCGCCGCACTCTTCTTCGCCACTCCATTTTCGGTGGACGCTGATTCGATTTCGCCTTCCCCGTTGATAGCGCGACCTCGTAGCCTCCATTGAGATTCGCGTGGTCATGCCTGTTCCCATAATCTCATGAAACTACCTGTGCTCCCTTCCATATAAAAGACAGATGGTAGTGAAATGGCGGTTTCTCGGGTAGCGGATAAATTACAGTTCTTGCCAAAGTTTAATTTTATTTTGAATGGAATCGCTTGAAACTCGGTCTCGTGGAATTCGGATGGCAAGTATTGACGAAAAAACTTTTCGTTGGCGTAAACAAAGATCTCGTAATAGAATTAAACGAATTCCTCTCCGATTGAGACGAAAGTCCGCACGAAGACTATCCCGAACACACAAACTGGAGTGCCCATCGAAATTCATTTTTTTTACAGGAGAAAACGCTCATTATCGAATACTCTAGTACTCGGATTTTAAACCACATATGTATGGTTATTCTATAAGGCTCATTCGTTCTCGTTGGCGTCAATAGTCATAAAAAACTTGGTTTAATATTTATGACCACAGAAGCTATCAAAGATATTATACTTAAAAGCCAGTCTCATTCTATCATTTATAGTAATATTTTTGCAAATTATGCAACTAAATAGATAACGGTCATTTTATGAAAGTTTTTTGGACTTTACTAAATTAATATTTTATGCGAGAGAAGGGGTGATTAACAAACAAATTCTAGAGAATGATTGAAATTTCAAAAATCATAACAGAATAATCAATGAAAATCTGACAGAATTAATTACGTTACGATGAATTAACATCATATAATTTTTAGAGTAATGCTTTAGGATCACTCTACATATACTCATACTCGTATATGTATACATATAAAAACTGATGTGGCCAACACATGACTTTCTCCATATTTGGGGTATAGGTATTTAAATTATTATCAATAGCATTATAAGGCAAAATTATTACTTCGTATCGTAAAGGAATACAGTCGTGATTATTGCCGTAAGTTATATTTTGAATATGTTTACACAATTCACCGCTACATGGTGCTGGCGCTGTACACTGAAAATTTACGAATAAGCAAAAAATCTCAGAAATGTATGGTTCTACGGAAACTTGTTCCAAACAAAACTTGGAAGAAATATAATTCTCTACAACTTTGGTCCTTACGAAGATGAACAATTACGAAGTTTTTAAGGAGATATTTGACGGAAACCGAAAAAACCGATTATTTATAAATAATTCCTAAACAATAACTGCTATGGAAAATTGTTTCAAATAAAAGTTGTAGGAAATTACATTCTCTATAACATTTGTATAGAATTGTATATACAATAATGATGTTGAAATCCGTTGAAATCGTGAAGTCGGTTTTTTTCGTGATCACAATACTTTTCCTATACCTACTACGTATGGAGAAAGTAAAAATCCAACTTTCGCAGTTTTTCAACGAGTATGCTCAGCGTAGCAAGCCAACGCCCTTACTACTATGACACGGCACCCCATTTTGCAAGTTTTTAAATTTCGAAGATACTTTTCTACCGCAGCGTGAGGAATAAAAATACTATCCCAAAGGAACCATCTACTGATTACGAGTTGTTAATTGTTTTTTGAAAAAGTTCAAAATTTTTTAAACAAGAGTGAACATACATCATCATCATAGGTAGTCTGTCCGTAGACTTCCTTAAGCATGCTCTCTCTCCTCTCCTCTCTGCTCTTTCTCTTTTTCCATCCAGTTTTCCTCCTAGCACTTCGTTAATCATGCTCTCTCTCTCCTCAGGTGATGCCCAATCAAGTTCGCATTCCTCTTTTTGATAGTCTGTATAAACGTTCGCTTCTCTCCTATTCTTCGTAGTACTTCCTCGTGTTTCATCCGGTCTATTTTGTCTTCAGCATTCTTCTCCATGTCCACATTCAGTGAACATTATTGAGGTATAAAATGACATTAGAGAAATAAACTAAAATTTTCGTAAAATTAAGTGTTATAAATTCTTTTGCAATATATCGGTCAAAATGACAAGTCACGTTGAAATCCGTATTTCCGCTATAATTTCTAGCGTTCTGGTAGAATGCTGTGTATATGTAGTAGTTCAATTTCTTGCTACTAAAACGCCACCAGACTCACCGGCAGAGCCACCGCAACCAGATAGACTTTTGGAAAGTTTGAACATTCACAGTTTAACATCTATATGAGATACGAAATTGTTTATGTGCTAATCACCATCTTCAAGGTATATGCTTCCAAATAACGTAACATTCTTTAAGATCCGATTATTCGTTCAAGAGATATGAGTGAATGGTCTACCCCAAAATATATATAGAAATAAATAAATAAATAAAAATCGGACGAACGCATAGAAAAGATTTTATAAAAATACTCCAACGTACGAATTAGAAAGTGATTTGTGACTTCATGGGACTCCAGCGCTAGTAGGCTTTTTCGCAATTAAATACAAAAATAAGCATTAATTTCTCCTTCAAGAGACAGCATACTCTTTTGCCGTTTGAAGTTATTATTTTCGTATAATTATGATTTGAAAGCGACTCAGTGTCAGTATGACGTATATAAACCGAGGATGAACTTTAAGTGGCTAAACTCCTGCTTTGGATTAATCAACGCCATCCGATCAAATAGAATTTAAAGAGAGTAACATGGCCTTCATTGCAGGCGCTGACGATCGCATGAGAGTGATTTCGTTTCTCTTTCTTATTCGATTGCAACGAGATAAGAAAGAGCACATCCCACCGAAGGGGAATTGTCGAGGAGAAACAGGACTAAAAGGACAAAAAGCCGATAAAAGGAGGGAAGAAACGCGTTTCTGTGCTCGAAGAAGAGAAGCAGTAGAGAGAGAGAGGGTGGGCTTATTAATCAGATGGAAATCCAAATTGGGTACAGCAAGAATTTCAATGTACTTAAATTATGACGAACGTTTGATCTTACGGATTTCAGGCAAAAATTACTAAAAACAATAATAAAATGTATTGGAAGATTATCGAATGCTTAAGAAAATGAGACGGTGACGGGAGAAGGAAGACGTGAGAGGAAATTTTGGCAGATGCTGCAGGGGAAGAAAAATTTTCATCTTAAAAACTGAAATTTTGACATATTGTTAGGTGAGGAATAAAACCAGAGTAGAGTGAAGGGAGGAAATGATATGGAGAAACGACGTAAAGGGTATTAGATGAAAGGGGGAGAGGTGGAGAGGGAGGGAGGGGGAGGAGGCAATAAGGGGAAAGTGGGAGAGAAGCGAATGGGAGGAAGGAGAGTAATGGAGATGAGAGGAGAGAGCACTCTGGAGGAGATGAAGTCCCTGAGAGAGAGAATCCAAGATGGTCGGCAGCGGCAGCGAACGGGAGTGAGGGCACCTACCACCATTGGCGTGGAGAGTGCAGGGGAAAGGGAACGGAAAGGATGATTATCGGATCCGAAGCAAAGTATCTGAAAAGGAAATGCTACCGATCGGAATGGTTTGAGAACGGTGGTTATGGCGCAAATTAATTCACAAGTGGTTTGATGGCATTTTGATATGTCGGCTAGATACATCTGAAATTTCAACCAAGAGAGCACTCAGTGATCATAAATGTGGGCACAAGTGAGAAAGTTACACGTCAATCTAATAGTTATTTGTGAAATATAGGCTACATATAGGATTTTATAGGCGTCAACTGAAATGTCATAAAAGTTAAAACGAAACATACATTATAAATCTTACAGCTATTAATGTACAGAGCCATCATTGATGTGGACCGGATGTGTGAAGCGAGAAGAATGCACAGATGAATATTATTGCGAATGAAAAATTAATATTGGCACTCCAATCTAATAAAGAATGCTTCCTAGATAATCTTTGAACGATTCAGTAGTCTCATAGCTCTATAAGTAAATTGCATAATATTGGCAGCGATAAAAATGCATATCACTCGCAAGAATGGAAGTCGTGTTTGTCTTTCATTTAATTTAATCCTCAAAGCGAAGTCAAAGTCAACCGTCTGACGAAATATGACATTTTCCACCATAAATTCAGTATTATTGGGATGCTGTGTGATGAGCACAAAAAAGTATAAGCAACAACAAATTTGGTAGAACACCTGCGATTCAAATATTCTCGGGCAGCTTGGAATGGAAGCGTACGAGAGCGTCGGTGGAAATGACGAGGCAAGAAGAGGCGAGGCGAAAAGTGAGATGGTTTTCCTGGTTAGGGAGAGAATGGCGGGCCCTGGAAGGTGCGTGGTGTGGGAGTGGAGTTGTCATGGCAGTACGATATACGAATAGGCAGGAATGGCGTGGGCGGAAAGAAGAGACTGGGCACGGAAGAGGGACGGACGGACGGAAGGAAGGAATGGGAAGGAGGGAGCGAAGATGGGATAAGAACCCCACGCAGCGAGGAGTTAAGGACCAAAGGTGGAAAAGAGAGAGAGAGGAGAGGAGAGGAAAAGACAGGGAGACATGGAAGACGAGAAGTTTTCGTACAAGGAGGAGGGTGGTAAGGGAGTGCGCTGAGAGTGAAAGTCTCGAGGCCGACGAAAGTGGCGAGAACAAATAGAGAAATCGAGTTGCGTGGTCGGGTAGAGGAGGGCAACGTACGTGGCCAGGAGCTCCTTATTTTATCCCGAGAAACCGAACGTAAATTGATTAGTGAAGGGATGACGGAAGAGAATTAAGTCAGGATTGAGGAGATTTGCTCAAAGAACTAAATTAATTCGGAGAATAAACGTGGAAGAAAGAGAGAGAGAGAGGGATTTCAGGAAAAGGATACCAAAGGGGCGAGTGGAGGGAAAGGTGAAAGGGTGAAAGCAAAGTAGAGAAGGGGAGAAAGGGCTGAGAGGTCGGCAAGACTATGGCATTCAAGTGCTACGAAAAAAGGAATTGAAGTTTGATTCGTTCGCAGGCGGACAGCGTTAATATTTATGGAATCTTAATAACTTTGATATAGTTTTTCTTTAAACGCGAGTTTCCCATCAGGAGAGGAAACGAAAACTTTGATAAATTACTTGCAATAAAATCCCCCAAGGCTCTAGAGAGTATTCATGCCCACAAAAGTGGCTTGTGCATAAATATAAACTGGAATGCTAGAACATAAATTTGATTTATCACGACACTGCATCAGACGAGGAAGTAACACATGGTGATCGTAAAAATTATTCCCAATGCTGTAAAAATAAAAAAAACACAAAATAATTTCAGTGTGAAGTATTGCCGAACTTCTTCTAATCGCTAACACTGGCGTGCGTTACTATTCGGTGCATTACTCTGAAACATTGGTATACTACATATCAAGTACAACCATGCTGAGAAACCTTTAGCGGAAGAGATACTCATCAACAAGTACAAGGCGCCGAAATGAAATTTCGCGGTCCATGAGGAATCCCAAATCCTAAAAATTGCCCTTATTCTTCGGAGGTCTGTTAGCACGTAGTTGCGAGGAGCAAGACATGAATACAGAGCATCCCATTGTTTTAACCGGGGCCTTCAGTTGTCAAACTCTGTAAGCAGAATCTAAGTTAAAGAAGCTTAAAGAAGACCCGGCAAAGACAACTCAGCTGAGAAGCAAAGAGAGCATATTTCTAAACTCTGATTGGAAAGTTATGAAAATTGTGGAAAGGGCAGAATTCTTTGGGGGGAATGCTATTTTAAAAATTAAAAGTTTATACAATGAGACAGAATAACGATAACATAATAAGAGCTAAGAACCGCCAAATGTACAGTTTTCTGCCCCTGCTTAAAACACAGGAATGAAGAAATGGAGATTTACCATAAAAGAAAAGGAAAACTGTGTTAAGGTCGAGAGTGCCATCTGAAAGAAATCATTGGCGAATTCAACGCGGAGTTAGAAGAACCCTAAAAAGTGTGATGGTGCAACTGAACAGGACTGATAACGCATTGTAATGATTACTGGAAGGACGTAGGTACTTATACAGAAACATTAATGTAATGCAGACTTGAACTGGTCTGCGGGAATAAAAAGTAAACTTCCTGCATTTTAAGCATGCGTATCATTTGTAGACTTGCAACAATAAGACAACAATTCTCAGGTGATATTCTATATAGGAACCATAAGGGTTTAAAAATAATAAAACATTTACCTTCGATAATTTTTACGAAGTCCACCAAAGAGTTGTGTTGTTTTACGGGCATATTAAAATTCCTAACATCCGAAATAACATGTTTTGATCGCAAGATGCTGATTCATTTAGTATTTATAAATATATCGATTTACAAAGTTCAATATTTTCTTCGCGCGATTCTTTTTACTATATCTGTGACGATACGGAAGTTATCGGGATCATTCTCAGTCCTTTATTTCAGTTGTCGATCATTGAACAACTAACGTCTAAAGAATGATGTGAAAATTTGTCTACGGCGCATTAGGGAAACCTCTCACGACAAGGACTGATTCTGCTCCATCGAGCGAACATTGCGAGCCGAGGAGAAACGCTTTAACGGGGATCGCCTCTAACTAAGAGAGGACGCTTCCGGAGGGACCCCTCGCCCAGGAGGAGGTGGGAGTGGGAATACGCAGCTGGGAGAGGATGGGAGAGGTCGCTTCCAGGCGGAGCGCGCAAGCTGCCTCCAAATTGCTTCCTTTTCGCCCTCCCTCCCCCTCCCCCCCTCCCCCTCCCTCCCCCCTCTCCGTTTTCACGCGATAGGCGGCGGACGCATGTTTTGGCGAGCGGGAGAGACAATTAAACGACACACGTTCACCAGGAAATCCTCTCGCCGAGTTTAATAATAACGCTAGAAAGTTTGATGCGACTTTCCTTGGAAAGTTTAAGTGCGCTCAAAAGTGTAAGCAAATCGAGTTTGATGCTGCGTTAAGCAGTGGATTAAATTTAATTGTGATTGAAATCGTTTTTCTGAAAATGTTAATACGAAATTAATTAGACGGGAGTCAATTTAATCAACTGTATGAATTAATAGCCATTAACCTTTGATCTAAATAATCGCCTATATAGTGTTTACTACTAAAATTTGATATTTTAAGTGATTTGAATTTAATGAAGGAATAATAATACCTTTGTAAATATAGCAACACTTCTTCAATGAGCAAATTACGATATTTTTAGACGACACTGCTGACAGTTATTTCTTTACTAAAACCATGAAAAATATGAAAAGTATATCATATGGATTTCAAACATTTGCAAAAGCTAGGTTTTTTGTCGTCAGTAATTGTGTGATCCGGTAAAATAAGCAACTAATTAATTGCTCACTTAACGGGAAAGTCATGAAATCCAGAGCCATGAATGGGAATTTTATTTCTTTCGCTGAATTCTCGAGGCAAAATTCAAGGATTAACTAAAATGAATGCAAAGGTACGTGAAAAGGCGGAGAATCAAAAAGGAATGAGAGTAGAATAGGGTCAAAATTACTGCAATTAAACATAATCTGGACTTTAAGAGAACGGGATAAAATAGTTGACTAAGGCAGAAGAGTTTAGAAAAGTTCAAATGAAACAGTATGCGTTACTGAAATAATTAAGAATATTAGGATTAATTGCTTTATTTTAAATTTTAGATTCACTGCCAGAGTTGTCGAGGATGTAAACACTGAGAGCCCCTGTGTTTAGTGGACAGTTACTTGTCGAAATAACGCAATTGTCAGAGATCTGCATTTGACCCTCTGGCAGTGAATCCAATTCGGGGCTATTGGGTGTATGTACATACTTGAAACAACAAACCGAAGAGAATGCAAGCAAACCTCCACCATCATTATCACAAATGGACGCGTTTCGTGCAATGAAGTATTAGAAAGAAATGATATATCTGTACGTAATGGAAATAGCGTTTTAAAGTTCTTTTCTTTATCATAAATAATCCATTTTCTTCCTATTTAATAATACTGCATGCACACATAAGTAAATTAAGGTCAAAGTGTAATATATCCCCCTCTTATTTTTGTTTTTCTGCAACAGTTACTATGCTATTGTTAATTTAGTTTGTGTTATTATTTATGTATTTGGGATTTAACAATCAATAATATTTTACCCTTCTAATATGTTTCCTACTCTTGAGAAATTTATGTTGATGTTCAGTAAAGAACAAAAGAGTTTAAATTTCCTAACTGACCAAAATGTCATCGCAAACAGCTGGAAATATAAAAAAAATGCGGTGAAATAGCATCGATTAAGCTGATAAGACAAACTTATCCTTGCTCCAAAAAAATTGTCGGAGTGAAGCTTGCAAACCCATGACTGATCTGCCTGTGGCGACAATTACCCACCCGATCACCGGACAATGGGGAGTGATAGTTTCGTTCCAGAGAGGCGAAGGGCGCGGTAACGCCCGGAGACGGCTACACCCGATATAAAAGGCATTATAATCTAAAAAGAAAGCGAGCCGAAGGCTCGCCAATACCCTCGGGTACTTGTAAATAAAAAGTTCTTTTTGACAATTTCTCATTTTCTTAGTTTGTTTTAATGTTTTTTTTTCGCGAAAGGGTTATCGAAAAAATATTTTTCAAAAGGGGTCCGGGATAACCCAGTAGTACCTACCTCATTCTGTTTCATATGCTTGTTTATTTATGGTTGTCATGATATTTCCAAGAAAACTATGTTTTATAGTGGCGCAATTTTGAAGGGGGGGCTATACTACACTTCCTCCTAAACTAAACGTCTCTTTGTGAGATTTTTTATGTGCAAAAATGAAGAAGTAACCATGCAAGAAATTTTCAACGCGAATTAAGACATTCTGGTTTGATTTTATTGATAACGACTACTCCAACGACAAAAATATACAGGGAAAGAAATACTCTTCTTTAGATGTTCTACAACTTTTATTTGAAAAATATTTTGATATGATCAATATTTTACGAGATATGACGGAAAGTTCATTTTTGTGACCAGTCAAGTGGTACCCCTTATTGACTGACGTGATTCATTTTTGCGATTTTCTTATTATATTTAATTGTAAGTCCTTAATATCAAATTTCATGAAAATCCGTTCAGTAGAAGTCAAGAACGAACATGCGGACGGACGGACGAACAGGCGGACGGGCAGACCGACGACAAATGGCGCTCGCGCAGGAGGCGAAACGCGCAGAAACATTGCGATAAAATCATGTTATACTATAATTTTTGGAGATTTTCGGACGATATTTTAATTTCTACGATACGGAAATTAATCATTATAATTTTCTTCGCATGACTGCGCAAGTTTCAGGTCAACATCGTATTTTTGAAATATTTTAAAATGTTAACGAAGTAATGTCTGCACAAAAAAAAATGTCGATTTATACGCTTTATCTTATAGGAAAAAGATACTATCCCCGAGAGTTGAATAAAAATTAATATTTTCACGAGAAATCTAGAATGCCAAAACATACTTCCATCAGTGCTGCCAATAATATGGGCTTAACATATTTTAAACGCTAAGAATGAATGAATAGATATATTCTATTAAATAGAACCAGTTCTGAACAACAATAGCCATAAATAACATACATTATTATTTACCGTTATCATTTAATGAATACAGTTCATAATCCTGGAAAGTAATGAAACTCAAGATGAAAGGAAAAGAAGACTTAACAGAGGAGCGCAAAATCACTGGAGCACATGAATGTTCATTATAATCTGAATAGGGATTATTGTAGATTAGGTTATTTATATATATGTAATAAAATTCTTATAGAATTATTTATTGTTTAACATATAAATCTTCATTAACATATATCTTTGCCAAACAATTTTTATATTCTCGTTACTTTCTGAAGCATTCGGGTATGTGGATTTTATATTAATTTTTTACGTTTTAGTGCACATATAAGTCGGTGTCATTCATTTTTATTTTATTTTAATGTAATACTTAACTCATGAATACCCGTCATATTTGACGGGCAGGTACAATAAGTAATAATAATAATAAAAATCAATGCGGAGTCATCGATAGAAATTATTTCTCTGGAACAAACAACGTACATAAGTTATAATTTAGCCCAGAAAAAATTGATTCATCATATGATAAAAATACGCTCAAAATTACACCTAGTATTATATTCTCTTTATAATAGAAAAAACATACGTAGGACAGTACGAATCTATTGCTTCGTTTAATAGCACCTCAGCATGCTTTTAAGGAATGAGACTATATCCATGGAAGGCAAACTTTAGCATTGAACTAAAACTCTCGATTATGTAGAATGAGATAGTGACACTTGATTGAATCGAAAAGAGCGATTGCAGTAAAATCCCACTATTGTGATGATCCTACTCTCCAAGAGGCAATGTCTGGATACGCACCCGCGCCAGCATCCATGACGCAAGGACGCGGCACATGAAGCGACAAGTCTCTGATCCTCTCTTTCGAAGAGGGAGGGCGGAGGATTGGAGGAGGGGAGGGATTGTGGGAGGAGGGGAGGGATTGTGGGAGGAGGGGGGTGACGCAGGCAAAGTCACTGGAATCTGTCTCCACGCCTTTGACTAAGGAGCAATTAAGGAACAAGCATATGGAGCGGCGATGGCACCTCTAAGATGGGAATTTTTTCAGGATGATGAGAGAGGGAGAGAGAGAGAGAGCTGGATGAGAGGGAGGAGGGAAAAGCAAGGTGAGAGGAAGGGAGAGAATGAATATTCACTTTTACTGCTTCAAATCGTAACCTAGAATTCAAAATGAATAAAGCCATTCCGAGCGATTGCTGCTCAACGAGTTCAAAGGCCACCACGATCGCGTCTAAAGAGGACCACGAGTTAGATTTTCTTTAACGCTATGGCCGTAGATTCGTTTGAGTGATTCTACACTAAATTCGCATCCTTCAGTAAGGTGTGATGGATTTTCTTAGGAATCAGAAAACTTTCCAATGTCTGCTTGGAATACAAATACACTTGCGAGTCTATTTTTCGAACACATTTTATGAATAAAAAACAAGAGATTCTGTAAAATTATAAACTGTCAGTGCTATTCATTTATGGGAGTTTTTTTAAGGAAATGACTGGCTTTGTTGTCCTGGTATTAAAGAGGTTCGCCTACCCTGAGGAGCACGTCCCAGACCGCTAATCCAGAAAAATAAGCCTCGAACTAGATGCGGAAGTTATAACTGACGTATACTGAGAGTTTAATGGTGTCGGTTCAAGAAGTGGAATGGCAAAGCAAATTCATGATAAATCGATGGGAATTTGAAAATGAAGCAATAGTGCGGTGCGGAGGAGGTAACAGAAAGTCGGTGAAGGCCGCCTTGCAAAGGATAGGGATAATTTGAGCAACGTGTGAGGAGAGAGAGAGAGGGGATGAAGATAAGGGTTTGCGAAAGAAGATGAATAATGGAGGGCGAGGATTGATTGATAGTTGAACACAATGCATAGTTATGAGCCTCTTATATATTGGAGGAGAAGAGGCGAGAAGTGCGAATACGGAAAAAGAGGTTTAAGAAGAAGAGATTTTAGGTTGGAGAATGGAAGGCGGATAAGGGGTAGGGAGGGGGGGGAGTGGTTTGGAAGGAGGAATTAAAGGGAAGCCAAGAGGAATGGCCAAAGGGGGACATTCTACGCTCCTGGAAAACGAACGGTTGAGTGGATATATAAAGGAGGGAATTTATCGAAGGGTGGAATATTGGTTTTGGAGGGGAAGGGGTGGATAAAGGGGGAGGGGAGGGAGGGGGGAGGGAGAACGAAGGAAGGGGGAGGAGATAAAGGAAGAGCGGCGAATGAATTAATGGAAAGGAAATCGAGGAGAGGAAGGAAAGGAGTGGAAGAGAAAGAGAGGATGGAAGAGAGCGAAAACAGAAGAGAGAAAAAAATTGAAGGGGTAGAAACGCAAAGGAGAAAAGTGAGAGTTGAAAGGGAATGGGATCTGACAGGAAGGGAAATGTTCATTCGAGAAAAAGAAATACAAACACGGATATTCCTTTGATTTTATCAGTCGTTATTCAGCAAATAATTAATTCCGGCATATTGAAAAATTCGCATAAATGAAGCAATGCCTTGAAGTTGTGATTTTTTTCTTTTGACATATTTCTTCTTATAAGCTCTGCATCACTAATTTCATAAAGTAACGAATACTGCAGTATATGATTCGCATATTGATTCTATGTCGATATATTTTCCAATTAAACAATTACCATAACAATAAAATTCCTTTTAATGCAAATATCGATGCAATGAAAACAATTTAATTCATTACATTGGACAAATTATGAAATTTTGATAAAGTCGATATGCAGCTATGGCATTGAAAAATATTGATCATTAATAATTCGAAATATGAAAAAGGAAAGAAATACCAATAATAAAATTTGATTCGAGTAATACATGAGAAACTATTGAGAAGAATTGGTAAAAGAGTTAAAAAATGCAAATGATTAAAAGAGGAAGGCAAAGATTGAAGGCGAAAGTGGCAGAGGAAGAAAAAGAGAGGTACAGAGGATTGAATTAAGTTGCGGAGAAAAATATGATGCGAAGAATCCGATGTAACATAATAGTATAATCTGAGACCTGTTATTGAAGATATAAATAATGAAGATATAATTAATGCATACGTCCGTTAAGTAATTGTGTGTGTAAATTAATTACAACTTGATGTTGGAAGGTCGCTTCGCTTCTTCATATTTTAATTTTAAAATATTTAAATATATTAACTGATATAAATTGTTTTTGAAACTCTTTAAATGTATCACAAAACATTACCGTTCATAATACGGTGCGATAAAATCCATTTATGCAAGAAAACATTTTCAAAACATGCAATAGACGAACTCGACGTCTCGATTCCTGTGGCGAATTATGGCCTGAGCGACACAATATTTGCTGCTTCCTAATACTCATTAAGTCATTTTCAACTCTGTGAAGGAATGATTCATGGCCAATGGCCACCTGCATTCGACGAAAAATAATTTTCCTTTGCGATGAACTTCAGTAAATATGATAACTTTTAAAGAAAGGCTAAATACACGCGTCGCATAAATATTGAGATGTATTTGGTGTCTATCGTTTAAAAACACAACTCTATTGAAATGAGGAAGCGAAAAGACTTGTTTTTCTCTCATTGCTTATTTTTAGGTCGGAGAGAGTCAAAGGTGATGTTACTTCAAATTTTTATAGGAATTTTAGTAGAAATGACAATTCTGTCTCTTTCGAAAAATGCAGCGAATGAATAATGAAGTAATTTTATTGAATGTGACGAAAGATTGAAAATCTTTGTGCAAGCTGCAAATACGACGGAACATGAAATTTGAAAATTAAGAAGTGAATACATGGACAAACATGGAGATATAAAAATTTAAGTAAAACTACGGCGAGTCTTTCTTGAAAAACTCACGAAATTCGTAAACGATTAATAAATAGCCTCTCTGCTGCAATGAAAAAAACCTTTCTCTGTTTTTAGAAAGGTAAGGTTTGGAAAGAAATTTAACAAACGCGAAAATCACAGCATCGAAGAGGGTAAATTTCTTCACGGCAAACTGAATTCGATATTGGCAGCTGCTGCATTCATTCGGTCATTTTTCTATTATATAATAAAGCAAAACCTTAACTTCATACATGTAAAATGTAAAACCTTTTTGCGATAATTTCTACGACTATTATGTAGGATAAAAGCTTCTTCCAAAATGATTTTTTATTACATCACAGAAAATGTAAGAAAATGTTTCATACATAAAATATACTAATGCACTGTCACTTTAAAAGATCAATGATTTGATAATGACTTCATTTTTATTTATTATCCATAAAGATAGAATATAATGGATGATATTAAAATATATTCAATCGCTAATTTCTTCAAACTAAGAGATTAACCAGTAAATATTTTTTAAATTTTTATTTGGTGAAATACACTAGAATTTGTTCACCAAAACGCACAACATTTAAAAGGATAACAAATTATTCATATTAAGTAGACACTCCGCACCATTCTACAAACGTTTTATCTTTGCGACCGGTTTTGCAGGTGATGCGGCATCACCTGACCAATTATTAATAAGAATAATATTGCCTGCTTCCACGAAGTCACGCCTGACTCAATTAATGACGAAAAACTCTTATTCAGTCATAAGACGAGCTCGATAATTCTCTAGCGCGTTACTATTTCGAAGAATAATTCCAAATATATCAATCGGCTCTTTTTGATATCGATGATAAGAAGCATTTTTTCGTATCATAAGGACATGAGTGAATGTTTTCATTACTTCCACGACATCAAGAAGAGTGTCGCTGCAGGATCCGAACACAATAGGCAGAGACCCCACTCTAATGCCATTAAATAAAGTGAGCCTATTCTTATGCATCACAGATGGAGTAGATTTAGGCCCACAATTCAGATCTTACAAAAGAATATTTGAGAAAAAGGATATTAGAGGCAGCGAGGAATTCTTTTTCTAGAACATCACATCTCGAAGGAAAAATCCATTCACCAAACTCGGAGCGTCTCTCCTTCCTTCCGCTTTCTCTCTCTCTCTCTCTTTTCTCCCTCTTGCGATCCCCATCTCCCCTTTCCTCCATCTCAAAACCTTTCTCCTCACACTAAAAAGAAAACTTCAGTTTTTGCTGAGATTTAGTTTTAAAAAATCATTATAGGCAAACATGGAAAAGGCAAGAGATATTCAACTGAGGCTGATTAATGGCGTTAGGGATTGAAAGTCATACTCGAAGGGTGAACTCAATTCTTGAGTTTCCCAGAAACTGAAGCAGAAAACTATCACGATATGTTGGCCTTAAAAAGAAAAGTTGAAGTCCGATTTAATTATTACAGGAGACTGCAAGCAGAAATGTAATCTGAAAGCAATGATTCAGGAATGAAATGAATATTAGCGAAGAAAACCATAGCGATAGAGGCATGGGCTTTATTAAAAGATCAGGCGCATAAAAAATAAAGAAGACAGATGAAAAATTAAATAAAATTTATGAAGTTATGTAAGAACTACTGAACAAATGAATGACTTATACCAATGGAAATAGGTCGCATGGTCAAAGAGGAATGAATAGATGCAGTAACGTGGTAAACTTGTAAAAAATATTGCCAGAGGGAGAGAGTCTCGAGAAAGGCATCATAGGTCGTGCGTGAAATGTAAAAAGGTGAATAATCAGAACCAAACTCGAACACATAAAAAGGAAGCAATGCAAATATTTTTGTCGAGTGGATAAAATATGAAAAGTAACATACTAATAGCACAGTAAACGAGTTTTGACATAATTACAGACAAGAAAACAAAAGTTGGCGCTGAAATCACATTATATTTTAAATCTCACATGGGAGACAAGGAAATTAAATGGATTTTTTTTGACTAAGGGCAGACATTTGGGAAAGCGCAAATTAGTGTGTGTGTGTGCGTGTGAGGCAGGGAAAGTGAGAGGGATATAGAGAGAGCACCATATATTTGAATTCGCAAAACACAGGTGCTTAAAAATGCTTGCTAAAAATAAAAATTCGTTCTGAATATAGAGGATTCCAGTCATTAATGAGATTGATACCTCTTATTACGGTGGCAAAAGAAAACCTTCAAAGTAAAACTTTCGCACCTTATGACGAATAAAGAAATTTAAAAATGACAATCGAAAATTCTCCTTCCGAACCGATCAAACGGCCGAAACACCATGCCTAAATTTGTACATCGAATCTTCTTCGAGATACCGGCTCGAAATCACAGCAACACATATAATCTAAACGGATGTATTTCCCCGTGTTCCTTTCTCCAAGACAACCAATTTCCTTAATGGAATATTCTCCCAACCGGTAGGTACTCTCGTCATTATCATTTCAACTCGCCAAGTGACTCAGGCGGCGCTCTCATCCCACAGGTCAAAGGATTCCATTCGGAAAAGGGGCCCGGAGGAGAGCGTTCGCCAGAAGAAAGATGGGGCAATAGGGATTCTCCTTTCTCCTCCACCTCCCACTCCTACGTCCACAAGTCCCTCTTCCACACTAGGACCAGCCTCCATCTACGCAATCATTCCTTCCTCGCCAGTACTAAAACGTTTCCAGCAATTAGGACCATTTCATTCCAACCTAACAATAATAGCGAACTCAAAAACTCGCATTACTTAGCGTAGGACAAATTACGAGAAGTTGGAAGTCAAAAAGGATTTCGTATTTTAAATTGCATCCACTACAATTTACCACACTTGTCTTCCCATGTTAGAAAGTATGAGAATCACAATGCCATTAACGACGTGTTTAAATTATCTTCGGAAAAAGTATTGCGGTTTTATTACAATTATTTGCGATTGGAAAAGTTTGATGCGAAAATTTCGAAAGATTATCAAATATGAACTCCGTTCAAACAACTAAAATCTAGGATTTAAATGATATTTGAAAGAAAGTTTGAGCAAAGAGCTGCCATAAAAAGTCATGTACTTTTTTCTAACGCACTTTTCATCCTCTTTCTCCACTTTTTCAACCTTCTCTGGCCCCATTTGACCTCTTCTACCTCCTCTCCACAGCCTACTCGCAATGCCCTCTCTCCATCCTTTTGCCTCAGTGATCGCAATTTCTCTGGCTGAAGGACCGCCTTATCATTCGATCCCTCCGAATAAAGGACGGAGGGGAAGGAGGACAGTCGAGAGGGGGTTGGGTTGGTTGCAAGGGGAGGAGGAAGTGGCACTGTGAGGAGGAGGAGGAACGAACCAGAGGAAGGTGCGGCGGGGTGAGGTTTACGCATGGTGCGGAGAATGCACTAGGGTAGGCGTCCAGTATATTTTATCCGGATGTGAGGAAGCTCTCCCCGCTTGGCGGTAGCGAAACGCCGGGAGGGGACAGAAGGGGTGGGCTATGTCGAATTCGAACACAACGGGCTCCTAGCTGATTATCAGACCGGAATCCCGGGTGAAAGACGAAGGTGGAGTGTATAAGCGATTGGAAACCCTGTTGGTGTCCGTAAAATAGAAACCTAAGGTTTACGAGGAAAGAGAGACAGTCGTGTATCAGAAAGGACAAAATGTTAACAGAATGCTATAAGGCACTTCCTCAGAATATGTTTATAGAAATTACGGAGATAAAATTCTGTAGTAATCTCTCAGGAGGATCATTCATTCGAATGTGCTTGGATCTACCTAATCATTTGAAAACTCATAAATTTCATTATCATATAATGTAACAGGGTAATCCTTTGGTACCAGTAACGAACCCCCGTAAATAGCATGGCGGAATAAGGTTGTTTGTAAATTAATCCTGATATATTTTTTTTAATTTTACACTTGGGAAATCTTACTTAATCGTCCACTGAGTAAACCGTAAAACTCAAAAATTTAAAACGGTCTGAAATTGCGCAAATTTACATTTATGTGTTGCTTTAGACCAGGGGTGCACAAAATGCGGCCCGTGGTCCACAGGCGGCCCACCGTTAATGTTTGTGCGGCCCGCGGAATATTTTGCATCATAATGTTTAGGCCAGATTAATTTTGTAAATCATAAAGTGAAAATTATAACAGAGTGCAAAATGCTAATATTAACCAAACACATTACTTTTAACAAATTTGTACTCCTGAAACATTTTACTCCTTTACTGCTTCTTTGAAAAGAATTGGACACCTTTTCAAACTCGCACTGCATTGTATATTTGTGATAATTTTGCGTTGAATTATTTATAAGTAAAAGTGCTTTAACTTGTTATTTAAAAATTTATTCTTGTTTAATTTACATTATTCAGCTTTTAATTAAGTGCGGCCCTCGGATAAGTATGAACCATCAAATGCGGCCGCGGGTGTGAAATGTTTGTGCACCCCTCCTTAAGACAAATATCAAATAAAATACCTGACCCAAGATTTGATTTAAATGGGCAATACAAACAAAATCATAATTCAATTTTTAAATAGTATAAAAATATAGATTTTAAATAGATTTAAAATAATGTTTTAGCTTAAAAATTTCGAAAAGAATACAACATTGTCTTCTTTCTCTACAAATTTAATTGCAACTTTTAAAATTTAATAAATTAAATTTCTTTTCGCGATTTCTTAAAGCCAGCAACGTTAAGTTAATGTGTAATGATATAATTCGGTGTATATTCCAATCTTATTTGCATGTAAATTTAGGTTATAGCAAATATAACACTATGATTCAGCAATGCCCGTGTTGATCTAATGGAGAAAAGGAATACATCTGTAATTTAACCTATATCTATCGATAATGTAACAGATTTAAAAGAGAGTGAATTCTGAAAGTGATTGAAATTGAAATTAAATTTCTTGATTCATTAGCAATGACGTGTACATTTAAATCTGAAAAACGTTGTGAACAAACACTTATGAGATATCATGTATATAATTTATAGAAGCACTAATATGAACGAAATATGTCATACTCGCGCAGTTTTTTTACATGGACGAAAAAGACTTTCTGAATGAGTGATATTTCCCAGAAATAGCATTTTCATGTAAATTTTTAATGAAAGCTTCAAATGAAAACGACAAAAGGTATGCTACCGTGGCGAAAATTTCAATGTACTACAAATACAAAAAATCTGATGTGGCCAACACATGACTTTCTCCATATTTGGGGTATAGTTATTTAAATTATTATGAATAGCATTATAAGGCAAAATTATTATTTCGTATCTTAAAAGAATACAGTCTTTCTTATTGCCGTAAATTACGTAAATTTTGAATATGTTTACATAATCCACCGCTACATGGTGGCGGCGCTGTATACTGCAAATTAAGAAAAAGCAAAATATCTCCGAAATGGATGGTTCTACGAAAATTTGTTTCAAACAAAACTTGGAAGAAATATTATTCTCTACAACTTTGGACCTCACGAATATTGCCAATAACGACGTTTTTAACGATATATTTAACGGAAACCGAAAAAACCGATTATTTATAAATAATTCCTAAACAACTGCTATGGAAAATTGTTTCAAATGAAAGTTGTAGAAAATTACATTCACTATAACCTTTGTGTGTGTGTATATATATATATATATATATATATAGATATATAGAGATACTCAAGGAAACTGCTGAAGAAATAGGAGGAACAGTTAAAACAAAGCCAGAGAAAAAGTTGACTGAAAAAACAAGACTGCTGATGGAAAAAAGAAGGAAAATGTTAATTACTAATGATCCTAAAGAAATGATCCATTTTGCAGAACTAAACAAAACTATAAGGAAGTGCATCAAGGAAGACGTGAAAAAATATAATTATGAACTAATCGAGAAAGCCATAGAAAACAATAGAAGTTACAAGAAAATGAAGCAACATCTCTCGATCGGAAAGAGACAGCTGGTGGCCTTGATGATAGAAGACGGCTCCATAACCCATAGTAGGAAACTGATCCTGAAACGGGTACAAGAATTTTACACCAAGCTGTATGAGGATCCTCTAGGAAATGATGAAGTAAATGATGATGCAAACATGCCCACCGAAGAGGTCCCAGGTATCCTTCCGGAAGAGGTGAGACACGCAATCAGAAGTATGAAGAATGGAAAAGCATCTGGAATGGATGGTATCACAGCGGAAGTATTCAAAGCAATGGGGAATCATACGGAAACAATTCTCGCTGAGATTTTTAATTCCTGTCTGAGGAAGAAAAAGATACCAGAAACATGGAACCACGCATGTATTATCCTTCTGCACAAGAAAGGTTCCAAAGAAGACTTGAATAACTACAGACCGATCAGCCTACTCCCAACAGTCTACAAAATATTCACCAAAATACTCACTATGCGCTTTCAAAACCATCTTGATGCTGCCCAACCCAGAGAGCAAGCTGGATTTCGCAGTGGGTATAGCACGATGGACCACATCCAAGTCGTGAGAGAGGTAATCAGTCGGACTAACGAGTATGAATTACCTCTATGTATGTGCTTTATCGACTACGAGAAAGCATTCGACTCTGTCCGAACTTCGTCGGTGTTACGTGCACTAAAGAAACAAGGAGTAGAAGAAACGTACATAACCTTGATCAAGAATATCTACGAAA
Source organism: Uropetala carovei (assembly GCA_036926305.1). Classification (NCBI taxonomy): domain Eukaryota; kingdom Metazoa; phylum Arthropoda; class Insecta; order Odonata; family Petaluridae; genus Uropetala; species Uropetala carovei. Next base: position 3,475,038 of record JAXCHB010000280.1, read on the forward strand.
ATGCGACAACATCTGTCCAGCTACATGAAGAGACGAGTGCCTTTAAGGCCGAAAAGGGAGTGAGACAAGGAGATACTATGTCCCCGAAGTTATTTACAGCAGCTCTAGAGGAAGTATTCAAAACGCTAGACTGGGAGGAAAAAGGCATAAAGGCAAATGGAGAATATCTTAGTCACCTGCGCTTTGCAGATGATATCATACTGTTCGCAGGAAGCCCAGAAGAGCTCCTTAGAAGAACTGAAGAGCTTGAGCAAGCAAGCCGAGAAGCTGGACTTAAGATGAATCTTAATAAAACAAAGGTTATGTACAACTCCTTCACAAATTCTGAGAAGATACATATCAACGGAGCAGAATTTGGAGAAGTAACCAGCTATGTTTACTTAGGTCAACTCATCACTACTGATGGTTCGATTCTTGGAGAAATCAACCGGAGAGTGAAGATGGCATGGAGTGCTTTTGGCAAGAATGCGAACATCTTTAAATCAAATATTCCAGTCTTCCTAAAAAGGAGACTGTATGACCAATGTGTTCTGCCCGTTCTGACATATGGTTGTGAAACATGGACCATGAATGCCAGAATGATACAGCGCCTGCAAACAACACAGAGGGGCATGGAGAGATGCATGTTAGGGATCACCCGAAGAGACCGCAAGAGGAACGACTGGGTAAGAAAGAAGACGGGAGTCTGTGACGTGATTAGAAGAGCGAAGGTGCTAAAATGGCAGTGGGCGGGCCACATTGCTAGAAGAAATGACCAGCGTTGGACGTCCAGTGTCATCGAATGGATCCCAAAAAACATCAAGAGACCAAAAAGAAGACCGAAAGACAGGTGGGACAGAGAGCTTGTTAAGTTCTTGGGGCAAACTTGGAGGAGGGAGGCAGTTGACAGGGAAAACTGGAAGAGTCTGGGGGAGGCCTTCGTCCGTCAGTGGACTGAAAAAGGCTGATGATGATGATGATGATGATGATATATAGATATATATATATATATATATGTATATAGATGTATATACATACTAAGGAAGAGGAAAGGTAAGTAAGGATATTTTGGGCAACTAGGTGTTGAAGGAAACCCAGTGAACACTTACCGGAAGTAGAGCCGCTGGGGTGTTGGAGAGACACATTTGTAGAGGTTAGAGCTTTCGGGATGATCCCTTCGTCAGCACAAGAGAGACACAACTGATATGGCAGTGACACTGGGGTGAAGGTGTGCGGGTGGTAGGGAAGGGAGCGTGGAAAGGTCGGAGATTGGAGGATGTGGAAGGGGGAAGGGGGAGAGGGGAAAGAGAGGGTGGAAAGAAGGAAATATTAACGGATATTGAGGCCGGGAGGAGAGGAAGAGTTTAAGGTTTGGATATGGGCCAGTTCCCATTGACGGTGCTGGGGGGCGGAAGCGTCGTCCGGGAGGGCGCGAATGGCCCTCACCGTGGAACAAACATTGAAACTGAGATTGTGGTTATTCGCATGAACGGCCACGGGTAGCTGTCGTTTAAGACTAACGCTGTTGCGATGGCCGTTCATGCGAATGTTGAGGGAATTGCTGGTGAGTCCGACGTAAAAGGCGGGGCATTGGGTACAGGTTGGTAGGTAGATGACGTTGCGGGTGGTACAGTTGGTAGGGGATGTTATGGGGTAGGTGATGTTGGTGGTGGGGTTTGAGAATGAATTGCAGAGTGGGTTTATAGGGCATGTTTGGCATCGTGGTCTGCGGCAGGGGTGGGACCCTGCAGGGTGCAGAGTGGGTGATGGGAGTTCTTTTCTCCACAAGATGTTGGCAAGGTTGGGAGATCTGCGGAAAGAGAGGATTGGGGGTGTGGGGAAGGAGACCTGGTTGGGGGAGGAAGTGAGGATTGGGTGGGCTGCCTTTAGGATGCTTTTTAGGGTATCGTAGATGCCGGGATAGAAGGTTGTGATTAGGGTGAGTTGCGGGGTAGAGTCGGGGGTTGCGGGGCGGTTGGAGTGTAGGTTAGGGCTGCTGGGTGCGACTGCCCATCGGATTTGATCCCGGATCAGGTCCGGCGGGTATCCGCCTTGGAGGAACGCATTTTCGAGGACGGAGCAGTACTCGGAGAGTGAATATCTGTCCGAGCAGATTCTCCGTCCTCGGCGGGCTAGAGCGAAGGGGATTGAGGCTTTGGTGTGGAGGGGGTGGCAGCTGTGGAAGTGGAGATATTGAAGGCGGTTGGAGGGTTTTAAATGCACTTTGGTGTGGATTTGGTTCTCTCGGATGGAGAGGTCGACATCCAAGAAGGTGATGCTGGTGGGGGAGGAGTGGTGGGTGAAGGAGAGCGTGGGGTGGGAAGAGAGGCGCTGTAAAAAGGATTGGAGTGAGGCGGGTCCATGTGTCCAAAGAAGGAAAATGTCGTCGATATACCTCAGCCACACGAGTGGTCTGGGGTGTATGTCGAGGAAACGTTCCTCCCATTCACCTAGTTGCCCAAAATATATGTATATACATATATATATATATATATATATATATATATATATATTTTTTTTTTTTTTTTTTTTTTTACGGAGATATTTCGCCGGAACCGAATCGGGTTTCGAATAAACCTAAACTTTTGGTTAACCGGTATTGTCTAAGTACTACTCAGCTCCTCATGCTCATAACAAAGTGTTATATTTGAAATTTGGTAACGATATGGCAAGTACTTTTTGAGTTAAGAGCGCCCACAATCACACACACACACATCATTCCGAAAATAGTCTAAACGTGTTCTAGGGACCTCAAAACGTGTATTTCCGTTGAAATCCCGTAGTCGATTTTTTTATGAAAATAATACTTTCTCTATATTACGTATATGGTGAAAGTAAAAATAATGAAAGCATACAGTCGATTTTATTGTGTTATTTTAATGGGGATGTAAATGCCTTCCATTGGAATCGAACCCAGCGCTTTTTTCGAGATTTTTTTCGTTACCACTTTATCATATGTGAATTTAGAGTTTCTATCTCTATTTTCTCTCGAGTTATCGATAGAGGGGGTTGTTAGCAATGTTATGGTCGCTGGTTTGAATCCTGCCGAGGTCATGTCAAAATAAAAATATCATTATTCGCACTTTTTCTAGCGAGCGGGTTTAGCGTTACATCCGACAAACAAACCAACCAACAGATCGCGGAAAATATCTATAGAATTTGTGAGCTATATAAGCATAGGGGCATTCGGTGTATGTTTGGTGCAGTAGAGTATATATCGCTTGGCAGAAGAGCGTGGGGAGTTTGATACATCTAGGGAGGAATATGTTATAGCGGCAGTAAATGCAAATTGGGTGGCATAAATCAGGGGGTAATTTCGTGTGTTGGGTGGTCTATATCGAAGGGGCAATCAAGTGATTGATGGTCGTATATATATTAGGCCCTAATAATTAGGGGTTTGTTATGCAAGTTGGGTGGCATATATTCCAGCTGATTTTTGATGCGTTTTTGGTGGCACACACACACACATGCACTCTCTCACACACACACCCTCACACACATGCACACAACCACACACACACAATCTCACACACACACAACCTCATACACACACAACCTCACACAGACACAACCTCACACACACAACCTCACACACAACCTCACACACACAACCACCTCCACACATACAACCTCACACACACACAAACTCACACACACATACAACCTCACACACACAACCTCACACACACACACAACCTCACACACACACAACCTCACACACACACAGCCACACACACACACACAACCTCACACACACACAACCACCTCCACACATACAACCTCACACACACACACAACCTCACACACACAACCACCTCCACACATAGAACCTCACACACACACACGACCTCACACACACAACCACCTCCACACATACAACCTCACACACACACAACCTCACACACACACAACCTCACACACACACAACCTCACACACACAAACAACCTCAAACACATACAACACACACACAACCTCACATACACACCACACAAACATCATCTCATTCACCCAACACACTACATTCACGCATTTACAGGCAGTCGTTTTCGCTCATTCGCTCACTCACGCATACATCCCTTCACGTACTTCTTCGTACGTACTGGGATATCAAAAGAAACTTTCTCATTCTATTGTTACCGTAATATCCTGAGACTATCTTAACCCATCGATACGGCTAAAGCGACCGCGTAAATTAACCTAATACATCTCTGAATATTCCATTTAATCTTCTTCTAGATACTTCTCAATCTACAACGTAGCAGCGAAATTAGTTGAACCATGTTTTCATCATTTTATAATTCCTTTATGTCAACCTACAAATCATTCATTGCATTATTTACCCTCTTCTCTGGTCACATTAGCAGGTATAACATGCTCCCATGGCGGCGAGCTCTTATGGGAGCCAAGTTTGAAACCCTCGTTCGCTTGCGTGTTTCGGATACCGTTGTCGTCGCCTGGTTGGTGTAGGATGGGCTTGGTTGGGCAAATCGCAAAATCCGACGCACGATGCGTAGAGGATCCCTCATTTAATTACACATACCTCATATGATAGAAAGGTATTAAAAACGTAAAAACAATGTATCGCAGGAAAATGAATGGCGATTTTAAAATAAAACATGAGCCATCAATGTTTTAATTCATATCACTGTTTTTTGACATAGTTATTAATGTTCCTTTGCTTTGAGGCCGTATTGTATTTTGAAATATGATCTGAAATCGAATAATTTCGCCATTCTTTGACTACACTGTCATCTACATCGATACATGTCATAACGTTATTCGTGTAAAGCAAGCGCTCTGAAGGCCTCTTTGAGAGCTCAAGGAGTCTCTACTCGTCATCATCTTCTGTCTCGATCGCTGGAGTTTCTTTGGGATCATTCGAATCTTAGCGATTGCTAGAATATCCAATTAATTGTCAGGAAGTTGCTACCATGCAATCGTCGAAATGTGCCGGACGGTGAGACATTCGGTTAGTTAAACAGAAAAACATTGCTTTATTCAGAACTTGCTATTAGCTAATTACAGGTTTTTTTGGAAAGTGCAAATGATTCATTGTATTAGCAATTCCACTTCTTGTTAACAATAAAATAAAAAACCAAAAACAAGCTGGGAAAATACGGCGAAAGTAGACATTATAAGAAATATTAAAATAATATGTTATAAGAAATATTAGAAGAAATATTAATGTCTACAACTTTGGTACTTACGAAGATTACTAATAACGACATTTTTAAGATGTTTGACGGAAACCGAAAAAACCGATTATTTATAAATAATTCCTAAACAATAGCAGCTATGGAAAATTGTTTCAACTGATAGTTGTAGGAAATTACATTCTCTATCATATTTGTATAGAATCGTGTATATAATAATGATGTTTTAACGGAGGTATTTCGTCAAAACTGAATCGGGTTGCGAATAAACCTCGACTTCCGGTAAACAGTTATTGTCCAAAAACTCATCAGCTCTTCGTCCTCATACCAAAGTGTTGTATATGTAATTTGGTGTTAATTTGGCAGGTAATTTTTGAGTTAGAGCGCCCACAATGGCATACATCCACACACACACAAATACATCACTCCGAAAATAGTCAAAACCTGTTCTAGGGACCTCAAAACGTGTATTTCCGTTGAAATCTTAAAGTCGATTTTTTTCGGGATCACAACATTAAAGAAGGAAAATATCTCCGAAATGGATGGTTCTACGAAAATTTCTTTCAAACAAAACTTGGAAGAAATATTATTCACTACAACTTTGGTCCTCAAGAAGATTACTAATAACGATGTTTTTAAGGAGAAAACCGAAAAAAATGTTATTTATAAATAACTCCTAAACAATAACTACAATAGAAAATTGTTTCAAATGAAAGTTGTAGGAAATTACATTCTCCATAAGTTTTATATAGAATTTTGGATACAATAATGATGTTTTAACGAAGAAATATCGCAAAAACCGAATCGGGTTACGAATAAACCTCGACTTCCGTTTACCGTTATTGTCGGAAAACTAATCAGTTCTTTATGCTCATGCTAAAGTGTTATATATGAAGTTTGGTAACGATATGGAAATTACTTTTTGAGTTAGAGCGCCCACAATCACATACACACATGGACATCATTCCAAAAATAGTCTAAACGTGGTCTAGGGACCTCAAAACGTGTATTACCGTTAAAATCTCGAAGTCGATTTTTTTCGTGATCAAAATACTTTCCCATTACTACGTATGGAAAAGGTAAAAATCGGTACAACATACATTGTACAACTTTCTCATATAATAATGCGTCGTTTAGTTAGCTTTAGAAAATGAAAATCGTATCAGCCGGTTTTTAGAAAATCCAATTTTTGTTAAGATGCCCAAGATTAAACTACTCTTATATTCATTCATTGAGAAAAATGAAATATGTAGTATTACTACAGACGTATACTCAAGTAACTGTACGAAATTTTATCAAAATCGTTTGACCTGTTTTAGAGAAAATCAAATTGTTGTTAAAAATGCCTAGAATAAACTTCCCTTAATTATTGAGCAATGTCAACCATTTCCTCAAATACTCTGGTGTGTATGATATAATGCCTAAGTACGAGATTTCATTCATTTTCCCTCTAACGTTTAGGCTCCAGAGCCAGTAACAGGCAGATAGACAGACGACATTGCAAAAACCACTTTTTGCGATTCAGCTAAACTTAAACGTTTCGAATTAACCTCGACTTCCGGTTAACCGGTATTGTCCAAAAACTAATCAGTTCTTTGTGCTCATGCTAATGTGTTATATATGAAATTTGGTAAAGATATGGCAATTACTTTTTGAGTTAGAGCGCCCACAATAACGCGCGCTCGCGCACACACAGGCATCTTTCCGAAAATAGTCTAAACGTGTTCTAGGGACCTCAAAACGCGTATTTCCGTTGAAATCTCGAAGTCGATTTTTTTCATGATCACAATACTTTCCCATTGCTACGTATCGAGAAGGTAAAAATCTGATGTGGACAACACGACTTTCTCCATATTCGGGGTATAGATATTTAAGTTATTATGAATAGCATTATAAGGCAAAATCATTACTTCGTATCGTAAAAGAAACAGTCCTTATTGCCGGAAATTATATTTTGAATATGTTTACAGAATTCACCGCTACATGGTGGTGGCGCTGTACACTGAAAATTTACGAATAAGCAAAAAATCTCAGAAATGTATGGTTCTACGGAAACTTGTTCCAAACAAAACTTGGAAGAAATATTATTCTCTAAATCTTTGGTCCTTACGAAGATGAACAATTACGACCTTTTTAAGGAGATATTTGAGGGGAACAGAAAAAACCGATTATTTATAAATAATTCCTAAACAATAACTGTTATGGAAAATTGTTTCAAATAAAAGTGGTAGTAAATTACATTGTCTATATCATTTGTATTGAAATATATATACAATAATGATGTTTTAACGGAGAAATATCGCAAAAACCGAATCGGGTTTCGAATAAACCTCGATTTCCGGTTAACCGGTATGGTGCAAAAAGTAAGCAGTTCTTTGTGCTCATGCTAAAGTGTTATATATGAAGTTTGGTAACGATATGGCAATTACTTTTTGAGTTAGAGCGCCCACAATCACATACACACATGGACATCATTCCAAAAAAAGTCTAAACGTGGTCTAGGGACCTCAAAACGTGTTGAAATCTCGAAGTCGGTTTTTTTCCTGATCAAAAGACTTTCTCAATACTACGTATGGAGAAAGTAAAAAGATTGTATTTACCTCGAGAAACGATTCTGCAATGGACATAGAATTGCATTACACTTTGGAACGACACAAAACAATGCATTAATAATTTATACGAATTTTAACTGGAGATTAAATATTTATTATTTTCAACGGGTATCTGAGAGGGTAAAAAAATAAAATCAGGAACTTTGACAAGTGTAATAACATTATAAATAGAATTAGAAACATGATGTATATCACAGATACATGCGTGTGCTGATGTCTGTGTCGAAGGGTTAAAATTTGGTCCGTCATAAATAATGCTCATTTGTCAAAATGCAAATTACCAATAGTAACTTATGAGTGCACGAACGGGTTCACGAACAAAAAAATCTAAAAATGGGGATTATATAAAAGAAACTCCGATTGGTTCGAGTTCCAGACGCGTCAGCCCTGCTTTCATTGGCGTCACATTCGACGTGCGACGAGACGCACGGACGCGTATCACTTCGCAGAGGCATATCCGTGCTCGCATGACCGATTCGTGAAGCATCCGATTCCTCTTGGCCGCGATTCCTCCCGCTTCGGACTCCCTCCCCTTTCTCTCTCTCTCAAAACTTCCCTCGCCTCTCGCTCCCTCTAGTCGTCACTCGCATCCTCTCGCCTCTGGAGCATGCATACACGTCTCATTCAGCCAAAACTCTCCATCTCTCTCTCTTCCTCCTTATCTCAGCGTCTGCTCACGTATTTGCTTGTTCTCGAGATTCCCTCCTTTGAAGGCAGAAGGGCGAATGAGAGAGTGTGGGGTGGGAGGCGCTAATTGTGGCGGGGGGTGGGTCTTCCTCGGAAAGACCTTTGTTCGCCGCGCGCACAAACCTACGCGTGTCTTCCTTTTGCCGAAAACTCCATGTTTACGCACATGATGGAGTTGGTGAAGGGTGAGGAAGTGAAAATTGAAATTGGCGATGGCGGGAGGGATGGATTTATAGCTTCTTAGTTGAATTAATTTTACTGTTTCCTTGTTTCATGCTTTAATTTTTGTTCTTTTGTCGTGTAAATATAAAATAGATTGAAGGAAATTCATAAAAATGAAATTATGCACGCGTTCACATGTACATTATTAACTCGTAAAATTTAACCAAAAGTCTTTAAGAATATTAATGAAAAGGGCCTACCATCACTGAGGTCGCGGGTTCGAATCCCGCCAAGGGCATGGATGTTTGTGTTCGTACTCATAATTCATATTTCATCACTCATGTGTGTGTCTGATGTGGAAAGCGACGGGAAACCATCACATCATATGTGTTATTCCCTAGTCATGTCAAACCAATTGAAAACCATGAATGAACGAAAGTAAATGAATTACTTTATTGTTACATTAAAAAAAATTCTTACATAATATCATCAATTATTTAAAGCGTAGGCCTAAAATTTTCCTCTGTGATGCGAATGAAGAGGACAGGGCGCCATCGACTCAAGAGGGTGAGCGATCCGACTCTGCTTTTAATTCTCCAAAGTGAGGGTTTTTGGGGCCTCCTCCTCTCATGGACCTAGCGATATCTTGGAACATTTCAATGGAGCAGAGAGCGACTCATTCATACGGGAATTCCAAAGAGAATGAGGTACCTGACGCCACTTCATCGTCGCTGCAGACTTTCTCGGAACAATTAAACGAAACGAAACCATCCACTGAATATTTCGAAGGCGCGAGTCGCGTTCAGTTCCGTCGAAAGTGCCGATTTCCATCCCTTAGAAGAGCAGTTGGATTTTTTCCGACGTAGCGTACACGCATCATCGCGATACAACCGACATCACAAGAGACGTGCCGCTCGCTCTCTTTGTATTCGCTTCACAGTGGGTTTAAATGCAGGAGTGAGAGAGATACGTGTAGTGAGGGAGGGAGGGGGAGGGAGGAGGAGGTTGGGAAGATATGAGCCCCGCGAAGAAACAGAGAAAACTATTTAGAGGAGAGATGGAAACTGAGATGGCGAGGTGGTTGGAGTGGCGTGGGCTTCAAAGGCGAGATGGAGAAGGGCCACAGAAGGAACTGGATGAGAGGTGTCAGGAGCGGAACTGCTGCTGTGTGCCCGTGGTTTGCCCTCTTCCGCGCGGCGGAGGCAAAGATATATTCGCGAACATTCGGCGGCGAGGGAAAATGTTTTTCTTGTTTGATGGAGATACTGTTGTGAGTGCGGTGCACAGGTCGATGCTTCAATTATGAATGTGGGATGCGTGTTGAAAGCATGAAAGTATGCTTGAAATGTCCTTTTCTTGAAAATGATTGCCAGACCTTTGACAGACGGTTAGAATGATTGACGAAATAAGAACTTTGCCCTAAAATACATCGATACTCAACAAAATAGTAGTTTAAAAAATAGCCAATTTTTGTTAAGATGCCCAAGATTAAACTACTCTTATATTCATTCATTGAGAAAAATGAAATATGTAGTATTACTGCAGACGTATACTCAAGTAACTGTACGAAATTTTATCAAAATCGTTTGAGCTGTTTTAGAGAAAATCAAATTATTGTTAAAAATACATAGAATAAACTTCCCTTAATTATTGAGCAATGTCAATCATTTCTTCATATACTCTGCTCTGTATGATAAAATGTCTAAGTACGAGATTTCATTCGTTTTCGCTATACCGTTTAGGCTCAAGAGCCAGTAACAGACAGACAAACAGACGGCATTGCAAAAACCACTTTTTCCGATTCAGCGACACCTAAAACGTATATTTCCGTAAAAATCTCGAGGTCGAATTTTTTCGCGATAACAATACTTTTTCAATATATGTACTTCGTATATGAGAAAGTAACAAGTAATGGGTATAAAAATAAATTTTTATAAATAACTTTTATATTTTGACATTTATTTTATTCGTTACTTCAAATTTGGTGAAATTATCTGCATAAGTTACCTTTTACTGGTGGAGGCGGAGTTATATTCAATTAATCTGGATATCAAGGCTGATGACATTTCTTGTCGTATACAAATCAACGAAGCGCAACACGAGTAATATCAAAGGTAAGTAATCGGTACTATTACACAATCATTATGGGTGTATATAAACGTGCTTTGATTGCTTTCAATACGAGAGAGAGAGAGGGAGGGGTGAAAGGGAGGGAGGGTGAGAGAGGGAAATGACTTTCAATTCAATTAATGCTTCTGATGCCAATTTGATCTCCGTAAATAGCTTGAACGATCGAATCTTTACTCCTGTTGATATTTCAATGGGCATTACGCTAGTAAGGTTTTAAAGGAGAAATATAAGACTCTAATTCCCATTAAAAGCTTACCCATATGAAAGCAGTAAGCCTTTTGCCTAGGTAGCTGATTGTTGGACCCAGAAAAATTACCACTTTTTTCCAATAAAAACTATAAATTTACGCTAATTCTACTCGGATTAAAATTCTGTCTTAAAACCTAAGAAACTACAATTTATATCCTAACCGATAGTTTCAGTCAAGAATTCGAATATTGAGGGTAAATAATTTTAAAGTGCAAATACAAAAACCTCTACACCAATATACGTTTTCTTATGGGCCAAAATGGGGCAAAAAGGGACCAAAATAGCCCCTCAAAGTGGGAATTTGGAAAGTTTCGGATTTTTTCCTTCGGTTGTGATCAAAAACCTATAATACCACCCAATTTCAAGTTTCTAGCACATCTGGAAGTGCCTCAATTTTGTATCTTGCCAAAGTGGTTACAAACCGCTATATATATCTATAGGGTCTAGGACATCTCGACGCGGCCATCTTGCCGCGGCCGTCTCGCCGCGAAGACCTTTCGCCGCAGCCGTCTCGCCGCGAGGACTTTCGCCGCGATCGTCTCGCCGCGGGGATTTTTTGCGGTGGATGTTTTTAAGTGCATTCCAGAGTTGAATTTTTAGAGAAGATAGATAAAAGTTTACTTCCGAATTGTAATTTATACCTATCGTATTATCTGCAATACAAACGATATACAAAGCATATAAAATGTATAGTGTGTAATAGTTTAATGTTTTTACTTTTCTAGAAGCGAGTCCAAGTTGAAAAACATCAGTATGTTTTGATAAACTGTGAGAAAGTCTTTGAATTTTAGTAAGTCGAGTGTTTAAGGGAATTTTTATGCTAAACTTTTGTGAGTTAAACTAGAAACGAAACTCTAAAATTCAGAATAACCAATTAAATATTCCGAAATTCTTTTTTATTAGGTTATCTTGACTGTAAAATTAAATTCTTTAAGTCAACCCGCATGAATGATCATCATGAGTTACACCTTCATTTTTGAAATGCATATAATTATAAAATGTGCTTTTACGCAAATTATTATCTCCTCTTTTGATCTAGAAAACTTTATTAGTGTGTCTATTCAGTACATTTTATTCGTATTCTGAAGAAATTATTTTCTGTATCATTTGAGTTTATAATGGAACAAGGGGTATAATCCAAATTAGACTTCCTATATTGTGTACGTGCTTGATATCAACAGTCATAGGAATGGTTGACTGGCGGCCATTAATGTAGAGAAGTTGTCTTAAACTTTTGAAAATTATTGCATGAGTTTGCCTATCAAAAAGCACAAAAACAAGGTTTTTGTATAATGACCATTTGAATAAATTTTTCTTTCTGAGAGGATACCCTATTTTTAAAAATCGACTTATTGAGATGCACTGATGGCTTCAAAAAATTCTCTCGATGAGATTCATGCATAATTTGCCGTGGTTATAGCTCGATCGTTTTACAATGGCAGGCGACGACGCAGGAGAAACGTAATTTAATAGGTGAAAATGAGTGGAGAACAGTATGCCAGAAAAAATACAGAAAATGAGTACATTCAAAGAGAATGTGTAATGAACGGAATTGAAGAAATACTTGTTAATATAAATTCGGAGAATGAAAGTGATAGCACTGAAGCAAGTGACTAATAAATATCAAAATAATAATAATTATTAACTATTATTGTAACTATTATATTTTGCATGTATAAAATGATAAATAAAGGTTTCCTTAAAAATATATTTCAGTAGTTGTTATACTTTGTATCAAAGAAGCTTCCTCCTCTTTGACCACCTGCACGAGGAACTGAACTAGAAAATAAAACTACTCCCACTAGGCATTCATAAGATTCAAGGAATTCTCAAATGAGTAAATTTCCCCATGGAATTTCTGGAAGTCGTTAGATCTTATCTTAATGTCAAATTTGTGGAACGAACCAAGGGACTTGAGGATTAGTGAATTTGGTTGGGGTTGGGGTTGGGGCGACAGGGTATGGGAGCGTGAGTGTGTCGATGACCATGGAAGGTAGGACAATTCGGCCTTTCGCTAAACAATCGAGCTATAGCCTAAGATCGACCATGATTATGGCAGTCTTATCTTTGCTACCGTATGGTAAACATCCGTCCTCCGAGTTCCCATTCACGGTGTGATATCTTCTGTCGATCCTTGCTAACTTGCTCAGTGAACATTTTTATTCACTTTACAATAACATTCCGAAAGTTTTTCTAACTTTTACTGATCCCTTAAAATGGAAATTATTCTGTCTATCCGTGGAAAGGAGAAACTATTAGTGGACGGTTTTGTGTATGTGTTTGAGCGGTTAAGTAGCGATGAGAAATTTTGGCGTTGTGAAGAACGTGGAGTGTGCAAAGCTAGAATACCCACTTGTATTCCAAAGTGAATCACATATTAACGAAGCGGCAACTTCGTATTTTAAGAAAATCAAATTATTGTTAAAGTTGTCTAGAATAAATATGAACTATGTAGTATTATTGAAGACGTAAACTCAAGTAACTGTACGAAATTTGATCAAAATCGTTAGAGCCGTTTTTGAGAAAATCAAATTGTTCTTAAAAATGCGTAGAATAAACTTCCCTTAATTAATGATCAATGTCAACCATTTCATCATAGTCTCTGCTCAGTATGATAAAATGCTTAAATACGAGATTCCATTCATTTTCGCTTTACCGTTTACATTTACATTTACATCAATACCCTGCAAGCCGCTAGAAGCGTTTGGCAGGGGGTGTCACAACACCAAGTGAACTCTAACTAATTCCTCTGTTGGACTGTCTTATCGCGTCTGGGAAAAAGGATCTGTAGTATTTCTCTGTTCTAGCGATTGTTTCGACATATTTTCTCCTGTACTCTGATCTAACATTACGTTCACTAACACCGATGGGGACGATTATGCCGCGTACGTCTTCAACGAATTCGGAGCTTTCGAATTTTTCAAAAAGTTTCCTTTTGTAATCAATTCCTCTACTCTTCAACGTCTGCCGTTTAGGCTCCAGAGCCAGTAACAGACAGATAGACAGACAGACGGCATTGCGAAAACCACTTGTTCGGATTTAGCAACACCTAAAACGTGTATTTCCGTACAAATATCGAGGTCGATTTTTTTCGCGATAACAATACTTTCTCAATATACTTCGTATATGAGAAAGTACGAAGCAAGCATGAAAACAATTCATAGTTTTTATCACTTCAAAACTCCATATTTGGGCACTCGTATTTGAAAACTCAACGCTTCTTGTGGTTTGTCAAAATCTTCTTTTCGCTTTATCTCAATTCACTCAATTTAATGGTGTATAGTTACATGTTAGACGAATCGCACCCAAGCATTTTTATCAAATTAGCGATGGATAAGCGATTAAGGTTCTTCGCGATCGTCAGAGTTTTGTTGCTACGGTAGAGCGATATGTTAATAGCATAGGATAATCAGCACGTTTAATATTTTTATTATGTTAAACTTTTATTATTACTAAAAGGACGAAAATCAGACAAAGACGTGAAGACAGAAAGAAAACTCAACATTGTTTGCATAGGCCGTGAGATTTTCATATATACCTACTTAAAAATAAACGTATAATGTAAAATAAAACTAATATGGAATATTCAACGTGATTTTCCGTTATTTTTAATCAATCACGGCGAGAGAAGTCCTCGCGGCGAGAAGGCCGCGGCGAAACGTACCTTCGCGGCGAGATGGATATTAAAGGATATAGGTGTAGACTGGAAAGACAGGAGACTGTTCAGGAATCTAAATGTGAATCAAGTTGTAAAGGTCAGGTTAGAGAACACGGACACCAGCGGAGTACGTATCGGTAGAGGAGTAAGATAGGACTGTTGTCTATCCCCGATCCTATTCAATATATATGGAGAGAGACTAATGCAGGAAGCGTTAGAAGGCACGGGAGATTTCAAAATCGGAGGAAGGATTATAAGAACAGTGAAATACGCGGATGATCAAGTACTTCTAGCAAGAAAGGAAAAGGAACTCCAGAAAATGATAAATAGACTAGTGATAACAGGTAGAAAATACGGTATGGAAATTAATACAGAAAAATCCAAGGTCATGCGAATATCAAGTAAAGAAGAAGAAAATTTGAAACAAAGCACTGGAGGAAAGCCATTAGAACAAGTTTCAGATTATAAATACCTTGGAAGCATCATAACGAGAGAAGCAAAATGTACAGATGATATCAGGACTAGAATAACAAAAGCCGCTTTCAGACGAAAGAAACTCCTGCTAACGGGAAATATAAAGCAGGAAATCCGCAAGAGGTTGATAAAATGCTATGTATGGAGTGTAGCTTTGTAATGAGCAGAAACATGGACGCTAAGGAAAAATGATATTAAATACTTGGAAAGCTTCGAAATGTGGACATGGAGAAGAATGCTGAAGATAAAATGGACAGATAGGGTGAAAAATGAGGAAGTACTACGAAGAATAGGAGAAGAAGAATGTTTGTATCTCATTAGGAATTGCCGTATCATTTTCACACCGGTATGGGTCATATATAGGGCAAAATTTGGCAGAATTATGGATTTTAGTTAGCACAGAAGGAGGAAATTCAGTATTGTAAAAATTCGTAACGTTATGGCTGTTTTGCCCCATTATTGCCCCATATGAGGAATAAAATTATAAGGCACCTATAAATGATCTACAGAGTTGATGTTTGACACACTTTAATTATTTTTTTGTTGTCGAATTTGGTAAATTTTTATTCATTCGACCGTAATAATCTCTTAAATATTAAATAAACTGACTAAAGTTCATGTACAATCTGAAGAGCCAGGAAGCTGAAAACTTTAAGAAAGTTTGGGAATAATGTTCCGGTGACAAATAAAATTGAAAATTTCCCTGAAGTTTATTATTGTGGCTGTTAAAAATTCAAAAATTTTAAACAATGCAATTTATATAGATGCACTTCTAGAGACGCTACATCGATGAAATTTGGCATAAATATGAGGTATTCGTAACAAATGTTAAAAACCTATAAATATTATATAATTATAAATTTAGGGGTTGTTTTTACCCCAAAATTCTTCAATAAGGAAAACACGTAAATCGGTGAAGAGGTCCAAACTTTTGCGTTTAATACATATTTTCCGCTACTAATGCTTGCAGAATGCAAGCACATATTAACTAGTATATATATATATATATCCCTTCCAACTGCCTCACTTCACTGCCTCAAAGTCGGCGGAAGGGTGTAAACGGAGGCTAAAGGGCGAAGAACAGTGGTGTCCTCGGACACCGGTAGGTTCAACCATGCTGTGAAGTATTTCTGCAATATCTCCGGCCAAAGTGAAAGAGGTACTCACCAACCCGCTCTGGGCCAGCGTGGTGTTTTAAGGCCCACAATCCCCCCATGACATGTACACCCATAAAAAACGGCCCTCATTCTCCGGAGGCTGGATTGCCTCTGACCGTGGCAGTGGTCAGGAACAAGGCATGAAGGCAGAGGGTGCTATGAATCCCCAGAGGTTAAACGCCCGCTGCCACTCTTTCTCATCCTTACCCAATTCCTTTAACCTCAACCTAACTACCTTTAACTGCCGGACTTTGTCCAGTGAAGATAAACTTCAAGAGCTCCAAGAACAACTGGAGAAGATCAAGTGGAACATTTTAGGACTTACTGAGGTAAGAAGAAAAGGTGAAGGCCTATTGGAGTTGAAGAGTGGACATATTTTTTATTACAGGGGAACTGACACAGGAAGAACAGGAGGAGTTGGATTCAACGTCAACAGAAAATTGAAGAAAACTATCGTGGAAATGGAAAGTTCATCCGAGCGGGCAGCTAGACTAGTGCTTCAAATAAATAAAAGATATCAACTTCAAATAGTCCAAGTTTATGCGCCAACGTCATCATACTCGGATGAGGAAGTGGAAGATTTCTACCAAGAAGTTGGAGAAATGCACGACAAAGGAAACTGCCATCTAAAAGTGGTCATGGGTGATTTCAATGCCAAGGTAGGAGAACAAAAGGAAGACGACAGCGCAGTTGGAAAATGGGGCTATGGAGACAGAAATGAACGAGGGGACCGACTTGTAGACTTTGCTGAATGTACTAGTCTATATATAATGAACACTTTCTTCAAAAAGAGTCCCAATAGAAAGTGGACCTGGAAAGGACCCAATGGTACCAAAAACGAAATTGACTACATACTAGTCAATAAGAAGCAATTGGCTGAAGACTGTTCCGTCCTCAACCAGTTTAAAACTGGAGCGACCATCGCTTGGTAAGATGCAGAATAAAATTCAACTCAAAGTTAGAAACACAGAAGCTTATAAAGAAGAAGCTTAAGTCTATTATCAACACGCAGGTGCTTAAAGAACGAAAAGAAGAA
Source organism: Uropetala carovei (assembly GCA_036926305.1). Lineage (NCBI taxonomy): Eukaryota > Metazoa > Arthropoda > Insecta > Odonata > Petaluridae > Uropetala > Uropetala carovei. Next base: position 3,492,336 of record JAXCHB010000280.1, read on the forward strand.
TTTCAGCTCCAACTGAAAAATCGATTCAGTGCACTGGAAGACCAAGAAGTTGAATCTCATTTTATAGAGATACTCAAGGAAACTGCTGAAGAAATAGGCGGAACAGTTAAAACAAAGCCAGAGAAAAAGTTGACCGAAAAAACAAGACTGCTGATGGAAAAAAGAAACAAGGAGTAGAAGAAACGCGCATAACCTTGATCAAGAATATCTACGAAAATGCGACAACATCTGTCCAGCTGCATGAAGAGACGAGTGCCTTTAAGGCCGAAAAGGGAGTGAGACAGGGAGATACTATGTCCCCTAAGTTATTTACAGCAGCTCTAGAGGAAGTATTCAAAAGGCTAGACTGGGAGGAAAAAGGCATAAAGGTAAATGGAGAATATCTGAGTCACCTGCGCTTTGCAGATGATATCGTACTGTTCGCAGGGAGCGCAGAAGAGCTCCGTAGAAGAACTGAAGAGCTTGAACAAGCAAGCCGAGAAGCTGGACTTAAGATGAATCTTAATAAAACAAAGGTTATGTACAACTCCTTCACAAATTCTGAGAAGATACATATCAACGGAGCAGAACTCGGAGAAGTAACCAGCTATGTTTACCTAGGTCAGCTCATCACTACTGATGGTTCGCTTCTTTGAGAAATCAACCGGAGAGTGAAGATGGCATGGAGTGCTTTTGGCAAGAATGCGAACATCTTTAAATCAAATATTCCAGTCTTCCTAAAAAGGAGACTGTATGACCAATGTGTTCTGCCTGTTCTGACATTTCGTTGTGACACATGGACCATGAATGCCAGAATGATACAACCCCTGCAAACAACACAGAGGAACATGGAGAGATGCATGTTAGGGATCACCCGAAGAGACCGCAAGAGGAACGACTGGGTAAGAAAGAAGACGGGAGTCTGTGACGTGATTAAAAGAGCGAAGGTGCTAAAATGGCAGTGGGCGTGCCACATTGCTAGAAGAAATGACCAGCGTTGGACGTCTAGTGTCATCGAATGGATCCCAAGAAACACCAAGAGACCGAAAAGAAGACCGAAAGACAGGTGGGACAGAGAGCTTGTTAAGTTCTTGGGGCAAACTTGGAGGAGGGAGGCAGTTGACAGGGAAAACTGGAAGAGTCTGGGGGAGGCCTTCATCCGTCAGTGGACTGAAAAAGGCTGATGATGATGATGATATATATATAGGAGGATACCAAATTATGAGGCACTTCCAGATGTGCTAGAAACTTGAAATTTGGTTGGATTATAGGTTCTTGGTCATAACCAAAGGAAAAATCCGATACTGTCGAAATTCCTATTTTGACGGGCTATTTTGGCCCCTTTTTGCCCCATTTTTTGCCCATAAGAAAACATGTAAATTGGTGTAGAGGTTTTTATATTTGAATTTTAAAATTACTTCCCGTCAAGATACGTACTCGAGACTTAAACTGTCGGATAGGATATAAATTGTAGTTTCTTATTTTTGAGGACAGAATTCAAATCCGAGTAGAATTAGCATATATTTATAGTTTTTGTCGCAAAAAAGTGGTAATATTTCTTGGCCTAAAAATAGGCTTCCTAGCAACAGGCTTAATGCTTTCATATGGGTAAGCTCTTAATGGGAATCAGAGGCATATATTTTAATGCCTTTAATGTTAAACTATGCCTAATGAACGAATTCCGATATTGTAATAATCCCCATTTTTTGGGTTATTTTTCCTCAGTATTGCTCGATACGAAAACAAAAATGATGAGGCAGCTCCATATGACCTAGAGACTTGAAATTTATGAAAATTTTATTGCAACCGAAGATAAAATAAAACTGCGAAAATTCCAAATTTAAGGACGGTTTTGCCCAATTTATGACCTATACACGTGTGAAAATGATACGGCAATTCTTAATGAGATACAAACATGAAATTTGGCAGAATTATGTTTTTAGTTACAACAGAAAGTAGAAATCCGATATCGTGAAAATTCGAAATCTTAGAGACTGTTTTGCCACATAATTGTCCTATGCAACGAATAAAATTATAATGCACTTCTAAGTGAACTACAAAGTCGAAATTGATACGGATATATGATTTTGTACAAAATTGATTGGGAATAAGTTGAAATTGTAAAAATGCTAAATTTTAAAAATGCTTGTAGAAAGCAAGCAAAGATTACCTAGTATTTGTATATGTATTTGTATATGTATATGTATATGTATATGTATATGTATATATATATGTATATGTATATGTATATGTATATGTATATGTATATGTATATGTATATGTATATGTATATGTATATGTATATGTATATGTATATGTATATGTATATGTATATGTATATGTATATGTATATGTATATGTATATGTATATATATATGTATATGTATATGTATATGTATATGTCCCTTCCAACTGCCTCAGTTCACTGCCTCAAAGTCGGCGGAAGGGTGTAAACGGAGGCTAAAGGGCGAAGAACAGTGGTGTCCCCGGACACCGGTAGGTTCAACCATGCTGTGAAGTCTTTCTGCAATATCTCCGGCCAAAGTGAAAGAGGTACTCACCAACCCGCTCTGGGCCAGCGTGGTGTTTTAAGGCCCACAATCCCCCCATGACATGTACACCCATAAAAAACGGCCCTCATTCTCCGGAGGCTGGATTGCCTCTGACCGTGGCAGTGGTCAGGAACAAGGCAGGAAGGCAGAGGGTGCTAAGAATCCCCGGAGGTTAAACGCCCACTGCCACTCTTTCTCATCCTTACCCAATTCCTTTAACCTCAACCTAACTACCTTTAACTGCCGGACTTTGTCCAGTGAAGATAAACTTCAAGAGCTCCAAGAACAACTGGAGAAGATCAAGTGGGACATTTTAGGACTTAGTGAGGTGAGAAGAAAAGGTGAAGGCCTATTGGAGTTGAAGAGTGGAGATATTTTTTATTACAGGGGAACTGACACAGGAAGAACAGGAGGTGTTGGATTCATCATCAACAAAAAATTGAAGAATAATATCGTGGAAATGGAAAGTTCATCCGACAGGGCAGCTAGACTAGTGCTTCAAATAAATAAAAGATATCAACTTCAAATAGTCCAAGTTTATGCGCCAACGTCATCATACTCGGATGAGGAAGTGGAAGATTTTTACCAAGAAGTTGGAGAACTGCACGACAAAGGAAGCTGCCATCTAAAAGTGGTCATGGGTGATTTCAATGCCAAGGTAGGAGAACAAAAGGAAGACGACAGCGCAGTTGGAAAATGGGGCTATGGAGACAGAAATGAACGAGGGGACCGCCTTTTAGACTTTGCTGAATGTACTAGTCTATATATAATGAACACTTTCTTCAAAAAGAATCCCAATAGAAAATGGACCTGGAAAGGACCTAATGGTACCAAAAACGAGATTGACTACATACTAGTCAATAAGAAGCAATTGGCTGAAGACTGTTCCGTCCTCAACCAGTTTAAAACTGGAAGCGACCACCGCTTGGTAAGATGCAGAATAAAATTCAACTCAAAGTTAGAAACACAGAAGCTTATAAAGAAGAAGCCTAAGTCTATTATCAACACGCAGGTGCTTAAAGAACGAAAAGAAGAATTTCAGCTCCAACTGAAAAATCGATTCAGTGCACTGGAAGACCAAGAAGTTGAATCCCAATTTATAGAGATACTCAAGGAAACTGCTGAAGAAATAGGAGGAACAGTTAAAACAAAGCCAGAGAAAAAGTTGACTGAAAAAACAAGACTGCTGATGGAAAAACGAAGGAAAATGTTAATTACTAATGATCCTAAAGACATGATCCATTTTGCAGAACTAAACAAAACTATAAGGAAGTGCATCAAGGAAGATGTGAAAAAATATAATTATGAGCTAATCGAGAAAGCCATAGAAAATAATAGAAGTTACAAGAAAATGAAGCAATATCTCTCGATCGGAAAGAGACAGCTGATGGCCTTGATGCTAGAAGACGGCTCCATAACCCATAGTAGGAAACTGATCCTGAAAGGGGAAGAAGAATTTTACACCAAGCTGTATGAGGATCCTCTAGGAAATGATGAAGTAAATGATGATGCAAACATGCCCACCGAAGAGGTCCCAGGTATCCTTCCGGAAGAGGTGAGACACGCAATCAGAAGTATGAAGAATGGAAAAGCATCTGGAATGGATGGTATCACAGCGGAAGTATTCAAAGCAATGGGTAATCATACGGAAACAATTCTCGCTAAGATTTTTAATTCCTGTCTGAGGAAGAAAAAGATACCAGAAACATGGAACCACGCATGTATTATCCTTCTGCACAAGAAAGGTTCCAAAGAAGACTTAAATAACTACAGACCGATCAGCCTACTCCCAACAGTCTACAAAATATTCACCAAAATACTCACTATGCGCCTTCAAAACCATCTTGATGCTGCCCAACCCAGAGAGCAAGCTGGGTTTCGCAGTGGGTATAGCACGATGGACCACATCCAAGTCGTGAGAGAGGTAATCAGTCGGACTAACGAGTATGAATTACCTCTATGTATGTGCTTTATCGACTACGAGAAAGCATTCGACTCTGTCCGAACTTCGTCGGTGTTACGTGCACTAAAGAAACAAGGAGTAGAAGAAACGTACATAACCTTGATCAAGAATATCTACGAAAATGCGACAACATCTGTCCAGCTGCATGAAGAGACGAGTGCCTTTAAGGCCGAAAAGGGAGTGAGACAAGGAGATACTATGTCCCCTAAGTTATTTACAGCAGCTCTAGAGGAAGTATTCAAAATGCTAGACTGGGAGGAAAAAGGCATAAAGGTAAATGGAGAATATCTGAGTCACCTGCGCTTTGCAGATGATATCATACTGTTCGCAGGAAGCCCAGAAGAGCTCCTTAGAAGAACTGAAGAGCTTGAGCAAGCAAGCCGAGAAGCTGGACTTAAGATGAATCTCAATAAAACAAAGGTTATGTACAACTCCTTCACAAATTTTGAGAAGATACATATCAACGGAGCAGAACTTGGAGAAGTAACCAGCTATGTTTACTTAGGTCAACTCATCACTACTGATTGTTCGCTTCTTGGAGAAATCAACCGGAGAGTGAAGATGGCATGGAGTGCTTTTGGCAAGAATGCGAACATCTTTAAATCAAATATTCCAGACTTCCTAAAAAGGAGACTGTATGACCAATGTGTTCTGCCTGTTCTGACATATGGTTGTGAAACATGGACCATGAATGCCAGAATGATACAGCGCCTGCAAACAACACAGAGGGGCATGGAGAGATGCATGTTAGGGATCACCCGAAGAGACCGCAAGAGGAACGACTGGGTAAGAAAGAAGACGGGAGTCTGTGACGTGATTAGAAGAGTGAAGGTGTTAAAATGGCAGTGGGCGGGCCACATTGCTAGAAGAAATGACCAGCGTTGGACGTACAGTGTCATCGAATGGATCCCAAGAAACATCAAGAGACCAAAAAGAAGACCGAAAGACAGGTGGGACAGAGAGCTTGTTAAGTTCTTGGGGCAAACTTGGAGGACGGAGGCAGTTGACAGGGAAAACTGGAAGAGTCTGGGGGAGGCCTTCATCCGTCAGTGGACTGAAAAAGGCTGATGATGATGATGATGATGTATATGTATATGTACATGTACATGTACATGTATATGTATATGTATCATCATCATCATCATCATCATCAGCCTTTTTCAGTCCACTGACGGACGAAGGCCTCCCCCAGACTCTTCCAGTTTTCCCTGTCAACTGCCTCCCTCCTCCAAGTTTGCCCCAAGAACTTAACAAGCTCTCTGTCCCACCTGTCTTTCGGTCTTCTTTTCGGTCTCTTGATGTTTCTTGGGATCCATTCGATGACACTGGACGTCCAACGCTGGTCATTTCTTCTAGCAATGTGGCCTGCCCACTGCCATTTTAACACCTTCACTCTTCTAATCACGTCACAGACTCCCGTCTTCTTTCTTACCCAGTCGTTCCTCTTGCGGTCTCTTCGGGTGATCCCTAACATGCATCTCTCCATGCCCCTCTGTGTTGTTTGCAGGCGCTGTATCATTCTGGCATTCATGGTCCATGTTTCACAACCATATGTCAGAACAGGCAGAACACATTGGTCATACAGTCTCCTTTTTAGGAAGACTGGAATATTTGATTTAAAGATGTTCGCATTCTTGCCAAATGCACTCCATGCCATCTTCACTCTCCGGTTGATTTCTCCAAGAAGCGAACCATCAGTAGTGATGAGTTGACCTAAGTAAACATAGCTGGTTACTTCTCCAAGTTCTGCTCCGTTGATATGTATCTTCTCAGAATTTGTGAAGGAGTTGTACATAACCTTTGATTTATTAAGATTCATCTTAAGTCCAGCTTCTCGGCTTGCTTGCTCAAGCTCTTCAGTTCTTCTAAGGAGCTCTTCTGGGCTCCCTGCGAACAGTATGATATCATCTGCAAAGCGCAGGTGACTCAGATATTCTCCATTTACCTTTATGCCTTTTTCCTCCCAGTCTAGCCTTTTGAATACTTCCTCTAGAGCTGCTGTAAATAACTTAGGGGACATAGTATCTCCTTGTCTCACTCCCTTTTCGGCCTTAAAGGCACTCGTCTCTTCATGCAGCTGGACAGATGTTGTCGCATTTTCGTAGATATTCTTGATCAAGGTTATGTACGTTTCTTCTACTCCTTGTTTCTTTAGTGCACGTAACACCGACGAAGTTCGGACAGAGTCGAATGCTTTCTCGTAGTCGATAAAGCACATACATAGAGGTAATTCATACTCGTTGGTCCGACTGATTACCTCTCTCACGACTTGGATGTGGTCCATCGTGCTATACCCACTGCGAAATCCAGCTTGCTCTCTGGGTTGGGCAGCATCAAGATGGTTTTGAAGGCGCATAGTGAGTATTTTGGTGAATATTTTGTAGACTGTTGGGAGTAGGCTGATCGGTCTGTAGTTATTCAAGTCTTCTTTGGAACCTTTCTTGTGCAGAAGGATAATACATGCGTGGTTCCATGTTTCTGGTATCTTTTTCTTCCTCAGACAGGAATTAAAAATCTTAGCGAGAATTGTTTCCGTATGATTCCCCATTGCTTTGAATACTTCCGCTGTGATACCATCCATTCCAGATGCTTTTCCATTCTTCATACTTCTGATTGCGTGTCTCACCTCTTCCGGAAGGATACCTGGGACCTCTTCGGTGGGCATGTTTGCATCATCATTTACTTCATCATTTCCTAGAGGATCCTCATACAGCTTGGTGTAAAATTCTTGTACCCGTTTCAGGATGAGTTTCCTACTATGGGTTATGGAGCCGTCTTCTAGCATCAAGGCCACCAGCTGTCTCTTTCCGATCGAGAGATGTTGCTTCATTTTCTTGTAACTTCTATTGTTTTCTATGGCTTTCTCGATTAGTTCATAATTATATTTTTTCACATCTTCCTTGATGCACTTCCTTATAGTTTTGTTTAGTTCTGCAAAATGGATCATTTCTTTAGGATCATTAGTAATTAACATTTTCCTTCTTTTTTCCATCAGCAGTCTTGTTTTTTCAGTCAACTTTTTCTCTGGCTTTGTTTTAACTGTTCCACCTATTTCTTCAGCAGTTTCCTTGAGTATCTCTATAAATTGGGATTCAACTTCTTGGTCTTCCAGTGCACTGAATCGATTTTTCAGTTGGAGTTGAAATTCTTCTTTTCGTTCTTTTAGCACCTGCGTGTTGATAATAGACTTAGGCTTCTTCTTTATAAGCTTCTGTCTTTCTAACTTTGAGTTGAATTTTATTCTGCATCTTACCAAGCGATGGTCGCTTCCAGTTTTAAACTGGTTGAGGACGGAGCAGTCTTCAGCCAATTGCTTCTTATTTACTAGTATGTAGTCAATTTCGTTTTTGGTACCATTGGGTCCTTTCCAGGTCCATTTTCTATTGGGATTCTTTTTGAAGAAAGTGTTCATTATATATAGACTAGTACATTCAGCAAAGTCTACAAGGCGGTCCCCTCGTTCATTTCTGTCTCCATAGCCCCATTTTCCAACTGCGCTGTCGTCTTCCTTTTGTTCTCCTACCTTGGCATTGAAATCACCCATGACCACTTTTAGATGGCAGCTTCCTTTGTCGTGCAGTTCTCCAACTTCTTGGTAAAAATCTTCCACTTCCTCATCCGAGTATGATGACGTTGGTGCATAAACTTGGACTATTTGAAGTTGATATCTTTTATTTATTTGAAGCACTAGTCTAGCTGCCCGCTCGGATGAACTTTCCATTTCCACGATATTATTCTTCAATTTTTTGTTGATGATGAATCCAACACCTCCTGTTCTTCCTGTGTCAGTTCCCCTGTAATAAAAAATATCTCCACTCTTCAACTCCAATAGGCCTTCACCTTTTCTTCTCACCTCACTAAGTCCTAAAATGTCCCACTTGATCTTCTCCAGTTGTTCTTGGAGCTCTTGAAGTTTATCTTCACTGGACAAAGTCCGGCAGTTAAAGGTAGTTAGGTTGAGGTTAAAGGAATTGGGTAAGGATGAGAAAGAGTGGCAGTGGGCGTTTAACCTCCGGGGATTCTTAGCACCCTCTGCCTTCCTGCCTTGTTCCTGACCACTGCCACGGTCAGAGGCAATCCAGCCTCCGGAGAATGAGGGCCGTTTTTTATGGGTGTACATGTCATGGGGGGATTGTGGGCCTTAAAACACCACGCTGACCCAGAGCGGGTTGGTGAGTACCTCTTTCACTTTGGCCGGAGATATTGCAGAAAGACTTCACAGCATGGTTGAACCTACCGGTGTCCGAGGACATCACTGTTCTTCGCCCTTTAGCCTCCGTTTACACCCTTCCGCCGTATATGTATATGTATATGTATATGTATATGTATATGTATATGTATATGTATATGTATATGTATATGTATATGTATATGTATATGTATATGTATATGTATATGTATATGTATATGTATATGTATATGTATATGTATATGTATATGTATATGTATATGTATATGTATATGTATATGTATATGTATATGTATATGTATATGTATATGTATATGTATATGTATATGTATATGTATATATATCGAGGGAGGTTAATATAATAGTTATTAAAAAGATGTGATCGGTCGGTTTCTTTCGACAAAATCTATTCTATGTTGAAGCGTTTAGTAATTCAGAAGTACAATCGCCAGTCGCTTAAGTATTGCATTCCCATTCTTATTTCTGATGAACGACAATGAATTGTATTTTGCGAGTTTATATCTATTACCAAAACGAGGTCTTGAACCTATCATTGTATGTAAACACTTAAAGGGGCACATGGTGGTGGCTGTCTCAGGAACTTACGGACTTGCTATACTTCCTATCAGTGTGAGTTACAGAAGCGACCGCCTCAGGTATCACTTTTCTAAGGGTGCAATTATAACAACATCACCGCCGACCTCTACATTTTGCCTTATAGTCACTTGCGGTATATTTTCCCCCTATTGTAGTTGAATTAGCTGCTTTTGTTTTCCTTTTAATGTTGTCACGGCTTCGTCTGTTGCAGCAATGAAGATATTCACAATTCACAATTATAAACGATTACTATGCTCAGTTTGCTGCATGTTCATAAATCGTGTACTTGTAATAGCGTGGAGCAAAGTAGCAATCGTTCCTTTGACAATTTTTCTGACGCCAACAATTTTTCGAAGCATTTGATATCTTCTGGGGATCATTTTATGTTCGTTTTTTTCTCGTAAATGTGTTATATTACAGAATTTCTCTGAGTAACTGTGAAAGATGACTCCGTTCACTATTCATATATTAGGTACATAGTCCGCCTAGAGAATGGCGTCATCTAGAATTTTTCGGTTGGCGGACCCATAAGTACATATTTAGAATTTTGACGCATCCCCTGATAAATTTAAATACGGAGAACGGCATCTTAACGATAATAGCGCCTTTTAGAAATGATGAAAATCACTACAAACGCGAAATATTTAGATTGTTAGAAACATTATATAGAAGATCCCCGCTGAAAATCAGTAATTATAAATCGTGTCCGCTACTCTTCACGAACCCCTAGAAAGAGCTCGCGCACCACAGGTTGTATACCGCTGATCTAGATTTAACTTTAGGAAATTTTTCACGCGTCACCACATCCGCCATCTATTCAATTCGCTCACAGCGGCTAGAAGAGTAAGCAGCTCACGGGGGAGCGGGAAATTCCTGGACAAGAAGATTCGGTCTCTGCCTGCTGTTGCTGCTGCCACAACTCACCGGCCAATCAGGAAAGGAGCATTTTTATGGTATTCGTAAGAGAGAAAGAAACTCTTCCCTATCCCCCAAAACGGAAGCACTTGTTAGATTTGCCAAGGGGTAAACCCCATTGCTAGGTCAAGCCTTGGAGATTATCGTCTGGGAGACCGAAGCTGGAACCTCCAATCCAGATTCCTGAAAGATTATCGCCGCAGCCAAGGATGAGTCCTTCACTTTTATCATACGAAAGGATCACATCCGTCTTCTAGCGAAGGTGAAGGAGAACCATGATTCGATGAAGAAGACGCAGCAGTAGGAGTTCGCGCGATTCAGTGCTTTCACCCATAGGACATTCAGAGCCTCTAATCAAGAATGGAGCTATGCTGAAGGGAATTCCGTTATGATTTTTCTCGGAAGCTTCTAATGTAAATTTTCTGTTTCAGTTTTTATTTCTGTTAAGATTTTTAATCGCGTGCCTTTATAAGTCTCTTTAATAAATTTTTCTTTCTCTGAGATAGCTTTGAAATGTGAAACCACTATATTCCTGGAATTATGTTGAGAACTTTTCCCCATTGGACAATACCTTGATATCTGGGATTCTTCTTTGTGAACGATCATTTTACCCACTCCTTCTGTGGTTATTTTCCAATGGATTATTTAATTATATTTTTTTATAAAAATTTCTATAACCAACCTTAACGGCCTACTTTTTAACTGCTTCAAGATCAGGTCCTTAGATTTTAGGACGTATTCCCTTCTCTATCTTAAATTCCGCCAAATATTAAGAAATATAACCTGCAGTCATTCTTTTTAAGCTATCTAGAGTTAACGTGCACAAAAAGTTCTGGGCATATTTGTGGTATTAAGAGACGCTGGATGGATTCATTTTCTCCCAACTAAGGTAAATGTGGAACAGAATATCAATCAAATAACATAGTTTAAAACAAGCCATAGTTTGCATTGTTGAATGAAGAATAATTTGAAAATCTTAGCGTCTTTATCTGCAGTCTTGTAAATTGGAGGATTAAAGGCATCTTTCGATGATGCCACATTTCTAACAGACAGAGTTAAAAATTCTAATTCGCTATCCCTCCTTATCCACTGGTAACTCACAAGTAACGAATAAAATAGGATTAGATATGATTTAATTTACAGGAGAGTTTATAAAAATATTTTCAATCGCATTTTTAACAACGTAATACATGTAAAATTAAGTAAACATAAGGACTATTTTCAATGATTTGATAACTGAAGTATTTTTCTTTCCCTTTGGTACTTGGGCTTTCTTCTATATTAACAGTGGTCTAAATGCTGATTTTACACATATGCTGTCTATATACCTTTAACACTAGGACGGCGGGACAGGACGACACCCCGTGAACGGCGGAGGCGGTCATTTTGACCGCTCGTTATTTCTCCGTAGTTTTTAAGCGGGAAAATTTACACAAAGATTGAAATCAACTTAATTAATTAGAGATTGGTTATTTGTTTGCCTTTTTGCCTCAACTTCAGTACATTTCTTTATGTGCGCGATCATGGAATTATCAATAAGGAGTCGCAGAGCACTAACCGGTGAGCGTACTAATATTCGTCAGCATCATTAGTGTGGAATCAGATAATAAGTTAGATACAATGTAGATACGACGAACATAACTGCCGATGACAAAAAAATGAGAGACAAATGAAGATCTGCAGTAATAATCTAAAGACGGGTGAGAAAAAACGAGCAGCGATCAAAATGACCGCTGCCGCCAGGTAAGGTAAGGCTTGTAAATAAAAAATATTACAGGAATCAGCGTAAAAAAAGCTGAATTATGCTTGACATTAATATAATAAAAGTCAGCAAAAGGGAAAGAGATCGGAGAAAAAACAAGAACACATCGAGATAAAATGCAAAGCCCAGCGGGCAAAATGACCACGCCCGCCCTTCTAGTGTTAATAACATCCGCTGTCATTGGAAAGGAAGATTTACCTAAGTTTAAAGCCAATTCATCATTTTGAAATTGAATGGCGCGTGCCGAAAACTACATCGGAAGCAATGCGTGATCAATAAATTTAAGGTAAACAATGACAATTGCGAAACAATTATAAGTTACTAGCATAATTACCCGTTGAATTTCAACGGATTTAGTGATGCTACTACAGCACAACATACAAACTCTTTAAAATATATACTATATACTTTTTAAATTACAATTAGCTTTTCTTAAAAATTAATCATATTTGCTTGTAACAATCCGTTTCCGAGCTTGTTGCATTCAAATATAACGATAATTTTATTTCCTATCATATTACTTTCGCCAAATCCAGCTTCATTTCTTGTTACATTCTCCATACGAAGTAATGGGAAAGTATTGTGATCACGAAAAAAATCGACTTCGAGATTTCAACGGAAATACACGTTTTGAGGTCCCTAGAACACGTTTAGACTATTTTCGGAATGATGTCTCTGTGTGTGTGTATGTTAGTGTGGGCGCTCTAATTAAAAAAGTACGTGCCATATCGTTACCAAACTTCATATATAACACTTTAACATGAGCATAAAGAACTGATTAGTTGTTCGAAAATAACGGGTAACCGGAAGTCGAGGTTGCCGGCCGCCTTGGCAACGCCCGGAGAGTACGAAAAATCCACAAAATTTCGAAACAAATAGCGTATTCCTGAAAACTTCCACCATGTAACATGTAAACTTCGCAGGAATATGATAGTATAGAGTTTTATTCGTCGAATAAAGCAAAATCGAAAAAAATCGGTCTATATTTACGTATTTTAATGCTTGAAGGAAGAATACCTTGCAAGCCAAGAAATGGATTCATACGTGTTATCTTATGGAAAAAAGTTAATCCCCTATATTGGCAGCACTGATTAATCCCTATTGACCAAAAATTGACCATTCACTAAGTTAGGATATAAGGAAGAATCGTACAAAATTTGGTTATTCTAACTTTTACCGTTTAGGAGGAGTTCCATGAACAAACATACAAATACACAAACCAACACACACCCTTCAAAATATATTATAGTAGATAGATAAATGGCGTTTCCAGGCTTTTATCGGTATCCCATAAAAGATGCCCTACCAAATGTCTTCAACCAAGAAAAGAAAATGTCACTTAAATGTAACGTTAGCTAAGGAATTTACACATTTAAGACCTGTTGGAAATAATGATGCTGTTATTAAATTTTGAATGTGTTCAGCGGTATATAGTATCACCGTTGGTGGGCGTTCAAGTATTACGAAGCACAATCTTTCCCAAAGGCACTAAAATGCTCTTAATATAGCATTCCCTCACATAAAAACCCTCAATTTTATTTTTTTTATGTGAAAAAACGTAAACTCTTTTTACTTTCTCCATACGTAGTAATGGGAAAGTATTGTATTCATGAAAAAAATCAACTTCGAGATTTCAACGGAAATACATGTTTTGAGGTCCATAGAACACGTTTAGACTATTTTCGGAATGATGTATGCGTGTGTGTGTGTGTTAGTGTGGGCGCTCTAATTAAAAAAGTACGTGCCATATCGTTACCAAACTTCATATATAACACTTTAACATGAGCATAAAGAACTGATTAGTTGTTCGAAAATAACGGGTAACCGGATGTCGAGGTTCATCCGAAACCCGATTCGGTTTTTGCGATATTTCTTCGTTAAAATATCATTATTGTATTTACAAATCTATACAAAAGGTATATAGAATGTATGTTCCTACAACTTTCATTTGAAACAATTTTCTATTGTAGTTATTGTTTAGGAGTTATTTATAAATAATCGGTTTTTCGGTTTTCTCCTTAAAAACATCGTTATTGGTAATCTTCCTGAGGACCACAGCTGTTTGAAAGAAATTTTCGTAGAACCATCCATTTCGGAGATATTTTGCTGTTTACTTTTTACTTTTTACTTTCTCCATACGTTGTAATGGGGAAGTATTGAATTCATGAAAAAAAAACGACTTCGAGATTTCAACGGAAATCACGTTTTGAGGTCCCTAGAACACGTTTAGACTATTTTCGGAATGATGTGAGTGTGTATGTTAGTGTGGGCGCTATAACTCAAGAAGTACGTGACATATCGTTACCAAACTTCATATATAACACTTTAACATGAGCATAAAGTAATGATTAATTTTTCGACAATAACGGGTAATTGGAAGTTGAGGTTTATTCGGAACCCGATTCGGTTTTTGCGATATTTCTTCGTTAAAACATCATTATTTTATCTACAATTCTAAGCAAAGGTTATAGAGAAGGTAATTTCCTACAACTTTCATTTGAAGCAATTTTCTATTGTGGTTACTGTTTGGGAGTTATTTATAAATAACCGGTTTTTCGGTTTTCTCCTTAAAAACATCTTTATTGGTAATCTTCCTGAGGACCAACGTTGTAGAGAATAATATTTCTTCCAAGTTTTGTTTGAAACAAATTTTCGTAGAATCAACCATTTCGGAGATAGTTTGCTTTTTACTTTCTCCATACGTAGTAATGGGAAAGTATTGTATTCACGAAAATATCGACTTCGAGACTTCAACGGAAATACATGTTTTGAGGTCCTTAGAACACGTTTAGACTATTTTCGGAATGATGTATGTGGGTGTGTGTGTGCATGTTATTGTGGGCGCTCTAAGAAAAAGTACGTGCTATATCGTTACCAAACTTCATATATAACACTTTAACATGAGCTCAAAGAACTGATTAGTTTTTCGACAATAACGGGTAACCGGAAGTCGAAGTTTATTCGAAACTCGATTCGGTTTTTGCAATATTTCCTCCTTAATGCCATTATTGTATTTACAATTCTATACAAATGTTATAGAGAATGTAATTTCCTAAAACTTTCATTTCCAATAATTTTGTATTGTAGTTATTTTTTAGGAGTTATTTATAAATAACCGGTTTTTAGGCGCGTTTCGCTTACAGCGTGAGCGCCTATTATCGTCGGTCGGTCCGTCCGTCCGTCCGTCCGTCTGTCCGTCCGTCCGTCCGTCCGTCCGCATGTTCGTTCTCGGCTTCTACCGAACGGATTTTTATGAAATTTGATATTAAGGACTTTCAATCAAATATAAAAAGAAAATCGGAAAAATGAATCACGTACGCCAATCAGGGGTACCACTTTACTAGAGACAAAAAATTAAATTTTCGTCATATCTCGTAAACTATTGTTCATATCAAAATATTTTTCAAATAAAAGTTGTAGAACTGGTAAAATAGAGTATTTCCTTTTCCATATATTTTCATCGTAGGAGTAGCCGTTATCGAGAAAATCACACAAGAACGTCTTTTATGGAGTTGAACTTAGAAAATTTCTTGCATGGTTACTTCATTGTTGCTAACATAAACAATCTCCCAAACAAACGTTTAATTTCCTTACGTGTGCATGTAATACTATTAAATAGGAAGAAAATGGATTATTTATGATGAAGAAAAGGACTTTAAAACGCAATTTCCCTTACGTACAGGTATATAATTTCTTTCTAATACTCCATTGCACGAAAGGCGCCCCATTTGTGATACGTTGTACGCTTTCCTAACTTGTTGGATTTTCTCCTTAAAAACATCGTTCTTGGTAGTCTTCGTGAGGACAAGAGTTGTGGAGAATAATATTTCTTCCAAGTTTTGTTTGAAACAAATTTTCGTAGAACCATCCACTTCGGAGATATTTTGATGTTCTTAAAACCAGTATGCAGCGGAAGCACCATATAGCGGTGACTTCTGTAAACATATTCAAAATATACGTAATTTACGGTAATAAGGGCGACTGTATACTTTTACGATACGAAATAATAATTTTGCCTTATAATGCTATTCATAAAAAGAATTTAAATATCTATACCCCAAATATGGAGAAAGTCATGTGTTGGCCACATCAGATTTTTTGATAATGAAATGTGTCCTTCCTTTTGTATAAAAAATCGAGAATTGTCCTCCCATTTGGTAAAAAATATCTGGTCGTCTTATTATTTTTTCTTACTTATATTCTTTCGAGTATTTAAGTAATTTTAAAATGTAAATAATAAATATGCTGAACTCATACCAAGAAGCACTTAATATTGTGGATAATTTCTTGTGTCCTATCAGAAAAATCAATTAATTCTCTTATGATTTGAAAGATTTTCCACTATTTTAAAAGTAAAATGTTAATGTTCGCTTCTTTTTACTCATGAATAAATCGAATTTGTGCTATAATTTATATTTATAATAGTGATAAAAATCTGATTAAATTTGAATAAAATTAAATTTTTATTGAATTATTTCAAAGAAAAATTCAGTGGAAGCAACCTCTGAAGAAATAACATTTTCATTTCGTAGTCAAAAGTTTAAAGTTAGGATTTATAACTTAATGGCAATATGAGAAGTCATAGCATTAATCACGCAAATTTGACAGCTGGAAACTGCAGAACTTTGCCATAGCCACAGAATTACAGAGAATCAAGATCCATATTTTAAGAGCTCCCAAAACTCGGAAAATTACTCCGTGGGTGCGATGAACAAAGACGGCTCGAGGAGCTCAAATAGCCGACGATGCAACCGTTGCAGGGTGACGCCACTTGCCTTAGAGAGAGAGAGAGAGAGAGAGAGAGAGAGAGAGAGAGAGAGGGAGAGAGGGAGGGAGGGGGGGGAGGGGGGGGGAGGGGGGGCGAGATAATCAGATCTCTGAGCTTTATAAATGTAGCAGATATTCTGGAGAGGAGGGGCTCTTCCGTGAAAGTTTTGAGGATATAATCGCGTGTTCGGTGGTGCTCGCCAACCTAGATATGTGATAAGGGCTGCTCCGTAAAATATATATATATATACTTGTATATATCGAGGCTTCGAAGTGGAGCAAAAGTAGAAGATAAAATGATAGAAGACCCGGTAACCGTATTTAAAGAAAGGCTCATGCCGTGTTGTATGGCGTAAACGGGAAATTGCTAAGGCAGCCTTTAAGGAATGAAATATAATGAAAACAATAAGGAGGATGATTTAGAAAGGAATAAATATTTATCTTAGAATACATAGAAAATGAAGTTGTATTTCATATTAGAGAAAATAATAAGTATTATCTATTAACTACTAGGTTAATATGTTTTATTGATGCTAATCCTAATGAAACTAGTGCGGTAGCAAAATTCATAAATTCAATTTTATGATATAATGCCATTTGGATGACAAACAAAAAATTTAATAGTAACATGATTTCGATAATAATATTTGCTGTTAAAAGAAGAAAAAGATGTTTTTGATATAAGATTAGAGTTTTTTTTACTCGTCTGCTTTTTATCACATTGCAATTAGGATTAAAGAGAAAATGAGCAAATTTCCTTAATTCCTTAATTAAAAATAATTTATGATAGCCTTTACACATGAAGAATTTTTAGCATTTTCAATTTATTGACTTAATTCAGTTTAAGATGGAAATTTAGCTATTGCTGATTCAAATCAAATTTTAGTGTCACAATGAAAAAAATCTGATGTGGCCAACACATGACTTTCTCCATATTTGGAATATAGATATTTAAATTATGAGAATAGCATTATGAGGCAAAATTATTATTTCGTATCGTAAAAGAATACAGCCGTCCCTATTGTCGTAAAATACTATATTTTGAATATGTTTACAGAATTCAACGCTACATGGTGGTGGCGCTGCATACTGCAAATTTACGAATAAGCAAAATATCTCCGAAATGGATGGTTCCACAAAAATTTGTTTCAAACAAAACTTGAAAGAAATATTATTCTCTACAACATTGGTCCTCACGAAGATTACGAATAATGACGTTTTAGGAGATATTTGACAGAAACAGAAAAAAACGATTATTTATAAATAATTCCTAAACAATAACTCCTATGGATAATTGCTTGCAATAAAAGATGTAGGAAATTATATTTTCTACATTTTCTGTAATTATCAAAGTATACAATAATGAAGTATTATCGGAGAAATATTGGAAAAACCGAACCTGGTTTAGAATAAACCTCAACTTCCGGTTAACCTGTATTGTCCAAAAACTTATCAGTTCTTTGTGCTGATGCTAAAGTGTTATATATGAAATTTAGTGCTAATATGACAGGCACTTTTTGAGTTAGAGCACCCACAATCACATAGTACATCCATCCATCCATCCGCACATACATTATTACTTTCTCCATACGAAGTAATGGGAAAGTATTGTGATCATGAAAAAAATTGACTTCGAGATTTCAACGGAAATACACAATACACGTTTTGAGTTCCCTAGAACACGTTTAGACTTTTCGGAATGATGTCTTGTGTGTGTGCGCGCGTGTGCGTGTATGTGATTGTGGGCGCTCTAACTCAACACGTACTTGCCATACCGTTACCAAACTTCATATATAACACTTTAGCATGAGCACAAAGAACTGATTAGTTTTTCGACAAAAACGGTTAACCGGAAGTCGAGGTTTATTCGAAACCCGATTCGGTTTTTGCGATATTTCACTTGTAATACTTCATTATTGTATACATTGACCATTAAAGAAATGTAGAAAATATAATTTCCTATATTTTTTATTTCAGACAATTTTCCATAGCAATTGTTGTTTAGGAAGTATTTATAAAAAATAATCGGTTTTTCGTTTTCCGTCAAATATCTCCTTAAAAACGTCGTAATTGTTCATCTTCGTAAGGACGAAAGATGTAGAGAATAATATTTTTTCCAAGTTTTGTTTGAAAGAAATTTTCGTAGAACCATCCAATTCAGGGTTATTTTTGCTAATGGACTGCCGGAACAGACATTTATGACATTCGATTTTCAGGAATGAAAAGTATAAGCAGATAAATTCTCCGGCGGAGAATGTTCGAGAAATGAGAGAAATAAAATTATGGAGGGCTAGGAGGAAACGTTTTAATTGTCATTAATAGTGACAACTTGCATACACAAAATTGGGCGAGATAATCACTCTATCCTAAAACAACGTGCTTTTGGGATGATTAAAATAAATTTCTGTTTTCAACTTAACCACCGTCGAGTCGAAAGTTAATCGCCAGGATAATGTGGTCATCTGAATATTTTCTCATCCAATTTCCAAATCCTTGACGTCTCGTAATGCTCATCTCGTCCTTATTCCTCAAGGTTTCGTTATGCTCCAATGTAAATACTACGACCTGATTCAAATATTAATCTCTCATAAGAGATCTCTCACATAAACCCTTCAATTTCCACTCAGATTTATCCGGCTCGTTCAGTCGACCAAACACGTCAAGTAATTCTCTTTCTGATACGACTCTCATCTCTCCTAATGCCTCTCTTTTGTTTTCATACTTTTTTTGAAACCAAATCAATTGAATTTCTACTAATGCCGCTTTAGTCCTGCGATTTATAAATTAATCTTTTCGTGCGTTAATTTTTAATGGGCGGAAAAGAACGTTGGCTGAAATTTAAGACGTATTAATGAATATCTTCAGTGATGCAAAAATAGAAATAAAAATTTCTCATTCGCTTTAAATTAAAGCTCTAGCAAATTTATGGGTGAATAATTCTTTTAATATAAAACATTCGATGACGAGATTTCAAACGACGTTAATATAATTACTATTGTCCGGAAATATTGTTTCAGGTCCTCGAATATTCCAGTTCATTCCGAAATCACAAGAACCCGAAAGACAATCGAAAGACTCTGTCCCATAAAATCAAAATGAAATTGCACTCGTTAACTCCAGGCTAAATGCCATGAATTTTCTTCCGATGATTGTATATCGCTCCTTCGATGCTAGGACTAATTGTAAGACAAACTCAACTAACTTCTCTTCCTAGGCAAAACCGGTCATTTTAAAAATAAGTGATAATTTTTAGAATGTCAAAGATGGATTATAAATATATGGTCGTCGCCTTCGAAAGCGATATTAATTTTTCGATCCTTTTCTGGCAGTTCAAACAAAACGTACCAACCACTTCTGTTTTATTTATTGCTTTATGTTCTAACTGAAGGCGAACCGACTCCTACTTACAATTAGTTAAATGAAGATCCTCGACCGTAAGTCTCTGTCAATCAATCAGCACAAACAAAATATTTCTCGGATCTGCGCAAAGATCGTCATGCAAATTTGCATCGAAGGAAGTTTCGATCCGAACACTGCACCAAACTTTGCGGTCTCAATGTAAATGATGCGCTCTCTTGCCCCCTCCCCCATTCCCCCTTCCCCGTCCCTCCCTCCCTCCCATCTCCTCCTCCACTTCACTTACCAACTTCATTCTCCCTCCTACGCCATCTCCCTCTCCTCAGTCAATCTCCTCTTCCCCTATCATCTCTCTCTCTCATTCTCTCTCTCTCTCTCTGCCTTCCTCTCTTTCTCTCGCGGTAATCACGTAGCGAGCGAAGGAGTGTAGGTCAAATTTAATATTCATTAAAGAGAAAGACAACCGAAGGAAGGGAGAGAGGTGGGAAAGAAGAAAGAAGAAAGATAGATAGGAGGGAGGAAAGAGAAGGGTTACTTGTATCGAGGAAGACTTCATCAGGAAGAGTCTCAAAGTTGATGAGAGGGGAAAGGGGGAGAGAGTTGGCAGTTGGGAGGACGAAGACGAAAGTTCCAAACTTTCCATCTTCTTCCCTCTTCCGCTGTCCGCCGCCAAACTTGCCTTCCGCCGCTTCTGTCGCTTTGCCTGCGAGCGTCGCCACTCCGCGTTTGTCTTTCGCGAGGACAGCGTCCTAAAATGGCGTTCGAGTAAACATAAAGTGATCGGAGTGTATATATACATTCCTAAACTTTTGATGCGTGTTGGGATTATTACGAATTTTTCTTTACCTATCAAATATTCACGTGCTTTGGAGGGGTTCTACTTAAAATCATGGCAGATCAATGATTTAAAAACGTCTGCTTTTTATATTCTGACAGGAGTTTCTTTTAAATTATATAAATAAATCACGGTGACAGAAGATAGGAAAATAAAGGCGTATTGCAGACTGATTCGAAATAGAAATGTCGATAGCGAAATATTTAGACTTAGAGGCGGCGGTGGGGTGTAACCTCCATGACTACTCACAGACTCCAGTGCTTCCAAGAAAGGACGACTTGCTATATTTCTTTCCACCTACTGTCACTATGCAAAGATACTTGTAAGTACAACTGGAAACAAAAATCGAAGAAAGTTTCGGTTAACAATATTAGGAATGGAGGTTTCGCAACTCTATGCATCTTACGACGGTACTTTTTGCAGTTATACCTCTTGAGAGAGTAATAATTCACCAATTCCATTGTAGCAACAGAATATACTCTTTTCCTGAAACATTTAGCTCTGTTATCAATTTATGTGTGTCAATTTTTGCATGTAAAATTTCGTGATCGAGCTAAAAAGGTTTACCTAATTAAGTTTGGATTAAAACCGATTTCCATTCGAGAAAAATTTTTATTTGTTACCTGGTAGTATGATTAAATTTTTGAATACCTATCTAGTTAAATAAGCTTGATAGGAGATCCTTTAGTGTCATTTTCAGAACAAATGGACGTGGATGCGATTTAATTCTTTCACTCAATCTCAGTTAAAATTCAATAAAAACGTTTTCCTTCTACACATAGTCGCACTATTACAGTGGTATCCAACAGAATTTTCAGGTTCGCCACATTTTTGGCAAACGGATCAGCCTTTTCACCAAACAGTACGAAAGATTAATATTATAAGTAGGACTTAATTTAAATTAAAGGTTACAGTGATACACAGTAATGATTTGAATTATTTATTACTTAATTATTAGTCAAATAAATCATTAACTTTTAATGTGATATTTGACAGTTTATTTGTCCAATTAGCGCACTGAAATTTGGCGTAAAATTAAAAAAATTTGTCATTTTACTGTGTGTTGTGTAAAATGATACGATGCGCTACAATATAGCCACTGGTGTATACTGTTTACGCGGCAGTTGCAGGCCAAGCAATCGGCCGCTGTTACGCTCTTGGACGTCGTTTAGTCGGCTGTGTAGAAACTATAAATTAGTAGCAGCATCCTGGAGTGACATGGCGCGAATTATATTTGTGTAAAGAAATAATATTTTGTATTATGTTGCGAAAAGGCCGTGGTATGTATACTTTTAAAAACCAGATACAAAAAAATTGTACTATGCGATTTAATAAACTAATAAAAAATAGTAGACTGTAGACAGTGGACATGAATTCGCCACATATGAATGGCCGATTCGCCGCAATTGGCGATGGGGTTGGACAAAACTGCACCATAACATTTTTTCAAAAAAACTGAAGTGAAGAATGAGTAAGCAAGCAATTAACCTAGGCTGAAATATATAAACTTCTTTAATTTTCACTTTTGTTGACTGTGCAATTTATAAAGTATGTAACCTTGTATATTTAATTAACTGATAAACTGATCTTTATGCTATTTGGTTTCTGCGTGGAAAAATTCTATACGTTATTCCAGTGAAATATTACTTTGTCATCAAATCTTAAGCCTAGCAAATGAGCCATATCACTGAAAACATGAATTGACGGCGTGCAAGGAAAAGCAGGCAAGAAACAGAGAGGGCTCTTGCAAAAAGGAGATGTTAATGGCAAAAGTTGTCCGTAAAACCTTAAAGGATTGATTCGTCAGAGAGAAGGTTACTTGCCCGATAAACGAAGGGATGAAACCCTAGGCACCACGTCACCATTTCGCGGGCGGCGTGGCGTGGAAGACAGGGGCGGCCGGAGTCGCGGATGCGGAGACGACGGCGGAAGACAGCGATGAGGCTGAGGGGCGTGGCGCCGCCGGAAGAGAGATGAGGGTGCGTGGGGCGGCGGCGTCCCCTGGCCGAGGGGGGCAGCGGCGGGACAGACCCATTTCCAGTCTGATGAGAGAGAAGGGAATATTTAATCCAGTTGGCCTGAATTTTAAAAGAGCTGAAAACTAATACATTTGATTCCGAAACAGAAACAAAAATAAACAGCATATAAACTGTGAGGTTTCAATAAATATATCTTTCATTATATTAGTGCTTGACTAGTGACAATAAATTGCAACATTGCAGTGTGGCATTACATTTTCGTTTATTCATTAATATACACATTCCCAGGCAATAATAATACTAAGCAGTAAAGAAAACATTCTTGTAAAATATAGCAATTGAAAGTACACAAGTCGCTGCTTGTATTTACTGAAATTCAATGCAAATTTATAGTAGGCCAATTGGACAAGGTGGTAAGGACACCGTCAGCGCATTTAAACTAAAATATTTGCGACTACGTAAACAAAATAATAAACTCGAGTCATGTGATGGAATATTCAGGTTTAATTGTAGCTCTTCAAAGGCCACCGTACATCGTTCTATCAAATATTTTTGAAGAAGAGTAAAATTAGATAAATTAGCTGGATGCCTGATTTTATGATCGGAAAACCGAACTAAGTTTACGTTCACTACAAACAGAATTTAATGAACCTTTGAAATTCCCTATGAATTACTTTAGAATCCCGGAAAAAAAACTTTCAAGTCACCAGAAATCAAATAACATTTCATGTCATTTACAATTTACTTGATTTTTTGCCTTATTCAACTCACGGTTTAATTTAATTCTATTTTGAATATACCAATTTAAAAATTCTTCGCGAACTTGACTCCAATTATATGCAAATCACGTAAAATGAACTTTTTTAATCAAAAAATATTATTTAATCCAAACGGAAATTTTCTTGCAATCTATATTATAAAAGGCGTAGGAATCTTTCTTGTGTACGCGGTTTTGGGCGTTTTTATTGGTTGACCCGGCCAGCCAATCAGAAGGTATGACGAGTATCATTCCGTTCAAATCCTTAAGGTTGGTACACTGCATTATTATCCATACGGTTTTATCCCTGCTTCATTGAGTGGAGGAAGTGGAGCGTTTGGGAATGTTTTCGAATCGTTTTGGTCTAATTTGATGGCGGTTTATATGTTTACAATTATCTAACTTCATGAAAGTTTTAAAATCATTTATTTTGTTGTTATAAATATTATAATACATTATTAGTAAGCATACTATTTACACAGACAAAATCTATCAATTTCATTATACATATCTTTCATACACGAATTCATAATTTTAGCAAAGAAATTATAAATAAGTTTAACGAACATATAACTCATTTGTTTTTTAATTCCCAATAACCAAGGTAATTCTAAATATCGGTAAGTGTATTATATTGTTTATAAATAATATAATACAGAAGTAAGCATACTCCCAACAAAGAAGTAGATTCTAAATATCGCTAACAGTAATATGTTGTTTATAAATATTATAATACAGAAGTAAGCATCAGAGTTCACGCACTTACATAGCAGAGTGGGGACCGTGAGAGGAGGCAATGAAAAGTACCCCAAAAGGCACTGAGGAGATGGAGGGGTTGGAGGGGTACTTTGACGTCACGTGTTTCGTTGACGTTGCGGCTTTGTTGATTCAAATCAGTTGAAGCAGTTTTAACAGTTCGAGTAGATCTAACGTGATAAAACGTGTTTTGTTGAAGCAGTTTTATTTATAAATTAGAAGTGAAAGTACGGTTGGCACGAAGTGCTGTGTCCCCAATTGCCGCGAAAAGCTGGTTACTCGAGTTACCTAGGTAAGTTTTTTGACAAAAATCAAACACATTGTTTTAGCAAAATCAATACTTTTTTTACGAAACACTCCTTATATGCACGTATTTTTTAAAAAATTTCATCTAGCAAGCTTAATACTGGAAGGAATCATGTGTTTCTGATAAATTACTTCTAAATATAATGAATTAAAAGATTTCATTGCATCAAAAGTATTCGTATACGTTGATTTCATTGTTGTCCGACATAATCGTTACAGTATACAATGCATATTCATGTTCTATACAATTTACAACAATGTATGAAAGTAAAACTCAAAGTATGTAATAAATATGGGAAAGAACTCCAAAATCGTGGGTTCCTGATAAATTACGTCTAAATTTCATGAATTTTAACGTTTTTATTGCCACAAACGTATTCGTTTACATTGTCTGTTTCGATTGTTGTAAAGTTATTAATAAGTGTAATTTCTGATAATTATTCCTGAGACGAATAATGTTTAGAGCAATCATTAATTGTTCTATATGGAGGCAGCGGCTGTATATCCAAGAAGACCGACCCCGCCTTTGAATGTATGCACCTTTATTATACCAGTAATGTTTAGCATTTATTGTTTCTGCTTATGATGTGCTAATAGAGAAGCTGCTACGCTATATCCATTCTTGTTTATACTATGTCAAACTTGAATTGCCTTATATCTGTTTATACAGATCGTAAAACTAATAAATACAATTGTTATTATTATTGTAATTGCTATTATTGTAATTATTTTTTGTAAATTTGCGTTAATTTATTCTCAATAAATCTATAGAGGAATATCTGTTCTTCTCATTCAGAAATGTGTACCAATTCCATATACTTATAAAGGTACAGGAAGTTTTCAGTTACGTAACCCAAATGGGGTTGCGTTTTCACTTTCACCATACGCAGTAATGGGAAAGTATTGTGATCACGAAAAAAATCGACTTCGAGATTTCAACGGAAATACACGTTTTGAGGTCCCTAGAACACGTTTAGACTATTTTCGGAACGATGTCTGTGTATGTGTATATGATTGTGGGCGCTCTAACTCAAAAAGTACTTACCATATCGTTACCAAACTTCATATGTAACATTTTAACATGAGCACAAAGAACTGATTAGTTTTGGACAATACCGGTTAACCGGAAGTCGACGTTTATTCGAAACCCGATTCGGTTTTTGCGATGTTTCGCTTATAATACCTCATTATTGTATATATTGACTATTTAAAAAAATGTAGAAAATATAATTTCCTACATCTTTTATTTCAAACAATTTTCCATAGCAGTTATTGTTTAGGAATTATTTATAAAAAATTATCGGTTTCGTCAAATATCTCCTTAAAAACGTCGTAATTGTTCATCTTCCTAAGGAGCAAAGATGTAGAGAATAATATTTCTTCCCAGTTTTGTTTGAAACAAATTTTCGTAGAACCATCCCTTTCGGAGATGTTTTGCTTATTCGTAAATTTTCAGTGTACATGTAGCGGCGAATTCTGTAAACATATTCAAAATTTAGTAATTTACGGCAATAAGGACGACTGTATTCTTTTACGATACGAAATGATAATTTTGCCTTATAATGCTATTCGTAGAAATTTAAATAACTATACCCCGAATATGAAGAAAGTCATGTGTTGTCCACATCAGATTTTTTCTATTGTTATCTATAACAAAGCATTTAATGTTAATTAGTTTCTGTTAATGATGTTATGAAAAATTACAACACAATTAAAATGGTATTTGTTCCATATTTATATTTTCAAGTTGGGTTCCCCGTTAATACGTATGTACCATCCTTACTCCTATTAGGAGTAAAGAGGCCCTCGAATAATTTATTTCCCTTCTCCAAATACGTAGTATATCTATGGAGACACAGTTTCTTTGCCAGCATGCACTTCGGGATTTAACACAAATCGACTTTTCTGATAGAAAAGAGTTATAAATTCCCACGCTTGCAATTCATAAGGGCGAATGACGAAAGAGCGAATTCTCTCATTCCGTGATTCTGTCTTTCTGTCTGTTATAATTCTATACATTATTTTGCCTTATTATCGAAACTTCTGCTGTTTACATATTTATAATCTAAAGAATTGCTGGTAAAGATTGGCTTTTTTAAAATGGCAATGTTTTTATAGGAAAAATTTATCCAGAACCTGTAAAAAGATAAGTAACAGGAGTCTTGAATCATTTCTACAGGGCGAGCCGCATTGGTGATAATGAAGCCTTCGGGTGATCGCATTGTAAGATGCTTTGATGCACACAGATTTAGAAAGATTTATAAAATAACTAGCAGAAATTCCCGGCGCTGCCCGGGGAAATTTGGTTCAAATCCGATCGGAATTCTAGATGATACATGGTATTTAAGAATTCACTCGGCCGCCATTTTGAATAAAACGGGCAGAGAGAAACAAAAACCACGTATGAATTATTTCTGGGAGCCCTCCACAATCGCACCAACTTTGATTCAAATCAATAGTAGGACTTGGGAAAATACGCGTAGTTTAATCAGTCCCCGCCGTCCAATTACGGATAATGAAGTAGTCGTTTCCCACCTTTCTCACTCTGTATAAGATGTAGAGTTACCTGTTCTTTGAGAACAGGAAGTTTATGAGAACACTTATTTTATTGGAGAGAACAGTTCGGAGAGAACTGTCCCGTTCTTTCTGACTCATCTCTAGATGGCAATGCATTAGCATACAAAGTTCTTTTGCTTTTTGTACAATTAATATTAAACATTTGGGATTAAATATTAGCCTACCACCATCCTATTTGTGAATAAAGTATTTGTTGAAAGTTTGATTATTCTAGCTTTAACGGTGTGGAAATCACATCTTATTAATATTTTAGTGTGTGTGTATGCATGTATGTTCTTTATACGTTTTTACACCGTTGAAGTTATCGAATTCAAAAGTTTCATGGGCCATCTCATGGACCGAAGAAAGAACTTGGCCTAGGTTTGCAGACGGTGGGGTCTCTTATACCCCATGGGGTCAACACAATACTATTTCCAGAAGAATGCATGGGAAATGGTGTGGAGAAACACCAAAATGCCATGCAGCCCTTCACTGATGTGGATATATATATACCTAAATATTAACTTATGATCACGGGAAATTGATTATTTTACGCATGAAAGAATATTTTAATTCTGTTCATGTTTTGCCATATTACATGCTAAATCGCTCGAAATTTTCCTTTAAGCGCCAAATTTATCGGTTTAGATGACAATTTTCCAGGCGACAACAAAGTTAAACACGTTTAGACTATTTTCGGAATGATGTCTGTGTGTGTGTGTATGTTATTGTGGGCGCTCTAACTCAAACAATACTTGCCATATCGTTACCAAATTTCATATGTAACACTTTAGCATGAGCCCAAAGAACTGATTAGTTTTTGGACAATAACGGTTAACAGAAAGTCGAGGTTTATTCGAAACCCGATTCGGTTTTTGCGATACTTCTTCGTTAAAATATCATTATTGTATATACAATTCTATACAAGCGTTATAGAGAATGTAATTTCCTACAGTTTTCATTTGAAACAACTTTCTATAGGAGTTATTGTTTAGGAGTTATTTATAAATAACAGGTTTTTCGGTTTCCGTTAAATATCTCCTTAAAAACATCGTTATTGATAATCTTCGTAAGGACCAACATTGTAGAGAATAATATTTCTTCCACGTTTTGTTTGAAACTAATTTTCGTAGAACCATCCATTTCGGATATATTTCGCTTTTTCTTAATACCAGCCGACAGCGCCAACACCATGTAGCGGTGCATTCTGTAAACATTCAAAATATACGTAATTTACGGCAACAATGACGTGTCTTCTTTTACGATACGAAATAATAATTTTGCCTAGCAATATTATTCATAATAATTTAAATATCTTTACCACAAATATGGAGAAAGTCATATGTTGGCCACATCAGATTTTTTTGCTTCTGGAAATACTCTTTTAAACCATGTCTGTTTCCAAGTGGATTCATTGTCGCTGGTTAAATTCACATTTCTTCTATTTTATTCTTGCAACCACATAAGATCTGCCGGTCTGGGATTCCAATTGACTAATTCCAATTGTTGTGATGGAAGTATAAGTATTTTTCTTCTGTTGATAACAACAAATTCCCTCCCTGAAGTGACGTCTTTAGTAGATTATTGGCACTTATGCACCTCTTCTCCACATCTGCAGAATTCGGTGTCAGTGCCTCTACTCTGGATAATATAATCATTACCTCTTTAAAAACGTTGATCCGCGATTCACTCTTTACAAGTTATATGAAATCTGGTTTTTCGTGACAAATATCGTTATATTGTAAATAAAATTTGATGTGGCCAACACATGACTTTCTCCATATTTGGGGTATAGATATTTAAATTATTATGAATAATATTACGAGGCAAAATTATTATTTCGTATCGTAAAAGAAGACACGTCATTGCCGTAAATTACGTATATTTTGAATGTTTACAGAATTCACCGCTACATGGGGTTGGCGCTGTATACTGGTATTAAGATAACGCGAAATATCTCCGAAATGGATGGTTCTACGAAAATTAGTTTAAACAAAACTTGGAAGAAATATTATTCTCTACAACTTTGGTCCTTACGAAGATTATCAATAACGATGTTTTTAAGGAGATATTTAACGGAAACCGAAAAACCGGTTATTTATAAATAACTCCTAAACAATAACTCATATAGAAAATTGTTTCAAATGAAAACTAGGAAATTACATTCTCTATAACCTTTGCATAGAATTGTATATACAAATTTTAAAAAAGAAATATCGCAAAAACCGAATCGGGTTTCGAATGAACCTCGACTTCCGATTATCCGTTATTGTCCAAAAACTAATTAGTTCTTTGTGCTCATGTAAAAGTGCTATATTTGAAGTTTGGTAACGATATGGCAAGTACTTTTTGAGTTAGAGCGCCCACAATAACACACACACACACAGACATCATTCCGAAAATAGTCTAAACGTGTTCTAGGGACCTCAAAACATGTATTTCCGTTGAAATCTCGAAGTCGATTTTTTTCATGAATACAATACTTTCCCATTACTACGTATGGAGAACGCAGTCTCATCCATACCTTTGCTTAATAAGGAGTGGATTTATTTCACATTATAAAATTTCACGTATAAATTGAAGCGATTTTTATATAATTATACTGCACAAAACTAATATTAGAACTGCACATTTGGATTTTAGAGCTGCACAAATAAGTCAGAGCTGCACAATAAAATAATCCCTGGTTTTTGCAGTAAGAATGAAAGAAAAGTAAGAAATTCCAACGTAGGACTGGTGTTTTAGACATAAATCATGTAGTCACGTAAGGGACGCGATTTTATTGTCGCAAAAAATGAAATTGAGGATTGAGGGCAGGCTCTGAGAGGGGCAGAGAGGGTGCGCATTTTGTTTCTCGACGGCGAACAAGAAATGGAAATTATAAGCAGACGAGCTCATTATTCGGAAGCGAAGGCTTGGCTTTTAACTCCATGCGTCTCCCGACAAGAACGAAATGAAACGCCACTCATAACCGTTTACTCAGATTTGCTCTTCTTGCCGAAATCTGCGCATCATATTTCATCAGAATAGAGTTAATTACGAGATATTCGCGCTTTTTGCAGCTAAGGATCGCTTTTTATATGCACCTTCCCTTTCTCCCAAATCAACGCTTTCACGACCCCACTATTAATTTCCATCATCCGCTCGACAGGTCAGCTCTTCGTTTATCTGTTAATTAACGTACTAACCTTCATTAGAGACAAATTCTAACCCATTCTCAAGGCATGAACATTTTTCATTGCTCTTAAATGCCACCGTAATGGTGGTTTTTGAGGCGTTTATCACATTTTACTTGCCTCATTTGCCTCATCCTAAAACGAGTTTTCATTGGCTTCCCAATTTCATTATAGTTAATGCAGAATTTATTCCGAAGAGGGAAATTGCATCTATATATATTGGTGGACGTAGGCAATTAAGATTGCTCGTATTGCTTAGTATTCTTTTGTTCTTATTTCGAAGACACTTCAGTGAGGTCGAATGCGCGGTTCAGCTTATGCAAGATTATCCATGCTACTACCAATATCACCCTTCTCTCATCGATTTTTCAAGTTTTAAATATCACCAATATCGCCATTAACGCCACTCGAAAGCGAGAAAAACCTCTCACAGTAATGAAACTGAACAACCGACGTACGTCGAATTTCCCTCCCTGACGAACAGCGTCACTCGGAACCCAGTCTTCATCAAGGGAAGAACATACTCAGATTGCGATAAGAAAGTGCAAACTGTCATTGAAATAGGTAGTGACCAAGAAAATCTGATGTGGTCAACGCATGACTTTCTCCATATTTGGAGTATAGATATTTAAATTATTATGAATAGCATTATAAGGTAAAATTATTATTTCGTATAGTAAAAGAATACAGTCGTCCTTATTGCTGTAAATTACTATATTTTGAATATGTTTACAGAATTCACCGATACATGGTGGTGGCGCTGTTGATTATACGTTTTGCTGAAAAAAATATCAAGATCTGAATCTCACCTAAGATTCTCTTACGGTAATTTTTGCACCTCCCCACCGGTGTGGATGAAAGATCCTTCGTTAAAATCACGCTACATTATTACTTTCTCCATACGTAGCATAAAGAAAGTATTGTGATCACGAAAAAATCGACTTCGAGATTTCAACGGAAATACACGTTTTGAGGTCCCTATAACACCTTTAGATTATTTTCGGAAAGATGTATGTCCGTGTGGGTGGATGGATGGATGTATGTGATTGTGGGCGCTCTAACTCAAACCGTACTTGTCCTATTAACACCAAATATTATATATAACACTTTAGCATGAGCACAAAGAACTAATTAGGTTTTGGATAATACCGGTTAACCGGAAGTTGAGGTTTATTCGAAACCCGATTCGGTTTTTGCGATATTTCTCCGATAATACGTCATTATTGTATACATTGACCATTACAGAAAATGAAGAAAATATAATTTCCTACATCTTGTAGCGGTGAATTCTGTAAACATATTCAAAATATAATTTACGGCAATAAGGACGACTGTGTTCTTTTACGATACGAAATAATAATTTTGCCTCATGATGCTATTCATAATAATTTAAATAACTATACCCCAAATATGGAGAAAGTCATGTGTTGGCCACATCAGATGTTTTGGTCATATTTTTCCGTTTTACATCATTATTAAAATAATTATTATATCAAACATATATTATGACTTGCCGTTTGCGTGTGCATTGGTGTCACAAAAATAACGCGTTCTGATTGACGGGCTGCTGCGCCGTTAACATTAAAGATAGAGATTTGAATATATTATAATTAAATTATAAAAGATATTTGTTCAAATAATGTACCTATAAACAGAGTGACCTGTTTAAACTTTACCTTCAAAACAATGGCATTCCTCATTGAGATATATATACAAATTTACAGGAAGAAACATGCACTATTAAAATATCCGGTATATGGCCACAATTTTCGTTACTCAATTTCTCCATACTTTGAATTTGATGTTATTATTTTATTTGCATATTATTGTCGGTGGCCTACTTAGAGCAAGTAGCCAATCACGAACGTTTCCACTTCCATCGCCCCTCTCAACTTTCGTGCGGATACCGGTGCGCGTTGCCAGCTCTTGCGGATTTTCGCCTTCAGCTGATATACTACGCAATTTCTAATGGCAACGGATCCCGATGTGATCTCTTCGAGAGCAGGAGTGAGACTGGGTTCCTCCCCACTACCTTCCCAAACAAACTGTGTCCTATTGGCTGCTGCTAACTGGCGTACGCCCGTCTTCAAGGCCAAGAGACTTTAGCTGGTGAAACGACTATACCGGTTATTTCAATGCGTTAAAAATTCTATGATGCATAGTTCTAGCAGCCTCATGTTTTTTCTGTAAATTTAGCAAGCAGTCTATTACCATCTTTTCCCTTGAAAATGTTTCAATAACGTCAGGAGAATTACCTGTCAAATGAGGCATTATTAAGGCTTCTAGAATAGCGAACGACTACGTCTGCGTAGTAACGTGCGCTAAATGTTTTTAATTGAAAGATGTTTATAACTGTCACAATTTAACTTCCTCCCGCAAAATTTCAATGTTGTTTTCAAAGCAGTGACTCTGCTGTATAAGTTAAATTAAATCGATTCAATTTAAATGGAATTTAATGTTCTTTAACTTAATTTATCGGGGCGGAACGCTATTGTTTTGAATATTAAGTTTAAGAAACTGTAATTTTGTTTGAAACAATATTATTTTAATATAAATTTTATACAATTTTATTTTATATGCTTGTATTTAGATGTACATATAATTTTTATCTCTCTTACTTTTAGGTTAACGGTACAGCGATTCTTCAAAAAGGACGCGTTTTTTTCAAAATGCATACACATACGTCTAGAAAAAGAAAGTTCAATTATTCTCGACATATTTATTTTTGAAGGGCTAAATTGAGTATGTTATACCAAAACCTAAGGATACAAGGGCAAGTAAAAATTACTGGAGAATAGCGCAATTGATGGGAATTATGTAAATGTGCTGGTGTATAATTGTGTTACGATTGCCGATATTAGCATTCGAGTGACGCATTTGCACGTTAGCCCAGCCGTCGCTGGGAGACGA
Organism: Uropetala carovei; assembly: GCA_036926305.1. Lineage (NCBI taxonomy): Eukaryota > Metazoa > Arthropoda > Insecta > Odonata > Petaluridae > Uropetala > Uropetala carovei. The sequence goes on from JAXCHB010000280.1 coordinate 3,525,692, forward strand.
GATGTGCCGCGACCGGAACGCCACGTCCAAATGTCAACGCAATGATGGATGGTCCGCTATCCGTCCGTCATTTGTCGTGATTCTTGACGCCGTAACTCGTGCAGAGCGGTAAAAGCGACAGGTTGAGAGCGATTTTGAGGATGAAAAGGGACGCATATGGACGACCTCTAGGAGAAGGGACTACTCCTCCTGCATTCTTGATTGTCTTCGCGGCATTGAGAGCGATTTTTCTTCTTGCGTCATTCCTATCTCATGGAGCAGCGAGGCAGTATCCGAAACGTTCCGAAAACCGGAAACCGGCAAAGCGTAATATTTAAAATGCACGCCAAGTAATTTGTGTTTGTTGGTGGCGCCACTGATGTGCGACTGTTTTATAATCAGTCGATGGTGAAGACTTGTATTCTCATGATTTTTGCTCACATTTTTAGTGCTTTCTTTAGCCCTGTTTACATATACCCATAGTCATTATATCAAATAGGCCTGCAGAAAAACCTCTGGATGGCAAGAGGAAGCGCGTATCTCTAAATATTAAGGATAAAGTGGAGTTACTAAAACGTCTAGACAAAGGCATCACATAGTGTCTCTTTATAAAATTCAAGAATTGCTTATAAAAGAAAGACCAAAATATGTAAAACAACGTAGTTTACAAGATATATTTCAGAAACTGGCTTCCAAGCTAACCTATACAGGTACATGTACAGCATCTACACCTGAACCCCAGCCTTCAACTTCTGGATTGTCTATCCCATCAACTACATATTCCTCAAACTGTCAAGATATTTCCTCTGATGATGATGCCATGTAATTGATATGAATCAACTCAGCTCAATAAATATTTATTTCTTATTTTCTTGTATTTCTTCGTGTTTTATGTACATTTTAGGCCTGGCTACCCGAATTCCGGAAAAAACCCCTATCCGGCTACCCTCAGGTCCCAAGCATGCCGGATACATGGTCCCACACTATAGATATATGGAAAAGATGATCGAATGTGAATCCCAAGATAATGACAGTTTTCGATTTGGTTTAGTGTAAGTGTGAAAAAATGCCATAAAATAAGGGGAATATTTCACCTGTTAAATCAATAAATATGAACACTAGTAATTTATCACTATAGTTTAAATATACAAAGACCTAGGTTTTGACACTTCGAGTCATCGCCAGATTTGGTTGGTAACAGGGTTTGTTGACACAACGTCGATAATTTAAGTAAACATTGGCAGATAAGAAGTATCTTATATGGGAAGGAGAAAAAAGACGGTTCCCATATTGAATTAGTAAACATTGATTCTGTTTTAATCAAAGCATGAACTTCAAATAGTAGTCTACTTCTACTATAATATATTTTGAAGTGTGTGTTTGTGTATTTGTGTTTGTTCATGGAACTCCTCCTAAACGATAAAAGCTAGAATAACCAAATTTGGTACGATTCTTCCTCACATCCTAACTTAGTGAAAGGTCAATTTTTGGTCAATAGGGATTAATCAGTTCTGCCAACATAGGGGATTAACTTTTTTCCATAAGATAATACGTATGAATCCATTTCTTGACTTGCAAGGTATTCTTCCTTCAAGCATTAAAATACGTAAATATAGACCGATTTTTTTCGTTTTTGCTTTATTCGACGAATAAAACTCTATACTATCTTAATCCTGCGAAGTTTATATGTTACACGGTCGAAGTTTTCAGGAATACGCTATTTGTTTCGAAATTTTGTGGATTTTTCGTACTCTTTCCGGGCGCTGCCAAGGCGGCCGTCACTGTTACCTCCTAGTCAATTAGCTTCAATGAAGCTTACAAATAGACGAAAGTTTAGCGTTATTCGATTCGCACTTTTGTTTAAGTAACGAAACGATCGATGTTTATGGATAGCAACGCAAATAGATACTGAATATTATTCAGGAAGCGTTTATAACGATTGACGAAAGTAATTGAACCTTCTTTCGTCTATTCAATACTGGAATCTTACATTTTTTGTAAGTCAAATCATTATATTCTACATTATAATGTTTGTTAACGTAAATAATCTCCCGTATCTGTTGTACATTTACCGGAGTCAGAGTTCAATCATGGACAACTGCACGTTGTTTTTTCACGGGTTTCTTGCTTACAAGACATAAAAGTACTAAACATTTCAGCGAGTCATAATTACACAAGAAATGAAACTGGATTTGGCGAAAGTAATATGATAGGAAATAAAATTATCGTTATATTTGAATGCAATTGGCTCGGAAACGGATTGTTATAAGCAAATATGATTAATTTTTAAGAAAAGCTAATTGTAATTTAAAAAGTATCTACTATAAACTTTAAACAGTTTGTATGTTGTGCTGTAGTAACTTCACTAAATCCGTTGAAATTCAACGGGAAATTTTTCTAGTATTTTATATTTTAAAGTTGTTTTATATTATTTTCTGATGTGAGTAACGGATTTAAAGTCAAACTAAAAGATTGGATGGAACTTATATTTGGGAGATGACTGGATTTATGAGCCAGCGAGCGACCAATGCGAATTAATAAATGGAAGCTATGCGTCTGTCTGTTGTCCTTTATTATATCTACTACAGAAGCGTGCATTTCAAATTGGAAATGTTGCCAGCATTTTTAATAATAAACGCAGAGAAGCTTGAAAGGTTATTTAATATTTTTAAAGAATTTAATATCTACCATACTTAAGTACTTATTGTTAGCGTAAATTCCCGTCAATATGACGGGAAAGAAAATGATATTGCGGTATAGAATCATAAATACCAAACTCTGTATTCATGAAAAACGATTAAAACAAAAGTTTTGTAGAAATCAAAAAATGAAGTGTGCGCCAAACATTCCAATCCATTACAAATTTGTGCGTGCGACATTATCAAAAATTCAATAGTGTTTTTAGAAATGCAAAAATGTTTTTTATTTGGAATGATCGCTATAATCAACATGGCGAATAATCATTGCAATTTCAAAGTAAGTTGTAACTGAAAAACGCAGTGCAGGCACAAATTGTTTTATTATCTAATAAATGAAATTTGGGTCCAAGAAAGAATCATCACCTTATGGCTGAAATAAAATTGAAAAACCATTTTCATAAGTCGCCAATTTCTATAGATATTTGGAATCGATTCATAACAATTATAGAAAAGAAATGCTGTTAGTGATCGCTATGATTCTCTCCGAATTTGAAAGCATTCTGTGTTAATCTTCTAAATTAAATTTAATGAATATTAACATATAAGCTATGGCATAAAAATACACGTTCATTTACTTTTGACGAAATCGCGTCATACGTATATTAGTTAAGTGAATTAAATGTATTTGACCCGTGAACCATCGCCTTATGCATAAATAAGTCCTCTGAACTTCAGAATTGGCCTCAGTTTTAAGTCGGAAATGAGATTCGTGCGGGAAGATGAAAATGGAAAATGCCCACTACGAATAAGAGGGTCATTACGGTCAGTGGACGAGGAAAGCGGGAGGCGAAGGAGAGAGAGATTAAGGGAGAGACAGAGAGAGAGAGAAAGAGAGAATGGAGGCGCCAAATATCGAGGGAAAGCGAATAGGAATAAACATGGCGACCATTAAAAAGTCATTAAAATTTCTGAATGAAACGAGAACCGAAAATAAAAAGCGAATATATGTTTGCTGTGGGCGGTGGAAGGGGAAAGGGGAAATGGAGGCACGGGAAGAGTGTGTGGAGGAAAAAATATGAAACGAGTAGGGTGAAAAAAACAACTGAAAGCGGATAGAAAAAGCGAATGGCGCAAAACAAACATTTCTTATTAGTTGCGAAGCATCGAAATTCATTTCGCGGCATTTGTTTCTCTTGACCGAAAAGTCCAGTTCACATTCACCAACTTTTAAAAATATTTCGACGCGTTGGAACGCTTTTTTGTGTTCGAATATACTAATTGCAACTCGGAGCAGATTACATCAACAAGAGTTGTTGAGATAACGCTATTTAACTTGACTAGGCTATAAAGAATCTCAATAGTGAGGCTTTGCAATGGAAGATTTATTTGCGTTACAGCGTGGTCGAGGTCGGCATAAAATTCTGCAAATTGCGAGTTATTTATACTTGCTTAATCATTCGAGGTAATCTCCACGTTTAAAATTCGCAAATGACACATAGAAACGAGCGAAGAAAATCGTAGGTAAAGTTTGAAATAGAAACAGAGGATGCGTAAAATCTTATGACCAAGCTACCATGGCTACTGAGCTGGGTCAGATGAACCGGCTAAGAATGAAATACGATGAAGAAAGATATTGAAATTGAAGACGTATTAGACGGAAGAGAAATGTGAAAAGAATGGAACCAGGAGAGGCTTAATGAGAAGATTATTTGGGTGAGAATGAGATAGATAGATAGATAAGCCTCTAATCTAAACCACTGTCAAGAACGAAAACTACAGTATTACAACCGTGATAAAACATAAATAAATAAGGTGTACATGAAGAGAGAAGGATTTTAATCTCGAAAACTAAGGCAAATTATTTAACTACATTTCAGCCAGGAACAAAAACCACACTGGGGGCGTGCGTGGTAATGACTAATGATATCATTTATAAAAGACTGAGAGCCAAACGAAAATTAAAAACTAACTTTGCGACCCATTTGTATACACACAACAAGTTAGGAAAGTGGGCACTATTGTAGTTGGGTACACCCCCCCCCCCCCCTCTTGCTAACCCATGACTGATTGGCCGGTCTCGACATTTACAAACCCAATCACCGGACAACGGGGAGGGATAGTTTGGTTCCGGGCGAGGCGAAGGGCGCGGTAGCGCCCGGAGACGATTACCCATTAAAACAAAGCGAGCCGAAGGCTCGTCAATATATCCTTTCAATGTTATATCCACTTGACTGTTGTGCAGGAATGTTTTTATTTATCCTAGACATTTACCTTGGGAACGCTAAGAGGGGGTACCCAACTACAAAAGTACCGGAAAGTGTACAAAGTATCACAAATGGGCGCATTTCGTGCAATGGAGTATTAGAAAGAAATTATATACCTGTACGTAAGGAAAATGGCGTTTTAAAGTTCATTTCTTCATCATAAATAATCCATTTTCTTCCTATTTAATAATATGACATGCACATGTAAGGAAGTTAAACGTTTGTTTGTGAGATTGTTTATGTTAGCAACAAAGAAGTAACCATGCAAAACATTTTTAACGGAGAAATATCGAAAAACCGATTCGGGTTTCGAATAAACCTCGACTTTCGGTTAACCGGTATTGTCCAAAAACTAATCAGCTCTTTGTGCTCATGCTAAAATGTTAACTATATATTAAGTTTGGTAACGATATGGCAAGTACTTTTTGAGTTAGAGCGTCCACAATCACATACATACACACACACAGACATCACTCCGAAAACAGTCTAAACGTGTTCTAGGGATCAAAATATCTAATAAACTATCGGTTTTTCGAAACATTCCTATCACATACATACAGACAATATAGAGAAAATAGTCAAAACCTGTTCTAGGAACCTCAAAACGTGTATTTTCGTTGAAATCTCGAAGGCGATTCTTTTCGTGATCACAGTACTTTCCCATTACTTCGTATGGAGAAAATATAATTCCTACATCTTTTATTTCAAACAATTTTCCATAGGTTATTGTTTATGATTTATTTATAAATAATCGGTTTTTTTTAGTTTCCGTCAAATGTCTCCTTAAAAACGTCGTTATTGGTAATCTTCGTGAGGAAGAAAGTTGTAGAGAATAATATTTCTTCCAAGTTTTGTTTGGAATAAATTTTCATAGAACCATGCATTTCGGAGATATTTAACTTATTCATAATCTCCAGTATACAGCGCCACCACCATGTAGCGGTGAATTCTGTAAACAGATTCAAAATATAATTTACTGCATTCTTTTACGATACGAAATAATAATTTTGCCTTATAATGCTATTCATCTATATATATATATATATATATATATATATATATAAGGGTAGCAACAAGGTGTTGGAGGAAGCCCAGTGGACACTTACCTAGAATGAAGAGCCGCTGGGGGTGCTGAGGACACACGAAAAACACATAAGAACAAAAACTACACAAAAATGGAGCTTTCGGGCTGATGCCCTTCTTCAGCGACGGAGAAACATATATATAGAAAAAAAAAAAAATATATATATATATATATTTCTCTTACTCCGCCTGCAACAACTTCATTTTTCACTCAATAGATGGCGATACTAACTAATCAATGATGTTCTTTGTATGTAAGACATTCAACAGCGTATGTATTACAGAATTTACTACAAGCATATAGTCAGCTATAATTAGTTCTATATATTGTATGAGTTACGAAGAAGCTATTTTCAATTATGATGTTAAATGAAGAAGTTTATTTATTTATTGTTGATAGCAACCCTACAATGAGGTATTTCTTTGTTTATGTTGAATACCATATGCGAAGAATTTATTTAGTCCTTAACTTAATAATTCATTGGAAACAATTATTTGATGTAAAAAACAGATGAAGAGGCATATCATTTCAATCGATACATTTGGTGGGTAAAACTTTCATTCGTAATAGTTATATTATTATGTATGATTATAAGATCGGAAACTTTATGTGATATTATTAATATTAATCAAAATATTAAGTTAATGCACTTCTATACGTGTTTTCGAAAGTAAGGCATCCAAATGCATTCAAAATTATGTTAAGACATTTACTCAGCTATATTAACCGTAACAAACGAAGGCTCTCTTGATCTCAATAATCAAGTACTTAGCCATATTGATGGACCTGATGTGGTCTTTAAAAGTGTGGATAGTATTGTGAGTGATGATGCTTCTGATCAACTTGCATTCCCGGAAGAATCCTTAAATAGCCTTACTCCAACCGGAATGCCTCCTCATGAACTAAAACTAAAGTAGGAGCCATCTTCATGCTCCTTAGAAACCTAATGCCATTGAGAGGACTATGTAATGGTACAAGATTTATTGTAACTCGATTACAAACAAATGTAATCGAAGCAAAGGTGATCGGTACAGAAAACTCGGATACGGTATTTATTCCGAGAATCCAACTTATTCCATCTGATACAAATCTGCCCTTCTGTTTCAAACGAAGACAATTCCCCATACTATTGTCTTTTTCAATGACAATCAATAAATCACAAGGCTAAACGTTCGATAAAATATGCCTTTATTTAACTAAGCCTATTTTTAGCCATGGACAATTATATGTTGCTCTATAAAGAGTAAAATCGTTCGATTCAATTACTGTAGTTGCGAAGAAATCTGAAATTGACAATCGTGTGTATTAAAACATTTTTGATTAAAATGTATGTTTATATTAAAATTTATAACGATTTAGATAGTCATAAATCGCTCGATGCCTTGCCTGAAATATCGTGAGATTTTTATTGAAATAAATATAAGGTTTTGGACTCTTTAAATATTTTAAGTGATATATTTAACGAAGCGGATAACATTCTTATTCGGAACAAGACGAAACTCAAATATCCAACCGTGTTAGATCGGATTCGGCGATTTTTTTAATTTTTCGGATAACATTCAACTGAAAAAATTCCGAATATGAAAATTTTTCAAGTTACGTCGAATGTCAAAGAGCCTGTTACAAACTGGCTGATAGAAACGAGCCCTTAAAATCATCGTCTGATAGAGCGTAATCCAAATATCGTTAGAAGTGAATTTCAGGTTTTAGTACTTGACAGATGTTTGCGATGTACGATATTTTCGCTTATGATAAATTAATAATAAACTGTGAAAAGCTGCGATAAGCAGATTGTGTTATGTACTATGCTAATAAACGATTAATGCGATTTTTTCATAATAGAACAAATATTTCGTAAGGATACCGCATTTTCATATTTTAAAAATTATTTCCCCCATTCAAAAAAGAATCCCAGATGTATTTTTAATACAACGCGCGACACTTCTTCTCATGTAACTAGTATGTATATAGAGAATACCTCTAAATCATCAGTTGCAAATTATTATTTTCAAAATGCAACGAGCGTGAGATTAGCCTATAGGTAAACCAGCGTTACCCAACCTTTTTATAGTCGCGCGGCACCCTTAAGTACCTACTCTTCAGAATTTGGCGGCACCCCTTTCCCTTATCCACCATCAGTAATAATCCCTAATAACCCCTAACTCCAACCTCCATATCTCCTTTGATTTTGCAGTGCCTTTGCGATGCAATGACTTAACTCTGGTTTGCATTTTTGAAAGCCGACGATGCAAAATGAGGCTAGAAATGGGAAAACAGAATCTTTTTTGCGGCACCCTTCAGAACACTTAACGGCACCCCAGGTTAGGAAACACTGCTATAAACTGAAGGTAGCTTGCGTAGATAGGCGTGCGGCGTGCATCGCCACAGAAGGCTGAAACCCCTACCACTCTTCTCCTTTTCACTCCCTCCCCATTTTCCACTCCTGCGCCCTCCATTTTCTTCCTTGCGTCATCATTAAGGATGCACGCAAACATTTGCTATAGTTGTCGCTTGTTTTTTGTTTGTGGCCGATGAGCAAAGCAGCTCAACCATTTTCGCGATCAGTCCAATTGAGAATTGAAATTAAGAGAAATCGAGTTAATTTTTTATGATGTAATGATAGGCTAAAATGAATGACTTACGGTTTTATTTAATTTAAAGTCAATAAAAAAATCAAAATAATCATTCGACTGAACTTTTTAAATTTACAATATTTTCAGTGATCATACGTATAGACTGATGAAAAATAAATGATTCGCTGTCGGAATGGGTAAAATAGACCAGTATCCATTTACAGGATGCTTGATAGACGAAAGTTGAACGCGTGATTTTGAATATATTACTGCACACTATCTATCATATGCAGCCTGGAATAAAACCAACAGCACCACCGTATAGTTTCGAATGATAGCGACGGCGGGCGGGAAAGAAGCTTAAGCTTAAGCGCAAGCGCACAACGGAAGGGTTTCCTAGATGATGTCTTTCCCACCTTTTATCTTTGAAAGAGGAAGTCACCCGCACGATGGGCAATACGAAGCCTGCAAACGATAGGCAAGCGTTCGCCAAACGCGAGTATCAAAAGACAGCTATCATTTGCAGGCCGCATGCATCCTGCAAATGATAGATAGGTGTGGGGCCGGTGTGTTAGTCCTTTTTGGCCGCACGCTTGTATCTAATTTGCAGGCTGCGTGCAACCCGGCGTGTGGAAAATAGGGAACTTATCGTCGCATGTAAATGGCTAGTTTTCTCGGAGGCTTCAATGGAGTGTGGAGAAGGCAGACTCGCTTATTTTCTACACGCAGCTGTTAAATTATATAAAAACTTGCGACCTGCGTTAATTTAAAATGTGCAACAAATGAATTTAATCTTCAACAAAAAATAACATGGTCAATATATCTTAAATATATCGAAATATCGGATCGAAATAATGTTAGAATTAAAATCAGTATTTCTTCACTTCTGAAAGAAGCGCATCAAATCTGTATGTTATTTTACTAAGAATACTATCCCGATGTCTAAAACTTGATGCCTTTTGCATTAAAATATTTTTTAATGCTATCCACCTAGAGTTAAAGGGTGCAACGGTGCAGTGAATACGCATGACAAAAAAAGTTTAACATTTTCTCTATAATAAAATGTTTAAGTAAGATCGCTACGTTTTGCATTGTTAAATAATAGTCTACGATTTTGTATAAAATAAGAAATTGGTTGAAATTTTTAAAAAGAAGATTTAAAATTTCGATAGATATCGCGTCGAAAGCAAGCAAAATTTCGTTATTTAAGGATAAATTAAATAAATCTAATAATGTGAATCCTTACATCGTCTGCCTAATTTTTTCTTCCAATAGGTCATACGATCAAACCGAAAAAGATAAACATAATGGATCTGTATTAACAGTCAATACAAAGCATACATTAATGTCGTGATATGTATACCTATGACCTTCCACGGTGCATTTTGCTTGTTTACATATATCCGATAACTTGGCAAAGACTTTTGTATGATGCAAAAGACTTCAGTTAAAATTTCTGATGAAAGTAAATTAGATAGGAATTTAGATTTAACAGGTATACTACACACTTATAAATTTTCTGCTATATAGTATGTATGTATATATGTGTGTGTTTGGCTCCATCATCGATTTCGGGCAATGAGCGAAACAAATGACCAGAACGCGTTATGGAAGCCGAAATATCGGGTCATGGGTCTTTTGAAATGACCATAACGCGTTCTGGACATGATAGAACTGCCAGAACAGGAAATGAAAATCTGATGTGGCCAACACATGACTTTCTCCATATTCGGGGTATAGATATTTAAATTATTATGAATAGCATTAGAGTGCGCTGTTGCCACGTGTTTATCGTTGAGTTTTTGTTACGCTGTTACTTTGTTAACGTTGACTTTTTGTTACTCTGTTAACGTTGAGTTTTTGTTACTTTGTTATCGTTGAGTTTACTATTGAGTTGTTGTTTTTGAGTGTGTTTCTTCCGTTCGTGGAGTTTTCACAACCCTTGCGTCGGCAATGGAGAAGAAATACTTTTCCGTTCTTCGCAGTCAAGCCAAGAGCATGGCGCACAATGTTTTGGGCTGCATGCGTTCGTCACGCAGAGAATTTACAGGAGGAAGATTTCAAAAAAGAAATTGCGAGGGATGACATTATGGATCCCGTAATTGTGCGGCTTGCGGAGAGTGAGTCTGATTCTGATGAAGAAGAAGAAGAAACAGACGAGGAGCAGGATAATTTAGCCTTGCCATTGGACGAAAATTAAATCTTTTCCATTTGTATATTTTTATAAAATAAATGTGTTGAATGCAACCTTAAAAAAAAATTTTATTTCCAAATTAAGTAAATATTTCTATTTTTATACAAATCGTCCAATATTCTATTCCTTATTTGCTGATCCTCCCAGGTTTTTCCCTCTATTCAATGCCTCGGTCTGAAATGTACACCACCTTCCACCGCCTGCTGTTTAGGGGTTCCCAAATGGATACCAAGAAAATTGTCGCTGATGATTTTCTAGGAAATAAGTTACTTTCACTTTACGAGGTAGTTTGTACTTTTGTTCAGTTCGTTGAAGGTATATATGGAAGAGGAAGTTGTGATAAAACGATAGTCCCGGAGAAGAAAATAAACCGGAAATAATATTGCACTATTACGCAGGGAATTTTAGTTGAAAGTCAAAGGGGTAGGGCACCTGCACTAAAAAAACTCAAGCGTTCGCAATGTCACCTGTGCTCCACAAAAAGGCAAATATTCCAAATTTGTGAATTATGTCATCAAAATGTGTGCAAGGAACATTCTCATATTATTTGTGATATATGCTCCGATAAAGATTGCAAAAAACTACATAATTTGTTTTAATTTTTCTATTTTATACTGTTATTGTTTTCAAAGTATACGACTCTCAAAGAAGTCCTTAACAAGCATTTTGAAAAGAAGGAAAAAGGTAAATTAACAATGTCATTATGTTACATTTATTTTTGCAGTGATACACAATAATCGATAAACATATGTATTCTTGAAAATGTTTATTTTTTCCTTAACACCTCCATATTTGACATACCAGCGTTTCAGCGCCGCGCCGGCGCCGAGAATCCGTTTTCGTTACAAAAATCAGGGTTAATATGGGCTGTCCTGAATAATTTCATATTCCGGAGAGGATGCATCAACGATTCTCAACCGGTGTGTAGAGAAAATTTAACGAAAGGGCAAGCTTTGCTTACGTATTTCGTGTTTTTGCGATATTGACGAAATTACATTGTTTAATTAGGACACTGGATGGTTTTGTTATTAGTTCGGGGTGATGAGTCGAGATTTTCTTAAAATATAACCAAAATCAAGAAATTACAATTTTTTTTCATCGCGAGTCGACGGAGCTTTAAACGTATGACGCCAAAATAAAAGGTCTTAAAAGCAATCGTGTATTTCACTATAGAAGTAGCGCCCAATCAATTAAGTCGCCCTTTCCCGCGGGAGAGCTGACTCGTAGCAGAAATTGTTTCAGTCGACGTGGCAACGCCTAGCGTGTTCTCCGGCGAGGAGACATCTCCCCAAACCCCTAGTTGTGAAACACCACCTCCTAGTGGCGAAAAGAACCGAGCGGGTACGGACTCCTACGAAACCTCAGTCGCAAAGATAAAATGAACAGATAATAGGGACCTCAAAACGTGTATTTCCATTGAAATCTCGAGGTCGATTTTTTTCGTGATCACAATACTTTCCCATTACTATGTATGGAGAAAGTAAAAAAATAATTTCGGTTTGTGGCGGTTTTAATAAGTTCAGAACGCGTTTTGGCAAAAACAATTATTTTTAAACGTCCAGAACGCGTTCTGTTAATATGAAAATTGTCAGAATGCGTACTGGACTTTTTAAACAGCCAAAGACCGAAATATGCAAGCCTGAACTTGTCTTTGGTTTCTTTGGGAATTTGCACCGGCAACACTCAGTTTGTATATGACTACGTTTGAAGTCACATGCGTATAAATGAGCTCTAGTGAAAATTTAAAGTTACTTTTTGAAGTAAAGCTATTCGATTTGGTTACGAACAGTAATGATCATAGTAAGTTTTTCACTAAAGACCGTTATGATCAAGTGATGTGCGAAGTTAAAGAAGCATAAGAGTTGCGAAAAAATAAAAATTCACTGTCGTCAATGCAATATCGACGTTTGAATAGAATCGATGTTGTGAATATAGGGTATCAAAACAGGGCTTCGTATGTTGTCATTGCAATCGCTATTGCATTGATAAAAAGTGCTTCTGCCATACCAAAGAAGTAACTTGTAATAGCAAATGTCATAACAACAGTGCTTGCAATAATAAATAAAGATTTTTGGTTTCTTTGTTTTTAGGAACACGCATGTATTTTTGTTTTTCTTCCATTTTTTTAATAAATCGGATTAATCTTTGTATGCCTGAATTTTCTTAACTTCAGTTATTTAAACTGTACATAAATAATTTACATTGGCATTCCATTTGAGTACTAGGTGAAAAAGGATCAACGACAATCATTTTAAGCGGCAGTTAAACTAAGCTGAAGTTGATGGAATCCACCCTTACTTTAAAATGCTATCTGGCAATTTTCGGACTGCCAGAACGCATTCAGGCAATATTTGTTTTGCCAGAACGCGTTTTGGACTTTTCATAGAGCCACAAACTTTTAAATTTCGTGTTCCGGCATTTCTAACATGTCCATAACGCGTGTCTGTCGTCTCAAAAGACCCAATATTTCGGTATGCGGATAATCTGTTGTGTCCAAAACGCCTTTTGTTGCGCTCATTGTGTGAAATCGATGATTGTATATATTTTAGAAGGAAGAACATATTGTTAAATGAAAGATAAGAAAAATATTTTCCCTTTCGTTACACCGTTAGATCCATTTGAATTCCGAATGTCTGGTACATACAACTACATCCAAACAAACCATCCATAATTCGCAGCTGTGAATGAGGTCGATGCGTAGCCAACCTCTAAACGTGCCGTAAACTTACCAATGTAATTTCTATTCGAGAGAGCGGTCCTATTAAAAAGGCGCCAAGTGTCAATATTTACTCTTTACAATTCGTTATCAGTAGTTTGCAAGCATTCTTCTAAATATAGCATCTGTTGGCGTTCCCTTCCTCAGCGCCCCCTTTAAGCCCTGCTCTCTCTCTCTCCCTTCCTACCCAACCCGACCACCCCTTTTTCCATTCTCCTCTTTCCCATACCCCAATTCCTATCACAGCCTCGCCCTGACGCCTCCTCCCCCTTCTCCTGGCCAGCCTCCTATTCCTCCCCCCACCCCCCGGCCTCTTTCCTCGCTCGCCCCTTCCAATCCGCCCCGCGAACAGCCTCTCTCCCCACCTCTTCGACATTTCCCCGGAGGCGGAGATTGTTCTGGGGTTTGCGGACACATCTGCTTCGTTACAATGAGATACGGCGTCAGAGTTTCGCGAAGTTCAGGATGCGGCGGATATAAAATGCGAAAATAAGTCGACGCTAGCAACGCGCGCGCATAAAGAAGGCCTAGCCTCGCACAAGGGCGGAACGAAAGTAAGGAGAAAGAGGAGAGAATGGGATTAGCCCCCGAGGGAGAGGTCGGGGGAAGCGCGACTCGGGAATTGCGAACGAAAGAGAAACGGCGAATGGGACGCCGGGAAGGTTCGCTCGGAGCGCCCAAGAGTAAGAGTACGTACGCTTCGGACATGTTATTTTTTTGTGCAGTCCATATGTCAAGAAATGAAAATGTGTTTTATACATGGGAACTGTATCTCCTGCGGAAGCTTTTAAATGGTTGAACAATTACTGGGATTTAAGGGATACAGAAAACATAGGATTCAGGGAAGGAAATTGTGCTAGATCCATCTAAATCTCCGAAACGCGAAATATTCAACGCTTTAACGAAATTTAAAAAGTCGGTTCCACTTACTTTTTGTGCTTGATAAAGGGTTAATCCCAATATTTTTCGGATTCTAAAATAAACCCAATTCTAACACTTAATTAGCGCTTGTGTCACCTTTTCAATGTTTATATTTTCAACCATTGAATCGACTTGAAAATAAAACAAACTTGGAGCTCCGCTCCAGGCGCTCAACCACGTGTCTCGCTTCGAAAGACCTTTCATCCCGATCCACTGGATCCGTTCGCTTCGGATAGGATGCGCCTTGATTTTGGCTCGCAATTCTCGGTTTAAGTCTTTGTAAATGAGAAGTTCTTTGTAATTATTTTACAGACCAACATTTCATTTACTAATCCCACTCGTCGGCTGTTTTTTATTTTATTTTGGAAACCGGTAAATATATTTTCAACGCGGTCAAACTGCTCATGTACGACTCCTACGTTACAAAATTCCGCTCGACCTCTAAAGAGTTTAAGTGCGTCTCGATCCATCTAACTGCTTTAAATGCAACAACCGCGACTTGAACGGCTGCCCGCAGAGGTAACCGAAAATACTAATGCATTCCGCCATCAGAAAAAGACTGCACACGCTTGCCCTAAGGTTGCGCAAGCTAAATGCCGTCCCTCCGTTCTGCCTTTCACCAGCCATACTGTTTTTCACTATAAATACCACCTCCCTTCTTTTTATGAAACATCTGCCGGCGTAGCGCCTCAAAACATTTAAAAAATATATATAGTTATGCAATACTCTAAGAGTTTGTCATCTATTAATTCGAATGCTGTCCTAAACGTGTAAAATATGATTCGTGCAATATCATACCATCGTGCTTTTAAACGTGTACACACCTTGAACCTTTGGGAAAAGTTATCTCCTCGAGTGTTCACAAGATTTTAGAGGAATTCTGAATTTCTGAAACATACTGAATAATCTCTATGCTTAGCACATTATAAATATTTTCCACACGGCGAAATCCAGAAAACCTCACCCACATTGAATCGAACTTAAAAAATAAACTCGCTATGTGCTCATATCCAGCTCCCTCCATATAAATAAAACCTTTTAAGCGCAGCCGAATTCCAAATTACTCATGGATATAGAATTTACGAAATCAAATCAATCATTCATCGACCAAGACAATAAATATCTAATTTGATCAACATATGAAATTGTACTGATTTAATATAAAAGGTCATAGAATCTTATCAAAGTCCAATTTTTTCGTTCGATTATTACTACCTTCCCAATCTCTGTTAAATTTGTAATCACAGTCAAATCCCACTCAACCACAGTTCTTATATTTCTTGTCCTCTCAATCAAGTTTTTGCGTGAATTATTTACATTGACATGTACGCATGCCTTCTAATATCATTCACTAGACCTGAGCTCATAAATATGATTATATCAATCAAAGATTGGATTTCATCTCTTGTGATTTTCGAATACTGACATATTTAAATTCCAAATAAATATCTCGTTCCAGGTCTCGAATGCAAAAGAAAGCTCTCCGTATTTCACTTTGCCGCTGCATGTGCCATTATCACCGCACTGCAATTGTTTGCATATGAAACATTCCATCGAGAGAGCCAATGAATTAGCACGAGTTTCTATTAAACTGCTGCCAAACTGTTGAAAGCGAGAATCTCCAAATAAGCCATCGGCCACCGAACTTTGAGCACATAACGACCGCTTCTCATAATTCATCGGACGGAAAGGGATACAAGCTCGAAAGGTAGAAAGAGAGAGAGGGAAAGGCTTCCTCCCTCTCCCCTTGCACGCACGCACATAATCATACACGCACGCACACATACGCACACACTCATGCACTCCCGATGGCACCTCGTTATGGATTGGTTTCGCTCCAATAGAAGGTTATTGTCATTTCGGACGAATGCTCTGCGTGACGCAAGCGATGGGGATGCATCAACTAGGATATAGGCCGCCACCCAACGAGTGGCTATTTGAAATATCACAGTTTTGCTGTCACTCAGGTTTACACGCTTTGAAAACCGATAAATCTTAATCGCAGTGGCCCGCCCATGCCTCGCACCAATCGGAACTGATGTTAGCGTCTTCGATCTGAGTTCTACACATACAATTCAGATTCAAATAGCAGTCCTGTCTTAGCACAGCTACAATTGTATGCAATTGTTTCAACGCATAAAAGAAAGTTTTGTAATGTCCTATCATCTATAATAAAAGGCATATTCAATCGCAATAGCGTTATAATATTACAAAGCCCGAATATAGCCCAGCCAATTCTTTGATTTAGTAAAAAACAGACAAATTAGGCATCAGATTATGCAAATACTCCCGAGTATAAAAAGTATATAACCATATAAATTATTTGAATATCGGATAAATTATAAATATGTTGATTTTAAAGAATATTGTATTTACAACGGGCAGACCTGTGTGGATGTAATATTCGAGAAAACAGCCTAAAATGCTTGGGAAATTTACTCAAAATATAAAGGATAAAAAGGAATGGAAGCCTAATAAGGAAGCGATGAAACCCATAGTGCCACATCGCGGGAAGAGATTTATTTTTCAATTCAATTATTTTTATTTTCACGTCAAATTTTTAAGGATAAATTACTCCAAAATCTAAGTAACATTTAAAATGTGTTCGCGGCAGGGTCTCCGTAGATGAGGTGCGGGATGGCGATCCTAAGGTGCCCAAGGGGAGCAATTTAGTCGGAAGAGGACAGAGAGCGAACTAATGGAGGACAAGAAAGCGAAGCACCGCCAGCGACGGAATCCATTGTATCGAAAGGAAAACGAATGTCGTCCGACCATGTTTCGGGCCACCCCATCAAGCCTCGCCTCTCTCCGTTCGATTTCGCACGCCACCCTCTTTCTTTCTCTCTCTCTCTCGCTCGCTCCTGGAGCAGGCCAGCGAATACTAGTCGGCGTGACGGGTGCACGTGAGATGTACACTCGCTGCTTTCGAATATATGGCCGGGATTATTCCGGACGTGGAGCATTGGCCTGATTGGAGGCCTCAGGGACCTCTGCGTGAGTGATTGCTTTCGATAAGGAGGAGAGAGAGGTATGAGTGGGGGCTAAGAATGGAAAAGGGGGAGCCAATGTGGCATCTGATACGGGTGCATTTCACTTTATGCGGCTCCAAGTAACTTTCATTTTATGGGGAGTATTCATGTCCACTTTCTGAGTTATATATCGAAATTAAGAGAAATTAATGATAGCGAACATTTCTCTGTTAAAATAATGAACAATTCAAAAATTAATTACCGATATGACCTGTAGTAGTATTGCGTTCAAATGATCTTGGGTGTAGATCTTGCTGGCTGCGGATCGGAATTAACAACCTTGGCAAAAGATTTAATGTATTATTTTACTTTTTAATGAAAAAAAGATAATCACCGCAGTATCTATGATGATTCGTAGTAAAAACAATTACAGGCGTTTCGAAAATATCTGATTCAAAATAATTCTACACGTTTTGAAAGCGAGGAGCGCGCCTCATATAATCTGGTCAGTCGCGAGGTATCATTTAACGATTACCTCTCTCATCTCCGACCATTTTTGGTGAATACATTCTACATATTACCATTTTTCTCCTGGCATTGCGGTATAATTGTATATTTCACTACGTGTAGTCATCCATTACTTTAGTCACTGAATGTGTTTTTTACAATCGGATTTTAATGAATAGGAATCTAACTCCGTCAGACTGAGAACAAAACAGTTGACTACCATATCAACAGGATCTTATTTTTAGATTATAATGTTTTTAATAAATACAGAGAGGATTTTCATGTATAGAATATAATATAAGAAAGTATTTTTTTCATAACAAACATAGTTAATATGTGTAAAACTACAAAAATAAGGTGATCCGGCATCTGTGAAGCAAAATACGTATTTGCATATTCTACATCATTTGAATATTCTGATCATAAATTTGTAAGTACAGAATCAACATGACAGCTTGATTTGCTGACACAGAACTGGATATATGAGGACTATTTTATTAATAAAATCTAAATTGGGAGAAAACAATATTTTAGTATGAAAGAATTTGATACAAAAACTTCAAAACTTAAATGTTTTAGCAGAAGCGAAATATTTCAAAAAAGGAAAGGTTTAAATCTGTTTTCAAATTCTTCAACTCAGCATATAAATTTTTAATTTCAACACCAAGTTTTAAATATAGTGGTGCAAATGAAGCCGAGTCAATCCACAATGGTAAGATTGAATTCAAGAATGAAAATTATTATTAAAGAAAAGAAACAAAATTAAGATATAAAAGAGAGAAAACGGCTTCCATATCCTATATATGTATATGAGAAACCATTCCTAGGATACACGTTATTATATTAAGGAATAGGATTCTTGTGCGCGCATATAAATCTTGTTTCGTTAGTAAATGTCTAAGTAGAAAATAAAAACTAGTTTAACAGCTCCTTCATGAAATATAGAAAATAACTGATCACCTATAATGTGTGCTAAACCTTTCCATTTTATTAAGCAGCTCCATCCTAAAAGTTTTCAATAAAGATGTTTAACATCCAAGGTTGGTGTTTATCTTGTTAATACATATTGCTGCTTTGAAGTTATTCACGCAAAGCTCATTGCAAAAGTAATATTTCTGCTAATTAATCACATTCTTTTGTTGGATATTTTCATTATTATTCACTTCGATTTCGGGGAAAATAAGCAAATCGCAAGAATTAAATATCTATATGATTTCAAAATTTTTCCTTATACCTCTTCTCATAAATTCGACGGAAAGTGAAGCATATCTTTGCTTCCTCCGCCTTCCTTCCTTTTGCCCGAGTTTCTTCCTGCAGACGCATTGGATCGAGTGCCTTCCAAGAAATGCGGCGAGAATCGAGATTGAGCGGACGGATAGGGCGCCAAGGGAGGGGAAGAGGCTGGTTTTTCAGGGGTGGTTTTAAAAGGGGTGACCGGTGGTGAATAGCCAGGGAGTGGGTAGTTACTATGGTTGCGGAGACGAATTACAGAGAGGAGAGGCAGTGGACTCTGCGTGACCAGTCACAGGAGGGGGGAGGGAGGAGGGAGGGGGGGGGGTAGAGGGACGAAAATGCGACTACCATAGGTGCGAGAGAGAGATGGAAGCCACACCTTCCTCCTCGCACCCGGCTCCTCTTCCACCCTCTTCTTCGTGAAATCCGATGGAAGATCGGCCGTACGTGGGACTAGAGAGAGAGAGGGGGAGAGAGAGAGAGAGGAAGAGAGAGAGAGGAAGAGAGAGAGAGAGAGAGGAAGAGAGAGAGAGAGCCGTTAAGTGATAAGGGGTGAAGGTGGGACTGAAAAAAAAGAAGTGCGCGGTTTTCCTGCGACAGTGAAAAGGATTGGACGTGCGGGTTAAAATGAGGCGAAAGGCGCTCGATGGAAAAGGGAATCTCGATACGCGAGCTGAATGAGGAAGGTAAGGGGAAGGGGAAGCGAAGAGGAAAAAGGGGGGAGGGGAAAAAGGGGGAGGGGAAAGGAGGGGAAGGAGATTGGCGCTGCGATTCTGCGGCGATATTTTACTTGGATGGAAGAAATCTCCCTCGTCTGACTGAGCGAAAGAGACGTGGGATGTGAAGGGGAAGAGTCTTCCTCCCTCTCTCTATCTCCCTTCTTTTTATCTCTCCCTTTTTTATCTTTCCTTACATTCGTCTCATCATCTCCCTTGTCGGCCTTGGTAGACGGATGGTTAGCGTACCTGCCCACGGTAAATAAGGTCGCGGGTTCGAATCCCGCATAGGACACGGATGTTCGTGTTCGTCAGGTTTATATTAAAGAATGTCTAAAATATCGCTCTAATAAATACGGCGTATTATTACTATTATATCTATTTTACTCTTTCGGTTTGAAAAATCATTTAATTCGTTTCCTTTGTTTTGTTAAATAATTCAATGCCATCTAATGAACTTGAATTTTATGGTACTCTTATAATGTGTTTTACTTCATATATTCTATCAGTTGTGCAGGATTCTTTTTATAATTCCGTCGTGTTACTAGCAAATAATCACTTATATATTAATTGAAAACAAAAACTGGATTAATATTTCAAAGCTCTCTTCCTACGATGAAATTATCTTCTTTCACTCTCGAAATAGCAAATATAAAAACCCTTTTTTCCATTCTAATTGTAACGTTTTCCTTTTCTGGATCAAATAAGTACATTATGTGATATTTCTTCGTTGTTTCTCGTTCACGACACATTATAAGTCAGTTTCTGATTAGCTTTAAGGCGAGCGCAGGATCGTTCTCCGCAGACTCTCTCAGCGGAATTCTCCTACATCGTCTCAACAAACGGAAAGAAAGGAATCACACGTGTTCCGAGGCGTGCCACGAGAGGGACTGTTCGAAATGGGGCGGAGCAGAGGGGCCCGTTGCGGCATTAGGGGCCCAGGGAGACGAGATGGCAGGGCAGGAGGGGGGGGGGGGGGGATAAGCACGCCAGAGTGGAGTGGGAGGGGGGGGGGTGAGTGCTCGCAACAGGATTCGGAGGCCTCCTTCCTCCTGCATACGAAAGAGAGTTGAGAGACACAAAGCACGAGAGATGCTGCGAACACCAAATGCAGGGCAAGAGGAGAATATCTCTTTACCTTTTTATCTTTAGGATTTATTTGGAGAAGTAGAAAAGAGGGAGAGAAATAAAGAGTTTGGAGGAGGAAAATAGAATGAAGGACGGGAGTAGGAGTGGATGACAAAAGAGGAGCGATGAGGAAGAACCTCCGACGAGGATTACACTTTTTTGTCTCTTGGAGCAGAAATACGTCCTTTCAAAATAAATTCGAATGCGCTCCATAAATTTGATGGACAGATTTATTTGTCTCGAGGTTAGAATCTGCTCTTCGTGCATATTGTTATCTTTGAAAGAGACACACTGAGAAAATCCACGTGTACCTGTAAATTTTTTAAATGTCGATAAAAGATATTCTTTGTTCAATAAAATGAGTATAAGGTAATCTTGCGATCAAAATGTTCCAGAGATTTGATTTATAAATTTAATGTTTAAATGAACTATTTCAATTAATGTAAACATTATTAAAACATTATATTGCTTTATGACGCAAAACAGCATAAATTTAACAACAGCCCCAACAAAAACTATGAAAATATCTGTCACTGTGTCGGGATATTGCACAGTACATTTGTCAAAATCGGCTGAGCTTTAATAGGAGTCATGACATTTATGACGCACTCAGCACGAATTTCGAAACCTCATATACATTGCGAATTGCTAAAGGTCAGAATAAAGAGAGACGAAAATATGATATGAAAAAGAGAATAAAGAATAGGAATAAGAGAAAGGAAGGCGAAGTATGGGAGAGAATAAGATTATAAGAGGAGTGAGAAGGAATTGGGAGGTAAAGAGGAGAAAGGGAGAGAGAGTGAAAGGTGGGAAGGGAGATGGAGGGAAGTGATAAGGGAAGGAGTGGAAATGGGAGTTGAAACAGGTTGATGAAAAGGGGCGGTGGAGAAGAACTATAGGAACCGCGGCTCGCTACTATTCAATGCAGACATCGAGCGAAAAATAAATATTGGAAGAAGTTGTGCTCCGGGAAGGGAATTCGGAATGGAAACTGCAGAAGAGAGCGACGTGGTAGATGGGTGGGGATTTAGAGGAGCGATGGGGTGGGGGCGAAGGTGATGTGGCAGGAGTCGGATGACCTGGTATAGAAGGGCCCTTTTGGAGTTATGTTGGATACACCTCTGGGACGTGAAAGCAGAGTCGAACCGAAGAATTTAGAGAGAGTACGCGCACATTCTGCGAGGTAAAATGTGAGACTCTCCTCGTTCAAAAAAGCGAGAATTGTAGATGCTTAAGGGACGACAGTCAGTTTATTCGGTAAGACATCCTGCGTACAAATAAGACCTCGCGTTAACCTATTCGAATGACTTATGTAAATGGCAGCTTCGTGAGATCGACCTTACATGAAAAACAACTGTCGATGGATACATAAAGCTAAGAATGAACATTTGCTTGATCTAGTTCTAAACTTATATATTATAATCAAACATTGCGATGTTTCCTGTCCTTTTATTGCTACATTTTACATCTATCAAGTTCGGAATTTTCACGAGCAAGCCTTTACAAACGCCTGTGAAATACAACACGCTTCAATGTATGGTAATTCGGTTGCCTATGTTCACGGCGCCACGAAGAGCCATTCCTCAGTGTTGGTTCATATTGTATTTCTTCAAACTGATAGCGCCAAACGTTCCCGAAAAAAAGCACCAAAAGTTCATTTCCCCATAAATAAGTAATAATCAGTATTATTTCAATACTCAAACGTTAATTTATATGTAATAAAAAAGCTAAATTTAATTAGTTAATATTAAAACGTAGAAAAAGTATATCCTACATAACCAAAGTTTTTCATAAAATTTTTCCATAGGCGCCATATAACCGAGGTACGTCTCTGGGTATGACTAGGAAAATTCTGCTAATGATGTTTCAATACTAACGGTACACTTGATCAAGAGCACAGCTGAATAAATGTTCATGCCTCTACTAGGTATAATGCGCCGAGGAAAGAGGTACAGTGTATTGACGTCTCACTGATTCTGGAAATTAGTATAAGAGAATATACATAATGTATTCCATAAAATTTGAGAAGCGTGAACGAAGAGACAATTGCAATAATCTCCTGTTTTTGGTTCATGCATCTCATATTAAAAATTCATTGTCTATTTTATGCCATTATGGAGCAATGAATGCGTTATAACAAAGCGCGTTGTGTCCGAGCGACTTAAACTTGTAATTGTTGTGGGAATCTACATAAACTGGACTGCATCCATATTATTATTACCGCAAAGTGTTCGACGGAGATAGGCAAAAATTATGAAATAGAAGTTGGCTATTTTTAGGTACGTACCTATATAAGAATATTTTACTGCAGTAGAAGATGATCCGCATTAGTTAATTAACAACCACAACAAATAAAACACTAACGATATTTTTCTTGAAAAAGAACTTTTTCTTTGGAATACAACCAAACCTATTTTAGGCATGATAAATTTTATTGTATTTTAAAACTGATGTATTTATTGCCACGTAGTGAAACTAAAATTCCATCGAATTTCTTTATAGTCAAACTAGAAGATGTGACCGTTGAATTTTAACGGATTTAGTGAATCTAAAACTTCGGTCGTGTAACATGCAAACTTCGCAAAAATAAAATAGTACACAGTGTTAACCGTCGAATAAAGCAAAACTGAAAAAAATCTTGCCCTCTAAAAAAAATCGAAAATTACGTGTAAAATTATGGGAAAATAATTATTGAATTAAGCTCTCCCTGCCCCCCAATTTTTTATTGCCATATAGCCTATGCTACCTGCAAAGTAAAATTATATACCTTACGCAGTGCTTTTTTGTGAGGGTACGCGCGGGTACGGCGTACCGGCAACTTTTTTTCAGAGCTATGTTGACCCACGTTTAATTTCGGCATATTTTCATTTTTTTAATACTTTAAAATTTAAAGTAATAAATGACTTCTATAAATGTTAAACATTTTGACTTTCATTATGAACTTTGTTATTAAAATTTCATCACAAATTTAATAGAGAAGGGGGAGAGGATGCAGGAAGAGGTGGAGAGGGGTGAGTACCGGCACCTATTTTTTTTAAAAAAAAAGCACTGCATATACGAAGTTTCATGACGATATCTTCAAAATGTAAACTGTAAGTAAACCCAGCAAGAACAACACAATTATCAACTTAAAATGGATGAACAAAGGTACAAACGAAAATAATTAATTTAAGGAGAGAAGAAAGAGTAAATAGAGAACGTTTTAGAATCACAGAGTAAATATTATCCTTCAACTATTAGCTCGATTCTTCCGTCCATGAGTTCAGTTACGAGAAATTTGTTTATATCAACAATACTGTGGAAGCAATGAAACGATTTATGCAATCACAATTTGAGGAAAATCTACATCTAGTTATTGAAATTACTTACGTAGTTTTAAAAACAGTTTGCTTTGGAGTACTTTACGCCACACGAAAATAACATTAAAAACAGTTTATTAGTAATATTTTAATTAAAATCAACAATATTAGGTTTTCATGTAAACAAATGAAAATCGCACACAGAAATTGAAAAAAGATATTACGTGAAAATTTGTTCACATATAAATGCATTGGACTCTCAACATCGGCGACAATGTCATGGTAGTTTGTAATTGGTATTGCCATATAACTGATAAAAATCACTTATTTTTCTGATTATAAACGCATTTTTACGCTAATCCGATAAGGATTCCGATTCTGTCTTCATTAAAAATAAACTCTCTTCTTTTCTTCATAGAAACATCTAAGTCTCAAGTTCTTATAATGTTTTTAAGTAATTTTAACATTCAAATGAAAAATAAGCTGCACTCATACCGATGTTATTCAAATGGGGAAAATGAAAAAAGAAAATATTTTTAAAAATTAGAAAGGTCAATCAAATCTATATAAAAGTATAACTAGACCACTTAACGTTTTATTCCAAATAAAATGACATATTTCTCTTGTTTCTACGTGCTATAGTTGTTGAGTTATAAAAATCACATACATATATACATACAAACACTTTATATATATATATATATATATATATATATATAAAGTGTTTGTATGTATGTATGCATATTAGTATGTATGTGTGTTTTTTATAACCCCGGTAAGTTTATAGTACTCCGCATTATTCTACAATCAATTGTTTCAGCGTTTACTTTTTTAATACTTTCGCCTGGCTTAAGTGGATAAATAATTATTTTTTTGGCGTCGCTTTTACAAGAGTTATGTTTTGTGATTGATTAAGTGGATGACATTTCCTGTAAATTACAGAAAGTTCACATCTTTCTTTTCCCAATATTTGCTTTCTTTGAGGTGTTAGCAGTTACTATTCTTCTGTTTCCTCATTTCACATCACTACAGTTTATGCCTGTCGCGTAAGAATCCTCCGATCACCAATCATTTCAATTTAATTACTGTGCCGCATCAATTTACTCTCTACCATAACTTATAAAATACAGATTTCTGATTACTTACGGATAACATTTACTTTCATATGCGCACACTGCCTTTCCTTCAGTGAGATTCTAACACGCAAACCTTACATTGGGAGTCAAATATCTAAGTATCCTATACTGTGTAAATTCATTGCTAGAGTAAAATATGAATTATTAACATCAACTTATTTTACAAACTTATTATTTTTTATGAATCAATTTAAAATTAAACGCGCAAATTTTGCGCGGGCTCAGCTAGTAAGTTTAGAAAGTTCATATTCTTAATGTTGCTTCCTTAAATGTGGCTTCCGTGATTGAGTAGCGTGGCCCGAGTATGTCGTGTTTAACTAATTTTAGATCGCAGTTTTCTCAAAAACTAGGGATTCCGAAGAAAATTCTACAAGATATAAAATCGTATTTTTCTGTATCTATATATCATTTGTTGTCTTTCCAGTCAAGTAGCATTCTTGAGTGATTTGTTCCCTGTTAGTTGTATCCTTCGTTTACCTAAATACCAAATTTTATCGAAATATATCTAGAAAAAGCATACTCGTGTACACAGGAAATCTAAATATTATAGGTGTTTTTACTTTCTCCATACGTAGTAATGGGAAAGTATTGTATTCATGAAAAAAATCGACTTCGAGATTTTAACGGAAATACATGTTTTGAGGTCCCTAGAACACGTTTAGACTATTTTCGGAATGATTTCTGTGTGTGTGTGTTATTGCGGGCGCTCTAACTCAAAAAGTACGTGCCATATCGTTACCAAACTTCATTTATAACACTTTAACATTAGCAGAAAAAACTGATTAGTTTTTGGACAATAACGGATAACCGGAAGTCGAGGTTTATTCGAAACCCGATTCGGTTTTTGCGATACTTCTTCGTTAAAACATCATTATTCTATATACAATTCTACACAAATGTTATAGAGAATGTAATTTCCTACCACTTTCATTTGAAACAATTTTCCATAGCAGTTATTGTTTAGGAGTTATTTATAAATAACCGGTTTTTCGGTTTCCGTTAAATATCTCCTTAACAACATCGTTATTGGTAATCTTCGTAAGGACCAAAGTTGTAGAGAATAATATTTCTTCCAAATTTTGTTTGAAACTAATTTTCGTAGAACCATCCATTTCGGATATATTTCGTTTTATCTTAATACCAGTCTACAGCGCCAACACCATGTAGCGGAGAATTCTGTAAACATTCAAAATATACGTAATTTACGGCAACGACGTGTCTTCTTTTACGATACGAAATAATAATTTTGCCTTATAATGCTACTCATAATAATTTATATATCTATACCCCAAATATGGAGAAAGGCGTGTTGGCCACATCAGATTTTTTCTTTTAAGAGAATTCGGTTCATATTTATATCACCCGAAAAATATGTTGTTTCTAAAGCTTCAAACAAATAAACAATGAAAAGTATACATATAAAATATTAAGCAACGCAGAAATAGAAATCAGGAATTAAAATTTATACCGCACACAGCTAATGTTCCGATTTCTGCTAACATAATAAAAATGGTCTTGTCTTGATCTCCATTATTCTACATTCCGAAAAACCATTGAAAAAGACAGAGTTTACTATGTATTTATATATATTTTTCCAACCCGATTTTTTACCTCCTATTTTTTTTAAAAATCATACGGGAGTATTCATCGGAAATTATTGTAAAATGTCATAATATCGTATCTAGATAATTGGTCTAATAAGTGAATGTTCTTTAACGTTTATTTCCTGATCAAGTAGGGCATAATGATGCACAATGATTTTTTGAAAGTAAACAGTGTTTGCTACCTTTAAGAGAAAATTATAGCCAAACTACGAGAAATTTCTTTATTTAACGTGCAAAACAAATAGGTTAAAAATCACATATTATCCAAATTTTTCATCTTGGGAATGTTACCATTCTAATGACAAAGAGAATGAGAGGAAGGAAAACAGGAAGGGATGGAGGCGGCGATAAGGATTTCAGGGGGGGGAGAGAAGGGGGAGGATGGGAGAGAAGGGGAGAGAAGGGCGAGGAGGGGAGAGAAGGGGAGAGAAGGGGAGAGAAGGGCGCGTGGCGGAGTCTCAGGTGAAGTCTGATAAGGATTTTATGGCTGAGAGATGGAAAATGAATGTTAAGGGCGGAGGAGAGAGGGAGGGAGAGGGGAAGACACAAAATGTGCATTGTTATTAAGAGGCGAAGTCGATTTATAATCCAAGGCTAGTAGTCGGTGCGGTACACTGAAAAACCCTGCACTTTTTGATTGGAATATGCCACTTGGTGTGCGGATAGGTATGTGCAAAAGTAAATTTTTCAGATAGGGAGCCACCTCAAATTCCGTGTAGAACACCGTAATGGCGGCCATTGAAAATGGCGGCGGAGGCTTTATTAAAATCGTTAATATCTCGGCTATCTTTCATCCGATTGTAATTTTAGTTCTTTTATCTGAAAGCTTGTAAGTTATGTTATATTTTTTATAATTAGCATTTTTTCTGTAAACCTTACGGTTTTCCCGGAAATTGCGAAAAACTGAAAATTTCTCAATTTATCTCAGGTTTTTTGCTTCATTACTTACATATAACGCAAAATTCCACTTTTTTGTCTTATAACAAAGAAAAAGAAAATTCTTTAAGCTTTTCATTGATACCACCTGTGCGCTGCTACCATGAAAACTGCCGCGGTAATTAAAGGAAACCAGCGGAAGAGCGTATTTCTGGACTCGGGCAAGAACCACCTACACAAACCAGGTTGTCATTCTTAAGGTCATAATACTAGGAATTTATTCATTGTTAAATACTCTGTTACTAATATGTTTAGTGAATGTTAGAAACCATTATCTAAGTAAGAAATCAGCAGCTGTCAAATATGGTGGCAGTTGTTCAAAGATGGCGACCAGACGGTTTTTTACATTTTTTAGAACTATATTTACTTTATTTACAAAGTTTATCCTTAATCTTAAGATATTCCAGAAAATGCATAACGCTGTCATTGTTGTAATATCATTGTGAGTTGCCCGTGGTCATTGTATGTCTCTGACTTCACAGTCAGGGGGAGGAAGCACTATGAGTGACGATACATGAAACATGTAAATTAATACTACATATTACTACTAAATTTATACTACAATACTGTTGCAAAATAAGGAAGTTAATCAATCACCATAAATAATTTTAAGCCTGGAAGTAGATATAATGAAAATCCCTGCCTCTGTTTTCAGCGTGCTAAGGTACGTTATCATCTTCAACTTCGGCTTCAGCACTGCATTAAATAAGGGCAAATGATGGACATCATTCTAAAGTGTATAAACTTAAGTAAACCGTGTGTTTTCATATGTTTTCTTTAAAAGTAAAGAATACTTTGTTATAATTGCCTTTTGTTGCAGCAGTTTTAAGCGCAGTTTGTGCAAAGAAGTGTGCATGGCACCTGTGCCTTCCGACAGGAGCATCTTGTTTGGCAGCCAGTGGAGCAGCCACACTTCACTAGTTCTCTGCGCGTATCCCAAATCGGATGTAGAGATGACCAGACAGGTTGCCACTCTCTATCGATAATGGTCCAGCCCCATCCATTTGGACTTGGTATTGGGTCATTCACTGAGCAGGCATGGCCCCAAACTTGACCTGCTTGATATGTGGTGCGAAGAGAATGCTGCTCCAACGCCGCTGATGTGGGTGGCAAGTTATTCAAAGTAGGACTCTTAGATGTGAAGAGAACTTTTCGCACTTCATTCAGGGAATACTCTTCGCCACCTTTGTAGTATAGGAGAACTACATACTTCTCTAATACTTGAAATAACTTATCAGGAATGGAGGGTAGAGGACGAGAAATAGCTTCAAAAGCAGCTGTAACTTCAGGGAAGGATTTCCATACATGTCAGGCACTCATTTTTCCTTTCATTGAAAAAGATGAGGTAGTATCGGATCCAGTAAAAGAGTGAAAGCTTCTCAAGGCATTGGATTTATCTAGACCCAGAGATTCAACCATGGCATGCATACAAAGGTATCGTTGTGAATTTAGTTCCTGTTTTCCGTAATGGAGCAAACAAGCAGGTTTTCGCTCCCTGGATCAAGCGCTCTCTCACAAAGTTACGGTATAGGCCTAAGCCCCTTTCCTCGGCATTGACTAATGCACTCACACGTTCCTTGTCAATTACAACCTTCGTATCCCAAACAATAAGATCAGAGGAGGATTCTCTGAAAGGATTTCCGAATTCAAGAAAACTATCTTTGAGAGCTTGCTTTTTTTCCTGGAACTTGACTTGGAATGCGGAATACTGTTCGTGATGGAGGCGTTTGTTTGACTTACTCGGAACTTCAAACTCATCCAGAATGCTGATCAACTCTGGACCTGCAAGCATCCACCTCCTTAACATTGCAGGATCTTGCAGCAAGCCGACAGCGCCACCACCTCCTTTTATGACTGCATTGTGCTGTTCGTGTGCTTGCTCGACAGCTATCGCAGAGAACGGACTGTTTGTCTTATGAATTACAAACTGCCCATTACAGAAACACCTGTGAACAGTGGGTGCTTTCTGTTCCAGTTCCTCCAAATTTTTTGTATGGACGGATAACCAGCGTGCATAATTTTGGTGGTCAAGCAAGAGAAACCAAGGCATCATGTTTTTCAGGGACTGCTGGAAGAGTTCATATTTCCCTTCCCTAACGGATCGAACAAAAGAGAGAAGAAGGATCTCAAGGTTGAGAACCAGAAACCAAAATCTAAATGTTGGAGATTGAGAAGATCTCTCTGCAATCCATTCTTCAAAGGATTTTTCAGGGCTATCGGCTGTATATGAATCTTGCAGTAGACTGTAGAGAATTGAGGCAGTTTTTTGATGTATTGCTCTAGCCTTGGTTACATAAGTCACTTTAAGATTGGCTTCTGCACTCGCTTCTGTATTTATGCTTGAATTGGTAAACACACCTACCCAGCCACTACCTTGGAGGATTTGTCCAAGCACTTTCAAAAAAGCCTGTTCAATGCTACGAAGCTGGACTCCCCATAAACCTCAGGCCAGTTCCACTGAACTAATTTAGTTAAGGCGTACAAAGGTTGGTCTGCACATATGACAGGAACTTGCCCCGGATTCAGAAAATTTGTTAACTTCCTGATATGGTCCATTGCGTGTTTGAGCATCGATGCTGAAGAAGAGTCTTCATTAAATAGGCGCAGAAGAGAAGTAAGGGCTACGTCGAAGGAGCAATCGGCCTGATTTGTGGCATGGAAGCAGCCCAGGTGAGATCTAAAGGGCCATCCTTTCCGTCAGTGAGCACATGATCTAGCCACTCTCTTTCATTTTTCCATTCCAGACCTATGACAGAAGGTAACATTTTGTCATAAATGAGCTCACAGGCTGTTGGCGCAGATGGCTGCTTGGTGTGAAGGGTTACTGCCTTTACGACACCGTAACTATCAGGAAGCTGAGGAACTGTACGACTCCTTTGGCTAACATGGCAGAAATTAGTAAGAAAGTTTCGAGGATCTCCCGTCTGGCTTTCGACAGGTATTTGAAACAAGGAAATACCTGTTCCATGGAAAGATGACTGTCCTGTGGTGCTGCTATAGTTGTGGTCTATATTGTCGTAGGCTCCAAATGTGCTTTTAGCACCTTTGTGGTAATGTGCCTTCCTCAATGCTTCTCACTGGTGCTTTCTTTTGTTCTCCGTGGAATTCCCCAGGAGAAATGCATTCATTGGCCATGGTTAAGAGCGAGAGTCGACTTCACTTGACAGCTGCTGATTTCCTACTTAGATAATGGTTTTTAACATTCACTAAACATATTAGTAACAGAGTATTTAACAATGAATAAATTCCTAGTATTATGACCTTAAGAATGACAACCTGGTTTGTGTAGGTGGTTCTTGCCCGAGTCCAGAAATACGCTCTTCCGCTGGTTTCCTTTAATTACCGCGGCAGTTTTCATGGTAGCAGCGCACAGGTGGTATCAATGAAAAGCTTAAAGAATTTTCTTTTTCTTTGTTATAAGACAAAAAAGTGGAATTTTGCGTTATATGTAAGTAATGAAGCAAAAAACCTGAGATAAATTGAGAAATTTTCAGTTTTTCGCAATTTTCGGGAAAACCGTAAGGTTTACAGAAAAAATGCTAATTATAAAAAATATAACATAACTTACAAGCTTTCAGATAAAAGAACTAAAATTACAATCGGATGAAAGATAGCCGAGATATTAACGATTTTAATAAAGCCTCCGCCGCCATTTTCAATGGCCGCCATTACGGTGTTCTACACGGAATTTGAGGTGGCTCCCTATCTGAAAAATTTACTTTTGCACATACCTATCCGCACACCAAGTGGCATATTCCAATCAAAAAGTGCAGGGTTCTTTCAAATTTTGGGATGTACCGCGTCCACTATAGGAGAAATCCATCACGTGCAAAATAAAGTGAAAACTTCATACTGCGGGGTAAACGAAGGGACCACGTGAAATGGGATTTAAGGATCATGGGGCACATTCATAGAACGAACCTTTAAGCGAATTTAAACTCATCTATCCTTATCCTGTTGCTTACGGTAATTTTGACTGGTAAGAAATTACAGATAAGGTCAGAGGTCCTAAAACTGAGAGTCGCTATCCATTAGGTCAGCGGTGTACAACCTCTTCGCTGCTGTTGAGGATATTAAACTTCCACTACCTACGAAGAATCCTTACAAAATGTGCGAAATGCATCGATGAAATAGGATAGGGAAATCAATGACCCCTTTCAGGAGGGAAACATTTAAGACACACGTAAGAAATTGATAAAATGCCAAATATGGAGCGGAAGTATGGACGCTCAGAGAAATGACATAAAATACTTAGAATATTCCATATATACTAGTCGGTGAGTGATGATGAGCATAAAATATCGGAATAGAACGTTTTAAGGTGATAAAAAGAGGAAACAAATAAATGAAACCGCGAAGTAATTATTTTTACTGCTCTATACGCGAATTAAAAGGCGTTTATGGAAGTAAAGATTCAGAGATGCATGGCCTTAATTTTCGCAGTTGCTTGAGATGTATTAAGCAACCTGTGGATAAAACATAAATAATATCGTGGACGTGAGAAGAACGCTGAAGAAAAAAATGGACAGATAGAATGAAAAACTAGAAAATGCTAAAAATAATAGTTACGCCGATGAAAATAATCGAATGCATTGATACAAGTACATTAAGCATCAGTTTTAAGAGAGTACTAAAATATCTCGAATGAGTCACAGTCTAAATTATAAAATCAGATTCCAGCATACCATTATAAGATCACAAATATTATATTAAGCTTTAATATGCATATGGAGAAACTCAACACCAAAAGATTACAAAAATCCCATTTAAATAAAAATAAGTGCGAAAGAAAAAAAGCAAGACTGCATAATGACTAAAGTATAAAGATAAAATTATTCCCTGATTAGAAAATGTATCGATTTCGTTTAATACAACAAATTATTTATAAATACTTTCACTATCATATTACAAGGGCGAAATTTAAATGGAGCGAAAGAGTTTTCACTGCACATAGCAGATGTTGAATCGACAATTATAACCGAATAAATCTTAAACCGTAAACTTGAGAGCGGCATATCTTTTAAAACTCAATTCCCTAAATTTGGTTGTTGCTTCATTAATCATGATGGCCTACATTAAAGACCGTCTTAAAGACTCAAAAATGATGAAGAATGATGAATGTTTCCACCTCCCAGCTCCTATTAGCGTATTCCTCCTATTGCCTCGATATGCCCTTCTAATCTTTCAGAACACCAATCTTTCTCGCCCCATCAAGTAACCCTAGCGCCATCTCTCCCCACATATTTACTACTCTACAACCCTCTCTCAGGGTCTCTCTCCTCATCCAATACTCCCTCCGTCACTCTTCTATCCTCTATCTATCTATCTATCTGCAACAACTGATTTTTTGTCCGCTAATTCCTACGCGTGGAGCGCAGTCCAACTTGAGCGCTTCCTACAGTTAATTAAGCCATCCGTTCATATCCACAATCGAATACAACTTTTTCCTAATATCTCAGGTCCCCAACATGACATCGTATGTACTTACACCAACCCAACGTCACCAATAAGGCACACACTCCTCCACCTTAAAGAAACCTATTTCCGTTTTCCATTCGCATTCAAGTATCATTGCGGAATTGCACACTTCGCATGGATCGAAATTCAAACCACAGTCATTTCGAAAAATATTCTTTCTATTTTGTCTGTAACAACAATTCCTATCGAGATCACTCATCATAAACAAATATTATACTTGATCTTAGTTCTTAATTTGTAATTTTTTATCTTGTGTTATTTTTTAAGGCAAAAATAATATATGTAAATGATAAATAAAATACTCAACCAAGAATAACAATCTCGTCCACCATTAAAAAGCTCATAAAAACTAAGCATTTGAAAATAAAAATAGAACAATCGATGCTTATATTAGGTATCACCAACAGCAATAAAAAGTAATGCAAAAGCCAGATGCGCATTTCGGTTACGAAACAATGCTATTCACCGATAGTTGATTTATGTTTTAAGTACTTATTTTTGATACAAACTTGAATGTATAAATCTTCAACTGATTAATACAATAATCATTTAAAAGGAACATGCGTACGTTTCACAAACTTGTGAACACCCATGGAAAACGTTATCACTCCAGCCGAAAATATCTCACGTAAAATTTTGAAAAAAATCATTGCTATAGATACGTGTGGTATAGCCTTGAATAGAGTGTAAACATGAACTAACAGTTTGAGGGAGTGATTATCTAACATTATCTCTCACTGCTACAGAGCTCAGTCGTTCCCTTCCTGTCTTCCTCACGCCATTCACTGCACCATTAGGTACTCCCCTAACTTATTCTCCCCCAATCCCTTATTCCCTCCACTTCAACAGATCACCAAACTTCGGTATTTCAGAAAAGAAAACATCGACGTTTACACATAAAATAAAATTACGTAAATAATCTAAAAGAGAGAGAGAGAGAGAGAGTTGCAGTAAGATTTACCCAATTGATCGCCAGTTCATATTGAGTACATTTAAAAAAATCGCTGATATGCCTGATGGAAGATAATTTATTACGCACTGAGCTGACTCAATTTAACGGAGGTTTCCCGCGTAATCGAGTACGAAAATGTTGCGTCACGATTTCGATGAATTAGTAGGCAAACATGCCGCGACAAAAGCAAAGTGGTTATATATATAGAGACGAAAGGTTAACAGCAACTATAGCATAATCAGTATCGCCTCGAAGAGTACCTAGCAATTTTGGTCAAAGTGAAAGTGATGTCAATCAAAAGTCTCCGGCCATCATGATGAGGTCAAATATCTGCACGAAAATGGAATACAAGCAAGAGAGCCGAAGGGCGAAATGATTTCGACTACGGAATTCATTAGGAAGCAGGACGTAAAAAACGATCGACTCAAATCAGAAAATTATCGATAAATCACAGCTGGATTCAAGGTGAGAGGTTTAAAATTTTAATAAAAAATGTAGAAAGATAGTAAGTAACAGCACAAGGCATAGAAAACCAAGAAAATTTAGTAATAAATAAGAAAGTCTGTTCGATATTTAGATTAATTAATGATTGGTCCGAAAGGAGGCAAATTCACTTTGAGTGAATTGATTCGAAACGAATAAAAAAACCTCATTGGAAACTTTAAAAAAAACGTGACAACATCGTCGATGCATGTCTTCCATACTACATATCAGAGCCACTTTAACGATCAAATCACACCAGCCTTATCCATAAACGAGTTGTTGCGCCGTTTTTATCCGCGTGGCGCACGAAAACGCCATATTTTCCTCTTCGTCCTATTTTCCTTCAATCATCATTTCTCTCCTTTCACAGCATACCTATTCAATCTCTATTCTTTCTTCAATTTTTCATTCTTTTACTATCTACAATTTTCCTGTCAGCAACTCCGGCGGAATTCGTTCTTTTATAGTCTCCCTTATGTCAATTCTTTTTTTTTCCCGTTTCGATCAAATTTCTTTAAACACCCCTCTACTCCCAGATATTTATTTCAGCCATGCTTTCCTATTCATAATAAAAAAAGGAGCCTCAGTGAGCCACATTCAAAAATTACTTGCCAGAAGCTATTTATATTTGGCTTACAATAGAATAATCCTATGCGAGAAAGAATGTTTGGGAATAGGACGTGATGAAAGAAATGAAGAAAGAAGAGGGCGATAGTACGACGAGGCGTGAGAGGGGGAACAT
Source organism: Uropetala carovei (assembly GCA_036926305.1). Taxonomy (NCBI): domain Eukaryota; kingdom Metazoa; phylum Arthropoda; class Insecta; order Odonata; family Petaluridae; genus Uropetala; species Uropetala carovei. The sequence continues at coordinate 3,561,245 of JAXCHB010000280.1, forward strand.
AACTAAGCGATAGAGAGAGAGAGAGAGGCAGTTTGTGTGTGCTTTCTTTTCAGTAGGACGTGCGCTGAATGAGAATCTGTGTCGTAGGCGGAGTAGAGAAAGAGAGGGAGAAAGAGAGGAGGGGAGGGGATGGGGAGGGGAAGGGGGGGGGGGTGAAGAGGCTGCTGCGGTGGAATGAAATGGAGATTGAGTGAATGGTAAACAGTGCGCCTGAGACAATCTTTTTAGGGAGAGCCGCCGTGAGGGAGAGAGATAAATAGTGAAGGAAGGAGAGGGTATCGATTCGTTGAGGGAGGGGGGGGAAGGGAGGGGGGAAGGCGAGATATTTATTTTTGTGAAAACGAGAGGTTGTGCGCTGTAAAGTGTCGCTGCGAAACGACGGGAATTCAAAAGACCAATATTCGCCGGAGCGCGGTGAGAGGAGCGTAATTTGGGAGTATGAAAACCAACGGAGCAACGCCGGTGACGGATTGGGGAGCGTCCGTCGAAGAGAAATTATTAAAGAGTTGTTTCTCTCATTAATCTCGTCGGAATTTGTCGAGAGCGGATTCCTCCGGTCGGGCGTCATCACTGTTAGCGACGGAAATCGGCTCGAAATGTCGAAAATAGAATTCTGGAAACAAAGCTGTTTGAGAGGGTAGAGATAAAATTGTTTTCAAAATTTTACATTTTTTTATAAATTGGCAGATGATAAATGTTATTGTGGGGCTAGTGAAGGGGGTGAGAATTAGATATGTTGTTGCAGAAAGAAGATTCAGATGAAGATTTATGTCGCATTATGTCTTGAATCTCCAAGGTGTGATTTGAGTTGATAATAACTAACGCGAATTAGTAACGATGTCTATGAAATCTCAATTATTATTATTACGAATTTGTTTCCTAATCTATGCGTAAAAATAAAACATTCAAAACTTACGTCTACTTCTGCCTTTTCTGTGACTGGATTTCCTTTTTTTTGGCGGAAATAGATGTAAATATACGGATATCTTCGTAGTCGTTGAGCGAATAACAAGTTTAGAACGTAATTTAATTCGATTTGACCCAATATCGTGTTCATCATGTTAGCTGACGGACTATAATGACTGCACCTTCTCTAGAACAGGAAAACTTCTAATATTAATACCAAATTAGAAAATAATTCCAAGCAAAACTTAAGAAAAATAAGAGTTAAGGTCACTTTTTTACATTTTCGGAATTTATCATGTTTCTTTAAATACTAATCCTTAAGCTACTACTTCTTTTATAAACTAAAATATACTCTGTAAAACCCAATTTATTAAGGTTAATCTCATTGGGAAGGTAGACTGCGCTTGCTTTTTCATTTTAAGGGATAATGAAGTATTCGAGGAGGCGAGATAAGGGCCTGTTACGGTGAAGTGAACCAAGGCGCTCACCCATCAAGATTATAAGGGCGAAAGAAACCTTTCGCCCGCAAACGTTCAGCTAATTCAAACCTTAGGAGAATAATGAAAGTAAAAAATACAGCGTCCGATTGTTTCCTAGATTCATCCTCCACTCCACAGACCCCGACAGACAGATCCCCTTAAAATAGCCTGTCCAAGTAGTTTCGTTTCCTCGTCATGAAGGATTCAATGCGAAGGGCGCTCTAGGGTACTCGAGCGGGGAGTCCCTCCATTGGGAAACGAGAAAAAGGCCCAGAAGGCAATGCGGGGACGTGAGGGGAATCATCATTCGAAAGGGCGTGGATGAGAGAGGAAGATTGTAATAAAGGAGAAGAGAGAATAAAAAGATAGAAGGATATTGTTTTGGGTGAAGAGAGAGAGAGCCAGAGAGAGTTCAAAGGAACCATTTTCGACGAGTGTTTGATGACCGGGTGGGTGCTAGAGAGAGAGAGAGGAGGATGTCTCGAAGGGAAAGGGGAAAGCGAACAGGACATGAATAATGGAGAAAGAAATTATTTATAATTTCAAATTTAAAGTAGATACTTCCTCACAAAAAACTGACGGATATGGATCAGCATAATTCCTTACATTTGATCAAGTGAATAATATTTCCTTATATTTATAAAATATTGTTCCTCGTGGAGAAATTTTTTTTTCTTATTTTCATTCTCTATTACGGTTTAGAAATGCTGTAGAATATGAAGTGTTTAAAAAATTTCTAATAAATAGTGAATTTTTGATTAATTCATCCATTCTTTAGCGAGCGTGCGTGGCTAATATACTGATTTTTCCCTCAGCTAGTTGTACTTTTCAATGATGGAGTATTATTTTTACTACATGTTTCCAAAGATAATATTAGCTTAGGAAAACGAAGTTCAGAATTCCCATTCATTTCACGTTCACGTCGTCTGATAATGATAAAATGGAGACAAAACCCCCATCCGATCGACTGAAAAGTATGTATGATGAAATTAACGCCGCCTCTGCTGTCATTACCGAACCCATTTCACTAAAGCCTATCTTCTCTTTTAAGGGGAATCGCTCTCTCGTCTGTTTTTTGTGAGAATATGCGAACTTCTATATCGTCAAAGTCTATGAAAAGACCCATAGAAAGATATTTATTGATGCTTTTAAGCGCCACATTTTTCTCGATTTCATTTTCAACCTCTCACTTTAAATGAAATGGTCTATATTTAAACTTGCTTCGATTATAAAAAAATATTTTTGCCTTGGGTTGTCAGTGTAACAAAATCGATTCGTCTATTTTAAAATGTCGATTTGTAGAGTACTTTTTCAGACCCCAGTGTTATCTCAGTAAACACCATTTCGCACTTCCCCTTATTAACTTATATCGGTTCTTAATTAGACTTTCTTTATAATATTTCTGCGAGTCGCAAACTTTATGGTTTCCTTAGTATAATGAACCTCTTGATAATATTCTTATTTTTTCATGTAGATTTTTGTTAATTTTAGCTCCTTTCAAGGAAACCGCAATCAAAGTATCAGATTTTCCCCATGTTATCATTACTAGGCCGCCTTCGATTTTCTATAAGATAAATAAAATAACATTAAGCCGATGTGACGCAATATTTATCGAATGCATGTAAAATGACTCTGCGCAAGCAATTACTTAATCTCTCTTATACGAATAATTTCAATGGGTTTGTAAATTAGTAATTCCAGCTAACTTTTTTAAAAATTTCGCTGGTATTTAAATGCGTTGTTAGTACAACAATTGCCTCGAGATAATCCACAACAACATTTAAACGACAGCTGAAGTCTATTTCAGTAATACTTTTCTCAGTTTGGTAAACTTTTATTCAGAAGTTAAAAGGGAATCCCTTTGAACCTTATTGCGTTTGCTCATTTCTGACCTGAGGAATTTGAACTTTATGTTGCCTATGGTATAGAAAAGCGCCAGTCTGACTTTTGCTACTCTTTTCTTGCACTGATATGTGAATATTACCAATTTGGCAAGCGCTTTCATCGGGTACAGAGAGATTACTAACAATGTACGTAAAAGAGTTTATTTCGTTAATACGAGGATTAAAAGGTTGTTCACATAAAAGGCGTCTATAAAAGTCTTAATAGTCAAATGATAATGCATGTATAAATTGCATATGAGTTCCTCGATCTTAAAATAATTCATTTCAGAGATAGAGTGACTCACTTTCCTCTCACTTTCCCATGTTCTCTCTCTCTCTTCCTGTATTCCTTCCCTTTTCTCTTCCCTAACTTTGTGTTTCTCATACTCATCCCTTCGATTCGATATTGAGGAAAAGAAGACTCCCTCTTCTTAGAATTCTCACCGATAAGAGCGTCATATACCGGATCACCCTCCATCCACAGCGCCTCTCCATCCATCTCCTCCCAAGCCTTCCCATCCCACAGCAAATCTCCCATCCCTCTCTCCCCCCTCCGAATTCTCTATATTCTGAAACAAGGGTAACTGGAGCACAAGTAGGTTGGGGCCCCCTTACACCCCCTCCCGCACCATCAGCTCTTCAGGTTTCTGGCTCCCTCGGCGTACCCTTGGGCGCTTCATGTATTATAAATGCTCTCGCTGCCGAAGTGAAACTGTCGGCAGAGGCGATCTGGAGAAGAGAGGAGGGACGAATAGGGAAGAGGGCAGCAGGTAAGCAGAAAGTCCAAAGAGAAGAGGAAAACAGCCGAGTCGGATGCTTAATTGTCTTAGCGATTGCGGAGAGAAACGATTACATGGGCATTATATTCTAATTATAAAATACTGCGAACACGACCATGCTTTTTTTTTAGAGCGCATGAAGATAAGCTATCATTTTCACCATCGCAACGAAAACTTTACCGTTACTTTCATTATGTATCAGATCTTCTTAAATATGTATTTTCTCTTATATTTAAAAGGCTGGATAGGATTTTAAATATTCTACGATAAGAGTTTCCAGGAAGGCAACGAGGAACGGCGAATGCGATGAAGTAGACGGTGATCTTTTTAATGGATATAGAAGTCGAGAAGGTGGCAACTAAAACGTTTTTTAATTATTTTAACTGCTATAACTGAATGGGTAACTATTTCTTAGCTTATTTCCTCTCTTATCTCCTCTCCAATTATATACCTTTACTCGTCCATCTCTTCCGTCGTTTCCCATATTCTCCTCTCTTTCCTTTTACATCTCTCTCTCTCTTCATCTCTCTCTCTCTTCATCTCTCTCTCTCTTCATCTCTCTCTCTCTCTTCATCTCTCCTCTCTCTCTCTCTTCATCTCTCTCTTCATCTATCTATCCTTCCAATCCCTCTTTCGCTCGACTAAACTTTCTCTAGAAGCATTCTTGGCTTTTCTAGTCCATAGAATCGATTTTATGAGGTGGTGGCAGAGCGAGGGATGGGCGCGGAAGAAGGGAAGGCCTTTCCGTTCGAGGGCGTCCGAAATCGTTTTAAAGGGAGTTTTTCTATGGGAAGAAGGTAACAGGTGCTTGTAATGGTGGTCCAATTATATTTTTAAGGAATTTCTGATGAAAAAATATAATTGGATAATTAAGAACATTAGATGGCTTAACATGTACTCTTAAATTATTATCATAAATGTAATCCTATTACGTTTTAATAATTGAACTTTAATAAATAAGTAACGCCTTTTATAAGGATATATATATATATATAGATATATATATATATCATAATCATCATCAGCCTTTTTCAGTCCACTGACGGATGAAGGCCTCCCCCAGACTCTTCCAGTTTTCCCTGTCAACTGCCTCCCTCATCCAAGTTATCCCCAAGAACTTAACAAGCTCTCTGTCCCACCTGTCTTTCGGTCTTCTTTTCGGTCTCTTGATGTTTCTTGGGATCCATTCGATGACACTGGACGTCCAACGCTGGCCATTTCTTCTAGCAATGTGGCCCGCCCACTGCCATTTTGACACCTTCACTCTTCTAATCATGTCACAGACTCCCGTCTTCTTTCTTACCCAGTCGTTCCTCTCGCGGTCTCTTCGGGTGATCCCTAACATGCATCTCTCCATGCCCCTCTGTGTTGTTTGCAGGCGCTGTATCATTCTGGCATTCATGGTCCATGTTTCACAACCATATGTCAGAACAGGCAGAACACATTGGTCATACAGTCTCCTTTTTAGGAAGACTGGAATATTTGATTGAAAGATGTTCGCATTCTTGCCAAAAGCACTCCATGCCATCTTCACTCTCAGGTTGATTTCTCCAAGAAGCGAGATATATATATATATATACACCTATATATTTAAATTCACTGTGCGGCTCTGTGATGAAGCACTCATAAAGATACGCAAACATCAAATATTAAAATTCGCCCATTATCGGCGAATCGACTAAACGACTGCTTATTTTCATCGAAGCGCATTATTATTCAAAGAGCGCTTATGATAGTCAGCGCCTTCTGCGGTCGATTCCAACCACAGAAATAGGAAGGCATTTGTTCGCGTAAATTGAAACACAGAAGACATGACCGAACTCCCACATATCTTTGAGATCAATTTTTGTTCCAAATGGTGCTCCCAAGAAACCTATATTACCACGAAATGTGGATAATGCATTTCTACATGCAAATAAGTTTCTCAGAGTTTATGTGAATGCATTCCTGTTTCGATAAGTCAGCGTCAAAAATGCAAAAATATCGCATGCGCTTATATAATTATCCTAGGTATATATTATGAACGTAAGTGAAGCTGCGTGCGTGCGTATGAAGCCTCGCGTAAATATATTGGCTTATTTCTCAAGAACCGTTCGTCGTAAAGATATGCGGTAAACGGCGTTTTCTTTCTACTGGCTATGAGGTCCCTGGAAAAATATTTTCGTTTGATAAAGTGTCCCGGGTTCGAATCCAGGGGAAAATTATTTTTCAGAAATACGCATTCTTTTTCGAAATTTTGCGGATTTTTCGTACTCATTCCGGGCGTTGCCAAGGAGACTCTCATTGTTGCCTCCGATTCATTTAAGGTCAATTAAACCTTCAGATAGACAAAGGAAAAGCGTTATTGTTATCTTTTCTTCATTGATAATCTGAATAAACGCTTGCATTGACGTCGCCTTTATAGTAGGTCCTGTAAGAAGTTAAAAGCCGTCGTTGATAGACACTTGAAGGAAAGCAACTGTTTGTGAGAGAAGACAAAGAAATAGGGAAACACGTCAAATGACTAGGGAACTAGGGTCGAGCTACTTAAATTATTTGCAAGCGTAGCTGCAACTGGCTGCTAGTTTTCATTATTGCCATTAACAATTGGCGTGGTTGGGCGTCTAGTTTGCACTAGGGAGGAATTTCACAATCCCGGGATTTCGGGATTCTAAATTTCCAATCCCGGGATCCCGATCCCGTTTTATTAAATTTTATAAAAATATTAAAACAATGTTTTATTTATCCCATTTCCATAACGCATATAAACTGCTTCACTGTAATAAGTGAAGGTAGAAGACAGCAACACAGGTGAAACAATAATAATAAAACATATTATTATCTTATAAAACGCCAGTGGTTTTACTTTATGCTACTATACGAAAACGAATTCAATTTACACTTTGACTGCATAATCAGGTGCACTTATAATATAAAGCACAAGGGACGAACAGCAACGAAGATGTTGGGCCGAGCAACACCAAAGAATGCCACCAACTAGTCGTAGCAAGCGTTCTATCTTAAAGGTGAGCAAAGCGTTTGAGAGAATAGTTCCTTTTGTTTATACCGACGTGCCCGGCCAATCTTTCTCCAGCCGGCACAAGAGTGAAAATATTTTCAACTCACTAGAGCCGGAGCAGATTTTCGACTGTGAAGTGCGATGCTATGGGAACCCAGTGAGAAAGAAAAATGAAAAAATTCTACATTATATTCACAGACATCTCGGAGCCACATAACCAATAAAGAAGATACGAATTCGTTAAGGGTATATGAGAGATGCAGCACTTGAGCTCAAGAGATGAAAGAAATATTAACACGTTAACTGCCAGACTAATATTTGAAAAAAATGTCCCTGGAGTCAAAGGCATTTTAGTATGTCATTTCCTTATAGAAAAACATTACAACAATCATTTTTTCGTTATTTTATTTTTTTATGGAATTAATACGTTTCGTAGTGTGGGACAAATATGACCCTCACGGCCCAGGGGACCCGGTACAAATCAGATTTTATTAAAATTACGTTAAAATTCGTTGTAGTAGTAATTAGGTTTTTGAGGTGCGGCAACAGCTAAGGTTATTTGCACCGTCGAATTCTCTTAGAGAAAATCAACATACATCACAACATCCATGCCCGAAGCGGGATTCGAACCCGCGACCTTTAGGTTAGAAGGAGGTTAGAAGGCAGGCCTACCAGTCTAACTCGGCCAGCTTACAATTCCTGTAAAATTCATGAGTTACTTGTACTGTTGATATAGACCGATCATTTGGTATCTTTTCAAATAAATTCATTAAAAAAGTTACTTTTCCCTATGAAGAAACCTACACTCGGATAATATTTCAAATATAAATTATACGAATTCGGATGAAGAAAAGACGCAATCGGGGTTGAGATGGAAAAATATATAGATTCCAATTCCCTTGTATCTTTAGCTACGCAGAACCTCAGCGCTTATAGAAAACATGTTTGAAAAAAAAACTTTTTTTTCTGGTCAAGCCAACGGAGGTAGTGGGATTCATAAAGAATTGGGTTTTCCATGAGTGGTTGTAAGGCTACTATCCCTTCAAATATTTACAAAGAATAGAAAGAAGTGTGGCAAACCAAAAGGAAGAAGAGCGGGTCATTCATCGGAATGTAGTTGAAAAAGGTTCGACATTTTGGAATGTTTGAATGCACAGAAACTGCGACACAGTAACAACTCTCATACTGCATCTGCAGAAACTGCGTCACACTATGTATGTACATATATGCAGAGCTTTTCTGGGAGAAGGCGGGAGCACGCCGATCCCCCGCCTATTTCTATCCCCGCCCCCCCTTCTGTTCAACAAAATTGTGTTGAAGTTAAGAAAAAAGATAAAATAATTTAGTATATTATGCGGTAAAAATAAATAAAATTTACGTATAAAATTTATTTATCCAATTTTTTTATAGGGACAAAAAAATATATTTTTTTTAGTTTCGCATTTTTTGGATATATCTTTGAAATTTGATACAATCTTTGCGTTTATAATTTCTTAACATATTCATTAGAGTTGTTTATATGATATTTATTACTCTCATAATTTTTATATGCAAGTTTCATGGATTGACGTTTTGTAAATAAAAAAATTGAAGGAAAAGGTTGTCTTTAGCAATCGGACAATTCAAAAATGAAATATCAGAAGCCAAGGTAATGCAGACATCTCCGAGACTTAAGTTCTCAAAGCCTTTAAGCAAACATGCAGCCCCAAGGGTCCCCGATGAGTTACGGCGGCTCAAATAGGAATATCAGCTGAGGGATATATATGACCCTCACGGCGGCCCTCCGGGAACGGGAGGGTGAGGGTCAGATCTGACCCTCGTGGCAGTCTACGTGTTAAACTGTCCCAAAGCGGTACTATGGGAACTCGAGGGTAAAGTTAGAACATACCTTAACGTAAACAAAAACATCTTAAATGTAGTCGGACTAAACTGAAATGAAGATTCGTTGAGGGTACTCGAGTATGAATGTGATTAATGCCTGAAGGTAAGCAAAGAAGCAAAAGATCTGGCCCCTTTAGAATGGAATTTGAGAGCGGTGCAACGTAGGTCACACGACTAGGACAAAAGTGATATTGTATCAATCAAATCTTACACGTCCCAGTTTGGAAACTACTGACCTAAAAAATGATGTTTGACAGAATTCGTAGGACCAACTAATTTGGTGTATAGAAGCAGAGAAAGATCCGAATGACGAAGGAAAGGACTGTGAATGCTCATTCGTTAACAAAAATTTTTCGGTTCATTTATACATAAGCTTGAAGTCGAACAAGGCCGGATAATTCTTTATTAGCAATTAATATAAATACAATAATAATAATTTCAGATTAGTCTCGCTATAGAATTGAACCATTGATATGTTAAAACAGCGAATCGCAGCACAAAAATGACTAATATTAAATATTTATAAAACCTGAAATCCCGGGATTTCCTTGATAAGAATCCCGGGATTTCGGGACTCGGATATTTAGCGGGATCCCGGTATTGCAATCCTCAGTGTGCACACATTGTACATTAAGCGCTGGGTTTTGATACCTAGTGGTAATATTTTTTTCTTATTTTCCCCCGATTCTAAAAATGTTATTAGAAAATAATATTATACGATAATTTAACTCTTTTTGATTTTCATTTTGAGGGAGTTTGTTAATTGTGCGCTTTTTTACATCTAAATATTATCTTGCAATTCACCATATTGGTGGGTGACATGGGGTGCCATGCATCAAATTTTTCGTAACGACTATCTCTTGTAACAATATTACTCTTGTTATGGTCCCTGAAAGTAAAATGTAAAGGGGATATATATTTATCGGTGTATTGATGAATAGTACACGCTTTGTACGTTTCGTAGATCAAAAAGCACAATTTGAGGCATATCCGTGACAACAAAAATAGTTAAGAACTGCTTGGTGCCACCCACCAACTTGGGTAATTGCAGGGTAATATGCAGATGTTTTTTATTTACTACTTGGCGAAAATCACGTCTTCGCATAGTCACAATTTTTCGATACTTATCATTTCAATTTCATGAAATAATGAACTTTAACATTCTCACACTAATTGATTACAAATATTCAGTTATAGTAAATTTGTATCATGTTAATAAACATTTCTCAGCCTTTCTGGATTCTCAGACCCTCAATTTCCGTGGGCTTCTTCCTCACAAAAATTTCATACATTTTTTCATGCATTTACGTGATATTAGTATGAAAAAATAAAGCCGCGCGTTTACAGTTTCTACTATATTATGAGCAGTGGACGTGATCTACAAATTGTTAATGAAAATAACGTAATGTCTTAATAAACTGGCTGACACTTTTGAGGTAACGAGGTCTCTTATTTTGCCGCAAGATTTGCGATTAAAAATATTAATAATTCATTATTAGGCATTCCAGTTTTAGCGCATATTAGCTTCGTTCTGTCTGTTCTTCCATCCGGATGCAATTATTTTCTTCGTAGCTATTCAGCGGATTTTAATGAAATTTAGTACTAAAGACTAACCACAGTAAATTATAAAATTAGATGAATTTTGCATAGCATAATAAGATTAGAATACTCTATCACAGGAAACGTATTATTTGTAATTCACCTTACACTTTCCTAACCTGTTGAAATAATTTGCGACGCATATATGGTTTGTAGTTATTCAATTCTAAATATATTCTTAAATAAATAAAATACATATTAAATATATACATTTGAATATTTATTTTCATGTTTTAATTATTAGTTTTTTAAATATCACTATTGTTATAGTATGTATTTGATTTAAATAGAAAATTACGTAAATTAATAAATCAGTCCCTGAAAGTTTCTTACAATATTTTAAGGCCGGAGCGAAAAAAACTGGTTCAAACCGGTTCACCGATGATTGCCGGAGCGAAACCGGAACCGAACCGAAATTTTGCGTTTTGACTGAAGCGGAGCGAAAAAAATTACGGTTCGATGCCCTGTACGGAAGAGGTGGCGATGGACGGCGGAAGGGATCGGTCGGAGGCACGAGGGAGGGGGAGGAGGGGGGGGAGGAGGGGGGGGAAGAAAGAGAGACTGGGGGGGGGGGGGAAATAGCCACGGGACGAGATTGAGGGCGCGATATTGGAGTTCATTTCGCGGCGGAGATGAGATGACGGAAGAATTCGTAAGGGTGAAGGGAGGAAGGGGAAGAGGAGATGGGTGATGTAGGCCGATGCGAGGGCGGAGCAAAGCCCTGGGCGACGAGGGAGGGAATTCCTTAGGAAAGAAGACGTCCCCACGGCGACCAACACGTTTGACCTTATCTTTGTTTATCACTAGCATGCGAGTTAAAAAAATATTCCTCAAGATTACGCGATAATTAATCCTGTAAAAATAATACGGGTAGCTGAGTGAATAAGGGTAAGCGAGAAGGTGGGATGAGAAACGAACTGTCAGAATGACAGCCGATGCGAAGGGTTGTGAAAAGAATGTTTGTATTTCGTAATTAGAAAGAATTTAAAGAGTTGCATTCAGCCGATTCCGGGACAAATTATTAACGACCAGTCATCCTATGACAGTTTTTTGACACCCATTTGATTTATTGCATGAATAAATATAAATATACGTATTCAGTCGCATGAATATAAATTCAGATCTGGTATAAATATACTGACATGGACTACATAAATCTTGAAAATTATTTGATAGGGGAAGCCATATTTTATAAAGCCCGAAAATTAATTTTACGAATAACCGCTTCATGACCTTGCAAGAAAATCGATTTGTTCGTGCATTTCAGGGATGTCCCACGGCGAGGGTGACAGGGGCATGCGTGAGGCGACCGACAGATAAGGGCGTGTTCTATCGCGATCATTGTGATATACATACATGCATACATATATATATATATATGGTGGTAAGCGTGTCGGCTTTCCGTTACAAAGTTCCGGGGTTCGAACCCCGCGAATGGAGGTTCTTTACAAAAAAAACTATCATCGGTGCCTGACAGTAGGCAGCAGTACTGTCAGTATGGTATAGAGCCGAAAACAAATTATGTTGGCTGGGTCTATATCCAATAAAGCTGTAGGCGTGATCGGGACGATTTGAACGGATACGGTACTGCGATGTGGAAAGCAAGAGGGAAACTACAACATTAAAATTCCCTAGTAATGATTATATGGTTGGACAATATGAGTTCTCTCGGGGTAAAATATTCCGGAGGTAAAATAGTCCCCCAATCGGATCTCCGGGCGGGGACTGCCTTGAGGATAGCATTTTTCGCTTAGATACTTGGAATGTAAAAACCATGAAAAAGGCAGGAAAGCTAGAGAACCTGAAAGAAGAAATGAGAAATAATAGGATTGATATCATAGGGCTGAGCGAAGCTAGATGGGAAGGAGAAGGACAGCTCGACTCGGAATAATTCACGGTAGTTTACTCTGGAGGAAATAGTGGGGCAAGGGGAGTAGCTCTGGTACTTAGGAAAGATATGATGAAGAGCGTGACAAAAATAATAGCAACGAACGATAGGTTGATGGCAATAAAGCTAAAAGCAGTCCCAGTGGACATGTTGATAATCCAGGTATATATGCCAACGTCCACTCATGAACAAGAAGAAATTGAGGAGATGTATGAACAAGTTAACGAGATTTACGAAGAAGACGGAAGAGGAAAGGTAAACTTCATAATAATGGGAGATTGGAACAGCATATTTGACGAAGGACAAGAAGAAAATGTTGTCGGTCAATACGGACTTGGGAAAGAAACCGAAGAGGAGAAAAACTGGTAGAATTCTGTGTTAATAACGACTTAGTAGTGACTAATACATGGTTCAGAAAACATAAACGAAGGCTGTACACATGGAAAAGCCCTGGAGATAGGATGAGATGCCAAGCAGATTACATCCTAGTAAAACAAAGATTCAGGAACAGCATAAAAATGCTAAGACATTACCAGGAGCAGACATTGATTAAGATCACATCCTTCTAATAGTCGATGTAACTACAAAGCTGAAACAAATAAGGAAAACGAGAAGAGATAGACAGACTTGGGACCTAGAAAAACTGAAAGAAAGGAAAGAGGCCTTCAGCACGAAGTTGGAAGATCGCCTTAGAAATTTGGAAAACAAACCGAAGACCGTGGATACAGAATGGGAGGAAGTGAAAGCCAGCATCAAAGATACCTTGAATAAAGAGATTGGGAAACAAGAGAAGAAAATTGGAAAACCATGGATCACTAAGGAAATGCTGGAGAAAATGGATGAGAGAAGAAAATGGAAAAACGTTAACAGTGAAGAAGGTAGAGCCAACTATAGACGCATAAACAATGAGATGAGAAGGGTAAAAGATAAAGCTAGGGAAATTTGGATAAAAGAAAAATGTGAGGAAATACAACAGATGGAGAAGTTAGGACGATACGATATGATGTACGCTAGGGCACTGGAGTTAGAAGATAAGAAGCCTAATGGGATTCGCGGTAAAGGAATTATTACCACATGGAAAAATAGTCGCAGAACCAAAGGATATAGCACAGGTATGGGAAGAATACGTTAAGTAACTATACAAAAAGCAGGCAGGATCGGTACAAATGGAACTGGAAGAAGAGAATTGCATTGAAGAAGACAACTAGTGTCCAAGTATTATGGAAAGCAAAGTAGAAAAGACTATACTGGAACTAAAGAAAGGAAAAGCTACAGTCAGCGATGGAATACCGGCAGAGGTAATTAAAGTGATGGGATCGGAAGGACTAAAAGTGATAACGAAACTAATTAACAAGATTTACGACTCTGGAGAGTGGCCTCAGGATTTCTTATATGTAGCAGTGATCCCTCTAAAGAAGAAGCCAAAGGCAATGCAGTGTAAGGACAACAGAACGATATCCCTACTGTCACACATTTCCAAGATCATCACGAGGATTCTTAATAAAAGACTAGAGAAAAAGGCCGTAGAAATGCTAGGGGAAGATGTAATAAATCTAATTCACTTTTTGGCAACATTACAGAAAACATAAAAAATATCGTCACCACAAGTGCGGTTTCTCAGACCACGATTTGCGATAATTTATTCATGAATTTCGAAATCATCTGACATAAAACGAAACAAAAAACGAGTTGTGCAGTGTCCATGATGTCAGTTGACTCATCCAAAGGTATCGAAAAAGATGCACAGTTCTTCATAGAATCTATGACAACATCAAAGTGAAAGAAGCTGATTTTTTAGTGTCCAGTGTCATAAGATCAGCCATTACGTAAATTTTCTCAAGTACCCCCAAGTGCTTTTAAAAGTACCCACAAGGGTACGCGAATCCCAGTTTGGAAAACCCTGTTCTAGGATATCGGATAAAAATATTGAGTGAAATTGATACTAAAAATATTGACCAATAACGAGAGTAATTTTACTTCATCGAGCAACAATAAATGTAGCGCATGTCACTTATACGAATGTGCCAACCAAGGCAGTGCTGAAGATGCATTCCAAGTTCAGAGATTCGAAGGAAGCTGTTCGCAATAAATATTATGCATCGCGTCTGAGAATACTCGTAAGGTTAACTGTAAAATTAGATGTTAGTATTTCGACAGAGAAGATTAAATAATAAAAATTTATATGGCGATTTGAACGACTGTAGAAAGTTAAAATTGAATCAGTTGCGATGCTGTTGATGAAAGAAAAAGGATGGTCTGGAAGGAAAGCAATTATGAACTTAAATTACGCGCCTTTGATCACTTCAAAGAAGAATTTGATAGGACGTCACTCTGAAGTTGCTGTAGGCATCTCAAAGAAATTCTACATTAAGAGATTATTTTTAATGGAACTTTTTTATAATAAAATATATTCTGATTTAATCGAAGATACGTTTTATCAAAAAATAAAAGAAATTAGGTAAACAAGATGTGGCTCCAATAGAGCTCTTTGACAACGTACTACATTAATTTCATATTTTGAAAATAGGTAAACCTTAAACATTAAATATTGCACAAACTCCTTTAATAGAAAAAGATGCCTGTAAGAGGTACGAAAATGGGGAAGAAGAAAAGATAACTTCCACCGCATTAATCAATTCCTTTCCTAGAATACTTAAACAATTTCGATATTAGATTCTCACAATTTTCTAGTTGTATCTATTTGCCAAGGATTTATATTCTTGTTCAAACTATGTTTAAAATTAATTTACCCTCGATGAGAATGATATTGAATGCACATCATACATAGGTTTCTGACAATTCTTAGAAAATAATATTTGTGAAAAAAGGATTAAGTTAATAATAAGTATTGTGTGAGGATAGGTCATTTTGTGAAGAAGATTTTCGGACAGAGAATTACTTCTTCTTTGTTGGAAAATCAACAAGCTTTCCCGGTGACATAAATGAGTAGCTATTTTTTTCAGAAATGCCGAATACAGGTCCGTGAAATTTTTTCACAGTAAAAAAATATAGCGTGATTGTTTAAAACATCTAGGAAGGTTAACGAATCATATCGATATTAAATTGCCCATTAATTACGCGCAATAGCGTCCTTTAAGGTAAATAATTGGCGGGTGTTAATTTTGTGCCGACAGCAATATCCTCGTATCTGTCAAATAAAATATCATAAATTGATTGGAAGGGATTAGGAACGCAGGAGATTCGCATTGATTCTCGACGCACGTCCGAGCAATAATGGCACCCGATATGCGAAGAATATGGCACTCAGCTGCCCTCGCACGCTCATTGGCACGCAGAGGTCGGCCCCAGCGTGGCAGCCGTGCAACGTGACGGGTCGCCGCCGTGCATGGCTCCGAAAAAACGGAGCGGAAAATAACTCGCGAAAATAAACGGCGATTAAAACTCGAGCAAGAAAGAAATGATGAGGCGAAATACGAGCGGCGCGTAAAAGTACGGCCGATCTGATTGGTTGCGAGGTATATGAGGGGGAGGGGGGATATGGTTTTTAATTTATTGTTTTTCTATTAATATTTAGATATTACGAAACTTCAGAAGCCTTTCTCCGCGATAAACTAAGCGCTTGCAATATATTCCCACTAAAATATAATTTCGGAACAATATTACCTTTTAAGCGACCCCGTACATTCTGCGTGACGAAGAAACCTAGTTTATTTGTCTTAATTTACATTAAAATTTTTCTTATAAATATTATGCATGAAGTAGCAGAATATGAATTCATGTAAAGTAAAATAAATTCTTAATATGTTGATTCGGTGATACACATGCAAACTATCTTTCTCTCCTATATTTTTTATTATAAAATGCGCAACTGTACTACGCGTAGATTAAATCTTACCATAATACTCCAACAAAGCTCCAATTTCGGAGCTCTACGGGCAGACAGTCATATGTATTTAAAATATTATCTAGCTACATATGAAGCTCTCAGAGACGTATAAGTATCATTTTTAGCGATTATAAATACAATAAATGTTTCGCGTAAGGTGCAAATGTTTTGAAGTATATCCTCATAGTAAACAATAAATACATTTAGGGTTCTCAAACGAAAAACAATATGTCATAAAATAATAACAAATTCTGTAATCTCCACGTCTCAATGCCCAATTTCTTTGGTATTGTGAAAAAGACAGCAAACGACTATCAGACGATAGACAAAGAGAGGGCAGAAGAACGACAAAAACTGGACTATAAGATAAATAGATTTTTAAGCAAATCCTAACAATAAATCATTAACATATTTTAAATTCTAAAACAAGTAGGTAATACAATTAGTAATAAAATATAAAAATAATACAATAAAAATACATTTTGCAATCTCATTCGCGGTCTTGCGGACGATTATCAGCCGCTAAAACGGGAAAAGAAGGAAACAAATTAAAAGATGACTGCAAAGGCAGATTCCTCTGGAAAATGCGCAATTTAGTAATAACCACTTCTGATTATCCTGTTTTAATGAAGTCGTATGGAACGGACTAGTTTTATCAAACATTTAGTTCAATCGATTTTGCAAAAGGTTTTTGAAAGAAACTTCATATACATATATTATATCTATAATATATTTTGAAGCGTGTGTTTGTGTGTTTGAGTGTTTGTTCATGGAACTCCTCCTAAACGATAAAAGCTAGAATAACCTAATTTGGTACGATTCTTCCTTACATCCTACCTTAGTGAATGGTCAATATTTGGTCAACCGAGATTAAGCAGTGCTGCCAATATGGGGGATTAACATTTTTCCATAAGATAACACGTATAAATCCATTTCTTGACTTGCAAGGTATTCTTCCTTCAAGCATTAAAAACCGTAAATATGGACCGATTTTTTCGTTGTTGCTTTATTCGACGAATAAAACTCCATACTATCGTATTCCTGCGAATTTTACATATTACACGGTCGAAGTTTTCAGAAATACGCTTTTTGTTACAAAATTTTGTGGATTTTTCATACCCCTCCCGGGCGTTGCCAAGGCGGCCGTCATTGTTACTTCCGATTCAGTAAGCTTCAATGAAGCTTACAAATAGACGAAAGTTTAGCGATATTCGATTCACACATTTGTTTAAGCGCCGAAACGAAACGATCGATTTTTATGGATAGCAACGTAAATAGATACTGAATATTATTCAGGAAGCGTTTATAACGATTGACAAATGTAATTGAATCCTCTTTCGTCTATTCAATACTGGAATCTTACATTTTTTGTAAGTAAAATAATTATATTCTACATTGTAATGTTTATTATCGTAAATAAGCTCACGTATCTGGTGTACATTTACCGGAGTCAGTGTTCAATCATGGACAACTGTACGTTGCTTTTTCACGGGTTTCTTGCTTACAAGACATAAAAGTACTAAACATTTCAGCGAGGCATAATTACACAAGAAATGAAACTGGATTTGGCGAAAGTAATATGATAGGAAATAAAATTATTGTTATATTTGAATGCAAAAGGTTCGGAAACGGATTGTTACAAGCAAATATGATTAATTGTTAAGAAAAGCTAATTGTATTATAAAAAGTATCTACCATATATTTTAAAGAGTGTGTATGTTGTTTTATAGTAACTTCACTAAATCCGTTGAAATTCAACGGGAAATTCTGCTAGTTTTAAATATTTTGTTTACTTGTGTGTTTTATATTAATTTTTGTGCTTATATCGAATTTAAGTCAAAATTTATATTATGTGCATTTCTACAATTATAACCCAGCTATATTTGGCAATATGTGATACTTTTCAAACTCCTTATGGCCATTGACATTCAAACAGTTATGGCTGCACTCCAAGGATTAGAAACGGCAAGTAATTAAAGTTTAATGTTGATGAGATTAAAGATACATTTTATATATTAAAAAAGACGGAGAAAGTGAAACAAACAAATCTGTACTATATACTAATAAAGCTCATTATTATAGCATTTATGATAATTAATAATTATTTGGAGAAAATATAGTAATCCGTATAGTATTTTTTGAAGCAGAGAATGTTAGTTTTCCCGATTTTGCATTTTTCCTCGAGTTTATATTTGTTAATCTCCCGTTTCAGTATCATTATGTTTACTTTACTGGCCTATTGCGAATTTAGAGTTATGTTTGCACCATGGCAACATATTTCTCCGGCATTATTTCCCTACTTTATTTAGACTCTTATTTACGGAGATTCTCACATGCAAGCATTTTTTTGTTGTTGGAAATAACTGTGATTGTCCTTGAGTTTCCAATTCAAGTCTATTCGCAATGTTGTATGACTGATTGCTAAGAAGATTATAAATATCTGTCTTAAAATAGAGGAATTTTTGTGAATACGTACATCACATCCTACCTTCACTCTAATGCCTTTCTTCTTTTATTTATCACTAGCAGAACTGCCCGTTGAATTTCAACGGATTTAGTGAATCTAAAACTTCGACCGTGTAACATGTAAACATCGTAACAATAAGATAGTACACAGTTATAACCGTCGAATAAAGCAAAAATGAAGAAAACCATCCATAAAAATCGATCGTTTCGTTTCGGCGCTTAAACAAATGTGTGAATCGAATATCGCTAAACTTTCGTCTATTTGTAAGCTTCATTGAAGCTTACTGAATCGGAAGTAACAATGACGGCCGCCTTGGCAACGCCCGGGAGGGGTATGAAAAATCCACAAAATTTTGAAACAGAAAGCGTATTTCTGAAAACTTCGACCGTGTAATATGTAAACTTCGCAGGAATACGATAGTATGGAGTTTTATTCGTCGAATAAAGCAACAACGAAAAAATCGGTCCATATTTACGGTTTTTAATGCTTGAAGGAAGAATACCTTGCAAGTCAAGAAATGGATTTATACGTGTTATCTTATGGAAAAATGTTAATCCCCCATATTGGCAGCACTGCTTAATCTCGGTTGACCAAATATTGACCATTCACTAAGGTAGGATGTAAGGAAGAATCGTACCAAATTAGGTTATTCTAGCTTTTATCGTTTAGGAGGAGTTCCATGAAAAAACAAACACACAAGCCAACAAACACACGCTTCAAAATATATTATAGTAGATTACGTATTGTTTGTATCGGTTGTCACTTAAATTGTAAACCCAACAATACGCTCATTCCCGTGTTATTTAAATGGGAAAAATTAAAAGAGAAAAACATTTTAAATATAAAAACTGTAGTTCAAATCACTTTCAAAACCCTCCCATTTCGTTTACCTTTTTATTGCGGTTAAAATGGCACCTTCTTCTTGTTTCTAAGTTATGTTGTTGTTGCGCTATAAATGCACAAACACATTCTTCAAAATATTTACAGTAGAGATAAGAGCGTAAAAAACGATTCAACTGTGGCACTCTTTCCAAACTTTCCAAAATGATTCAAGTTTCTCAGATATTTCAGTAAGTTCTTTGCTTTTTCCTGCTAAAGCGGATTTTCGTTCAAACCCGTTTTTTTCACTGCGCCCTTTTCCCTCAAAAAAGACAGTTCTCGCAAGTTTTTTTTAAGGGTCGCATAGATTCCGACATTTTCCATTGTGGACGGATTACAAAACTCTTCGTTTTTCGTGCATCCAACAGAAGATAACAAGAATAATAAGCAAACATGAGAAAAAACAATTTTTTTGCACTTAGATATATAGAAAGAACTGAAAGTTTTCAAAATAAATTTCATATCATTATCGCAGACTAGATTTCGAAATAAGTGTCAACTATTTATGTATTATAAATGTTACCAAGTTCATATGGGATTTTACGACAATTGCAGAAAATTTCGCCATTTTTAATTTATAGGCTTATTTATTAACTTTTTTCAGGTTTTATAGATTTAGAAAATAAATAATAGAGTCACGCAATGGAAAACAATCTGATGTTTCCAGCGCATGACTTTCTCCATACAAAATAATGAATGTCATTGCAATCGCAAAAAGAAAACAATAGTACTTAAAGTTGCTCTCGACAGCAGCGTCCTCCTCAAGAATAATTATCGGCAATTACATTCATGAATAGTTTTCAAACAATTTTAATAATTTTCTATATTAAAAATTCATTTTCGTGACGAAAAGACAATAATCAAACAGAATTGTCATATGTTGCTATAGATAACAAATTATCAGTGCACATTCTACTATTAATATCAAATAATTACGCAAAATATTCGCGATTAAAATTACTGTTGGCAGCGCTGGTACCAACAATTCAAAAATCATCATATCATAGCAATGGAAACAAAGCTGTCACCTAGCGACGTACTGAAAAATTTAGATGAACGATCCAAATATCTCTGAAAAATCCGTTCGCGAATTTCTACGGAACCAATGATTAGATTTTTCACTGTTTATTCGAAATTACCTGCTTTGTGGGGTTCTTTCATTCCAACCTCTTTGATGAAATACATAAATTATTTTCTCTAATTTAAGTTCGTCCATTTGAATTATTTATTCGCACTTAGAAAATCGACGGTAGGAAAATTTTCTTTCCTTTATGCGTCTTTGTTTCAAGACCCAAATTCGTGTGATTATTTAAATAACTTTAAAATTATAATCAAACATATGTATATTGCAGCAAACACGTACAAATCGATTGCCTGGCGTGTAGGCATTTATTCTTTTGCAAATTTAAATTATTTAAAATGCAGATACGTACTCGGAACAAAAACAGTTAATAAACGAAAAGAGTGAACTTTATATTTTGTAAAGCCAGAATTCGAATATAATTGTAAGCTAATTTAGCGTAAATTTTAATGTCTAAATCACGAAAAAGGGAATTTTTATACGTTTGTAACAATAGAAAATGCTGAACACCATAGAAACGAGATCGATGCTTTCAAATGAAAACTGATCTCACGTGCTATACCGAGAAACGCCGGATAATTTTGTTATACGTCTATCTATAGATTTATAAATATCTATAAAGCAAAATTAGCACTTTTTTCCGATGAAAACTGTAAATTTACGCTAATTCTACTCGGATATATGGGTAAGATTTTAATGGGATATATATCTCAATTTCGCCCTCAGTAAAGACGGTTGTCTGTCTGTCTCCCTCCCTCCATCTCTCTCCCTCTCCTTCCCTCCCCCTCACTCCCTCCCTCCCTCCCTCTCTCTCTCCCTCCCTCTCTCTCTCCCTATCTCGTATTAAAAACATTAAAAGCACACTTACACCCATAAAGATTGATATAACAATATGATATAGAGGTCTAACAATGGAATTGGTAGCCAAGGCAGCATTCCGTTAAAATGGAAATATTTCTACAAAATATGATAATTAAACGTATAATATGAGCGATTTCGAATTGTATGCGGAAAAAGATGAACTCAATAAGAAACGTCATTTTTTCTTCAAAATGGTTCAAATATGAAGATCGTAGGTTAATTCCTTCTAATTTTAATTTCCAAAACAATAAAAGCCTGCACCTCAAAAAATGGATTTTTACGTTACCTTACGGAAAATGGAAATGTCTTCTTTGGAGTCGAACCCAGGACTTTTTAGGAGATTTATTTTCGTCATTACCTTAAAATGTGTTAATCAAGCATCCTTGCCAAATTTCAATCTGCTACCTGTTAGGGAAGTTTGTTAAAACGTTCTATATCGGCCATCGTGAAAGCGTGACCAGCCAACCAACCAACAGACCTGGGCTATTATAGTATTAATAATTCCCGAAGTTACAAATATTTTCAAGAATTTCGTGGGATCGCGATATATTTCCAGGGAGAATGTGCCAGCGAGTTTTTGGGGGCACTCTAACAAGTGATTCTCAGGTAGAGTGCTGGATACAGATTTGAAATACGATAGAATTCAATTCACGTGCTGGAGCCACAGGGGACCGGGAAGGGCGCGGTACGGGACAAGGTGGAAGAATCTGGAAAACAAATTGTTGATAAAAAAAAGAAGGAAATGAATTAATATCGATCAGTAGAGTCAACAGTAGGGACGGATATTCGACAGTAAAGGTAAGGGAGGATAGAGAGAATGGCGAATATGGATGGAGGAGGAGGGGGAGTGAAAAGAGGATAGAGCGAGAGAAGGAAAAGAAAAGTTAGGAAAATGGGGATAGGAAGCAGAAAGAGAAAATGGAGGGAATAAATAATGAAAAGCGGAGAAGTAGAGACTAAAAGAATATGAAATGTTGAGGCGAAGCAAAAATGAAATAGGGAAGAACGGCAATGGAGAAGAAGTTTAAGAAGGAGAGGAGAAAGAAAATGCGAATAGGATGATAGGAGGAAAGAGCTTATATCGATTCTGTTCTTTGCTAGCAGGTAGCGCCTGCGTCCTCTCTGCGGGAGAAAATATAAGTGAAAGGCGATTACGGAGTGCCGTCGTTGTTTCAAAGATTTAAGTTGCGACCTGTGAGGGAGACAAGAGGGGGCGATTGAGGGGGAGGGGGAGAGAGGAGGGGGCGATTGAGGGGGAGGGGGAGAGAGGAGGGGGCGATTGAGGGGGAGGGGGAGAGAGGAGGGGGCGATTGAGGGGGAGGGGGAGAGAGGAGGGGGCGATTGAGGGGGGAGGGGGAGACAGGAGGGGGCGATTGGGTGGGGAGGGGGAGACAAGAAGGGGCGATTGAGGGGGAGGGGGAGAGAGGAGGGGGCGATTGGGTGGGGAGGGGGAGACAAGAAGGGGCGATTGAGGGGGCGATTGAGGGGGAGGGGGAGAGAGGAGGGGGCGATTGAGGGGGAGGGGGAGAGAGGAGGGGGCGATTGGGGGGGAGGGTCACTGGGGAGGATGGGAGGTTTAGGAGGACCGACATGTACCTAAAGCGGCGGTGGTAATCCTTGAATTACCGCTGAGAAAAAGCGCTTTCGCCGAATTAGAGAGCGATTCCGTCGGGGCCTAAAGCACATTTCTCGACTGGTGGGGATGATTTGTGCACGGACGGCATGACTTCCACAGGAATTCTCGTTAATAAGTAGCAAAAACTAATTAATGCCCTCGTTTATTCAAAAATGAAGCGGCTTCGTATCAGTTTGTTTTATTGGAATCATTTTCTTCATTTTGGATGATAAATTTTCTGTGTTAAAACCGAGGAAAAACTGTTACCGACAAAAACTCATATCATATTTGTTATCGACTGTAACACAAATGGTTCTGCTGTAACATTTCCTGCATTTATAATTTGTTCTGACTGTCCTCTGTGCAACGGTGGCCTAAAAATGCTTCCGCGTTCGTTCGCTCTAGAATAGTGATCTTGCACGTAGTGTTGACCTTCCTATATGGACGAACCCCGTTACGATCCCCGTCCGCACCATTCACCTCCGGCACCCGCTCGCCGCACCACTTGCATTCCAGACCGGAAGAGAAGAGGCGCTTACCGATCCCAAGTGAACTACCTCCTATCATCACCTTTTTACCTGCTGACATTAAAATATTATATATGCGGATCACACGTTTACTAATTTCAGTATCAAGCTATATTGTCGAAATGAACTGAAATAATGTCGGACTAAAAACGAATTACCTAATGGCCAATAATGTTCTGCTATTTTCGATTCGATAAGACTCATTAAGAGAATAGAAATAATATAATTACGAGGATATAATTATCATAGAAGCAAACGAAATGCGTGCTTTTATGCTCTAGAACAGAATTCATCATTACAAAGTATTATATTTAAATGAAATCAAGAGGCAAATCAAAGAAACAGAGAAAGTTCTCCCGCAAACCTTTGTCTGCCATTACCATCGCTGGTTTAACAAGGCTATATCGAACAATATCTTATTTTTCCTCTCAAGAAACCATAGACTCATTTACGAATTCGTCTGCTCCTATAAGGTGTTAATGAATGAATGTTTAACATATATGTATAATATATCTTTGTTAACCTAAACAACTTTGCGAGTGACGACGGTGAGAGCAATTGCTGAATTTCAATGCACGACTTCAGAACGCTACGCTCCAGTAAATATTTTCATCTCCCATGGAATTAAAATATAATGGCAATGAAAGCTGTAATGAGAATTGTATGGAGGTGATCACGAATGAAAAATAAAACGATAAAAACCATGCATCTCCTTGCTACTAATAAAACATAATAACACATTTGATCCACATTAATGTTACTTTTAAGAATAAATGATTGACCCTGATATAATTGAGATTGTGATATATAAAATACTCTTTAGTGTGTCGCCACCTCTATTGGGTCTCCACAATAATTATTTCTGTGCAAAGAAGCGGACCACCGACCGTACTTCCAAATCTCTCCCTAAGGTTCTTTAGGTGCCGTACAACGCCACAATTATAAACTTCCAATAAGTTACGGTCGCGTCTATTATAAAACACTAGCTGAAAGTACCCGGCGATGCCAGGGTTGTGCCAGACGTCTCTGGCGAATAAAATTATGCGATAGTTTTCCGGTAGAAGACCTTAATATTTACATATTGTTTCATTGTAAATACGATTATTATTCTCAGACTAATTTCTATAACAGATATCCTTTAAGTAGTAATTAAAAGATTCCACCTTTTGGTAATTATTCCTTTAAGCAACAATTATATATGTTTATACGTGTTTATGTGGTATGTATTGTACCATCAATTATTATATTATATGAAACTGAAATGTATATTAATAGAAATTTTAATGTGAACTGACACCAATAAACTTGATTCAACTTACGTATTCCGATTTATCTGACAGGTACTAGGTTTCATTAAAAGACATTCCTTACAGTAGCTTATTGATAAACATACGAAGGAAACAAACATGTCATTTACCATGGAAACGTGATGTGAAATCGTGTTCTAGATAATAAGCCTGAAATTAACGATTATAATATAAATATGAGGTCAAACGCATCATATAAAACATAAAATCAAAAAAGTTAAAACATGATTATGAAAAACTTAAACGATGGTAATTATGTTTAGAATTTCTTCTAAAAATATTCTTTACGTAATTATGATAGAATCACACGTTTTTTATATGTGAGAGTAATAGGATTTCGAGTTTAACAATGTAATCGGTTGGCAAGGCAACTTCACGTTAAATTCGCTAAATTTTGTCAAAATATGATATTAAAACGTTAAATTCGAAAGATTTACATTCGGAAGCGATAAAAGACGATAAGAATAAGACTGCATTTATTTTTCTTTAATACAATCCAAGTCCGGAAATCGTAGGTCAAATATACGAATTTTAATAAGCAAAATAAAATAAGGTTGCAGGTCGAAATATCGAGTTTTCCATTTTATCTTACAAGGAATGGAAATCATTCTCGGGAATCGAACCCGGGTCGATTTTGGATAGTTTTTTTCCGTAAATGGCTACTACTTTAAGAAACGAACATTCCTACCAAATGTCAATCTTCTAGCTACTCGGAAAGTTTGTTAAAAATAGCATTACAGAGTTTCCCACCGACGACGACGACGAAGTCAATTTTATATATTAGATTAACTTTAACAAAGTTCAGTCGCGTTATTTCATATTTTTTAACAAAGCAGATTTCATCCAATCTCATGAAAAACTTAATTGTTAAGTGGCGGTTTTTGGATGGAACAGGGGGTAAAATGAAAATGCGGGAATAATCATTGCCAAATATATTCTATAAATGTTAGTGTTATAAAGCTTTTGAAACAGTGTTGATGAAATACCACCTTTGACGATGCGTCTTGCAGGCGAAACATAATGTTGAGGAAAGGGTTGGTGAGAATTATTGGATGAAAAACTATGTTAAATGGCACTGGGTAAAATTTCCCAATATTTTCTGTTTATCAGCATATGATAAAGATGACCCCTGTCGCAGTAAAGCGGTCGAATTCTCCGTTTGAACCATTGATGCACAATCCTCGGCCTCCCATGACTGATTGAACGACCCGCGAGCACCTATGTAAATGTTAAGGATACTGGAAATTAAAATGGAAACGTATGTTGTCGAAAGAAGTTTCTCGAAGCTGAAAATTATGAAACATATATTTGTAGCAAGATTGGTCGTTGGAGTTGTCTATTTAAAATTAATCATACTTATGACATCGACTCTTTCGCTTCACGGACTGCAAAATAAACTAAATTGAATCAGGTCCTTTGATTATAACCCTTGTGACCTTTATTAGGCAATTGATGATGACGATCACTCGTCTAAACCGATCACGCATTGCTTTTATATGGAAATATTACAAAGCTTTTATAAACAGAATGCAATCTGCTTCATTTTCGTGCAAATTACTCCAATTCCTCTGGACTTCCACCATCGGCCTCGTCAGTGAATTACATCGGGTGGTCAATCAAAGTTATGAATGTAGTTACTTGTATGAATCATTAATAAATTATTACTTTACAAACATATAAATCAGCTGATACTCCAATACGACTTGATTAAAAACATCACTGTCTAATTTACTAGGGCAATCTTTTAGGTAAAGATATGGAATTTAATAAAATCGTGCATGATTTTGTGAGTGCAGTCAATTTCATTAGATCACGTGGCCAAATCCAAAAATGGTTCAATGCCTTCCTCGATGAAATAGGAGGCAAATATTTTGTCAATTTCGACTGATATCTAGTCCGTTTCTTTGCAGGTAAAATACTGTATATATGCGTTTTAAATTAAGTTATGCAAATTATTCAATTACTACCAGAATTTCCCGTTGAATTTCAACGGATTTAGTAAATCTAAAACTTCGACCGTGTAACATGCAAGCATCGCAAGAATAAGATAGTACACAGTTATAACAGTCGAATAAAGCAACAAGTTAGGAAAGCGTACAACATATCACAAATGGGCACGTTTCCTGCAATGGAGTATTAGAAAGAAATTATATACCTGCACGTGAGGGAAATAGCGTTTTAAAGTTCTTTTCTTCGTCATAAATACTCCAATTTCTTCCTATTTAATAATATTGTATGCACACGTAAGGAAATGAAACGTTTGATTTTGAGATTGTTTCTGTTAACAACAATGAAGAAGTAACCATGCAAGAAATTTTACAAGTTCAACTCGATTTGAAACTTTCTTGTTAGATTTTATGGATAACGGAAACTCCTACGATAAAAATATATAGAAAAAAAATACTCTATTTTATTAGTTCTACAAGTTTTATTTCAAAAATATTTTGATATGACTAATACTTTACGAGATATGACGAAAATTTAATTTTTCGTCACCAGTAAAGTGGTACCCCTGATTGGCGTACGTGATTCATTTTTGAGATTTTCTTATTATATTTGATTTTAGGTCCTTAATATCATATTTCATGAAAAAGAGGATTTTTTGTGATTTTCTTGTGCGGACCTTCGTTGAGATGTTCAACTTTTTTGTGATAATCAGTTTTATCTATTATTGTTTTTCTTCGGCGAAAAAAAAATTTTTCCGCGAAAAAAAATTTTTCGGCGGAAAATAAATTTTTCGGCAAAAAAAAAATTTTTCGACGAAAAAAAAATTTTTCCGCGAAAAAAAATTTTTCGGCGGAAAAAAAATTTTTCGGTGAAAAAAAAATTTTTTGGCGAAGAAGAAATTTTTCGGCGAAAAAAAAATTTTTCCGCGAAAAACAATTTTTCCTTTATCTGCTTTTAGGTAGTAATAATTACTTTTGTTTATAGAACTAACTACGGAAAAAATAATTTGTCTTACAAACAGCAACCCTAAAACGTCACCCACACCTAGTCCATCTAAGAATTTCGTTGTTAACTTACCGAACGAATCGTTCCATAAAAATTAAATTAATCTTCTCAACAAAGGTCTCAAACGCACCCTTCAATATCAAAAACCTCCGATAGACAACAAAATCGCGGATATCGAATCTTCCATAAAATTCCTCCCTGAAAACACTAAAACATTCATCAGAAATGCCACTTACCATCAAATAAAAAATATCACCAACATAAATAAACTATCAACACAAACACCAAAAACTTATCAAACGATTAGTTTTACGGTTGCTGTTTGTAAGACAAAGTATTTTTTTCCGTAGTTAGTTCTATAAACAAAAGAAATTGTTACTACCTAAAAGCAGATAAAGGAAACAACGTAGTAATAATAGATAAAACTGATTATGACAAAAAAGTTGAACATCTTCTCAACGAAAGTCCTTACGAGAAAATCACAAAAAATCCTCTTAACAAAACGATCACCTCTACAAAAAACGTTCTTAAAACATGTCCTACACTAATAAACAAACAACTCCTTTACCGTTTAAACATCTCAAATCCGACAGTCCCCAGAATGTACGGCCTACCAAAATTACACAAACCTAACATTCCTCTAAGACCTATAGTTTCAGGAATCAATGCTCCCACATACAATTTAGCCCATTGGCTGAACAACGAATTTAAACAAATGCAATTTCCTAATGATTCACGCATCAAAAACTCGACGGATTTCATCAACAAAGTAGAAAACGTAATTCTTTCAGACAACGAAATATTGGTATCGTTTGACGTAAAATCTTTATTTCCTAGTGTCCCCATAAAAAACACAATAGAATTTCTAAAAAGCTCACTACTAGAAAAAAACCTTCCTGGCCCGATTGTGGACGAATACATCCGCCTAACTTCCCACTGTATGCAACAAACATATTTTCAGGTCAACAACTCTTTTTATCAACAGAAAGAAGGCACAACCATGGGCAACCCTTTATCTCCCTTATTAGCAGAAATCTTTATGACTAATTTCGAACGCATTTGTAAGAACACCTTTCCGTATTTTCCTAAAATTTGGCTCAGATATGTAGATGACATCTTCGCTATTTTCGACACATCGAAAGGAAACATTGTAGAATTCTTAAACTTGTTAAACAAGCAGTTTGACACCACTAAATTCACACATGAAACAGAAAATAAAAAATCTCTACCTTTCCTAGATATTCTTCTAACGAGGAAAAACGACAAATTACATTTCAACATTTACAGAAAACCTACACATACCAACACATACATCCACATGAGTTCTCACCATCACATTTCACAAAAACTAGCACCTTTTCATTCAATGATCCATCGATTAATCAACACACCACTATCAAATACAAATTTCTCCAAATAATTATCCTACATAAAACACACAGCCATTCAGAATGGTTTTAAACCAGAATTCATTCATAAAATGTTAAAAAAACATCAACACAGATTGAACCTTAGAAACTGCACAACACTCAACAACAAAGACACCAATACCAGAAAATTTATGAAGCTACCTTACTACCCTTATGCTACCAAAAAACTTCAAAAAATCTTCTCCGAAATAGGATTACACACAGTTTTTGTTAATGAAAATAAATTAAGAACCCTAAAGACAGCATACCCTCCCATAAGAAATCAGGCATATACTAAATCAAATGTAAAAAGTGTGACAAAATTTATGTTGGACAAACGAAAAGGAAATTAGAAACACGTTTCAAAGAACACTTAGCCCATTACAGAAACAACAGAATAGACAAGTCCAGTGTAGCATCTCATATCAACACCTGCCATCATCCTATCACAACCGAAAATTTAAAACTCCTAAAAACGGTCACCAACGAAAACAAACTAGATGCCTATGAAAGCCTTTACATACACCATAACCAAAACAAGATAATGAATAACGACGCTGGCCCTATCCCCCACTCTCCTCTGTTTCAGTTAACGATCGATACACCTTTCCCCTCCCCTACTTCTCTAACGGTCAACAATAGTATAAACACTCCGCCTAACCTTACACACTTTGACATTGCTGAAGATGACAGCGTTGCTGTCGAAACGCGCGTCCTAAGTGATCCTGCGAGTCTTCTGTGCCTTGACACCTAAGTACCGCCTTTACGGTGATTTGGAGGTATTTTTCCAATTCTATTCTATAATTCACATTGAACTCTAATAATGCATTTCTCCTGTATAGGATTTTAATATATTTGGCTCCCAATGTAAAGTTCGTGGGTTCGAATCTCGCTGAGGCACGGCTATATGTAGGTATTGACAATTTATTATGCGAAGTCAGTCAGAAATCGGCATTTTAAAAGTCCTATTAGAGAGGATATTAATGCTACGCTGCAATTGAACACGAACTATTATGTTTTAATTTTCTTTGTTTCTTATTATTGAATAATATATCATTAATTTTTTATTTAACAATCAATGCAACCGTTTATTTAGATTATCAATGAAGAGAGGATAACCATGTAATGTGTTAAAAAATAACGTATTCTTCACTAATTTTAAATTTAAGTATGAGCCTATTTCCGTTAATAAGCATTATAGATGTATAATATAAGGGTTCTGCTTACAAAAGATAAGATTCCAGCATTAAAACGATGAAATGAAGATTCAACTACTTTGATTAAATCGTTAGAAACGCTTCCCATACGCAGTTAACTGAATAATTATTTACGTTACTATGTATAAATTTTGAAGTTGCTAAAAATATAATTTCGATGCTTAAACAAAGTGCGAAGCGAATAACGCTATTCTGTCACCTATTTGAAGATTTAATTGACACTAATAGAATCGGAGGCAACAATGATGGTCGCCTTGGCAACGCCCGGAAAGAGTACGAAATATCCTCAAAATTTCGAAAACAATTGCGTATATCTGAAATATTCGATCGTGTAGCATGTAAACAACGCAAGTATAAGATAAAATAAAGTTTTACCGTGGAATAAAGTAAAAACTAAGGAAATTGGTCCATATTTATCTATTTAGAAGAAAGAAAGAAGGAAATCTCGCACATTAAAAAATCGAAAATTACGTGTAAACTTATGAGAAAATATAATCGTTTTCTGGAGTCGAACCCAGAACTTTCCGGGGTGTTTGATTTTTCTAGACGCCACCTCATGGGTGTTTAACGGTTTTGAAAGTTTCAGCTCTTATTTCCATCGTGAAATGTCCAAAAGTAGCGTGATAGACAGATGGACACTTGAGAATTACTATATACTGATTATGTTTCGTGTTTGTATGTCTGAAATTACCCCTCAGACAGAGGGAGTTCGGCTCTCACCGCTGCGCTAACTCTTTGCCTCGAGTTTGCAGCAGATAGGGAGCAATGATTCGAATGCTCATTTCGAAAGAAGAAGAAATAACAAATTATATTCGCAAATACATGTCCTAAGTATTTTAATCGATTGTTGCCATTTTAAGGCAGATTTAAATAAGGTTATCTCGAACGGCAAAATTTTGATGTTTGAATGATATTGATAATGTTAAATCTCTTGCTATTTTTCAATTTCATCTAAAATTTCTGGATAATCATACTAGTATAAGGTAGTTAGTACTGTATGTGTAAAGCAATTTAAAATTTCCTGATTTGTAATAAGCACCGCATACCAAAAGTTTTGCAGTGAATTGATATACAAGTACTTTGTATTACTCAATTTGGTAAACCCGAGGTTTTATTTTATTTGTTTTCGTACATTACACTTAAATATACGGTTGATTGTATAATCATAAATTTGGGCTTTAGGTTTCGAACACTGAGCTGCCTGCACACACTAACAAGGAGAGGCTACTGAGTGTAACTCTCAGATTTGATTCATCTTCTACCAGTGGAAAGTTTAAGTCAAAAAAAACACAATTTCGGAATTAGGGGCCAACGCCTTTTAGTTTAAGAGAAATAATTAATTAAAAAGTACAAAAATGGGCCAATCTTAATAAATCCTAGTAACTTCGCTCTTGCATTTACTAGCGACCGTAGCCTAGGGCAGGGGTGAATAAGTATTTTCCGAAAAATTGGAGAAAAACTAGCACGAAAAATGAAATTTTACACGAGAAAAAAGCATGAACAACGCTGGTCTCGAACCCCGAGACCATTCATCGTAAGTTCTACTCGTTATCCCCTGGGCTTCGTCCGATAATGAACGCAAAATCGAAGTTACTAAGATTTATTAAGATTGGCCCATTTTTGTACTTTTTAATTAATTATTTCTCCTAAACTAAAAGTCGTTGGCCCCTAATTCCGAAATGGTATTTTTTTGACTTAAACTTTCCACTGGTAGAAGATGAATCAAATCTGAGAGTTACACTCCGTAGCCTCTCCCTGTCAGAGCATAAGTAACATTGGTATTTGGTCCCATTTCTCTAAACCGCATTCGCTTTAAAGTCCTCCAAATAAAACGCCTCGCACTTCAATCCATTTATCATAACTTGAAACACGTTTGAGAGATGAGAGTTTTTCAAAATTATCAGCAGCTTCATCGTCATCATATATTATGGACTTCATACCTATATAAAACGATTTTTAAAAATTTATGAAGGAGAAATGAAGGTTTTCTCGGAGAATCCTATTATTTTCATTCCTAACGACGATGGAGAAATCGTTTCCACTTTAAATGCAGCTTTATTAATCATTATTGTGATAAAAATTGCTATATCAGTTTTTCTCTGAAAAGAATCGAAAATGTAAAAAATAACCTTATTAAAATATGTTTATAGATAATGAATGTCTGTTACCTAGTGCTTTAATATTCACGGTTTATCTTTATCTTTACCTATGTATATTTTTATGAAGATGTTGTAAACTCATATTATAGCTATCAATCTGATGAAATTCGAAAAATAACAACTTTATACAAGATTTATAACGAATATGAAGTCAATTTTTATTTTTATTACATCCTGATTATTGAATCTGGATTTTAAAAAATTGATAGCGGTTAAATAACAATATCGGACCTAGTCTTTGTTGCAAGTGCGCGTTTGCAGGAAATGTGCAATTGTAAATACACAGCAATAAAACAGTACGCTATAAAATTTTTCTTAGACTAACAGTAAAATAATTGAATTCGATGAAATAACACCCTTTCTGTTTGAAATTTAACACCTAAATCTTACATATTTCTTAAATAAGCAGGACATAATTACATGATAATTTGTATTTAAAACGCAAATGAATTCCTTGAATTGAACCCTTAAAATCTTTCATAAAAAGATTTATCGTTCCGCTTCCTCCATTTTCTTCTTTCTCTAATCTCTCTCTCCCCATTCCACCGCTTCCATCTTTCTTCCAACGAAGAGTGACAGGCGGAAGAGGAGACTAACATAAGAAATCTCCGCGATAAAGGAGTCATCTATCGGCCACCCTCCGTCCACAACGACCCTCCCACCCTTCAATCTCTCTCACTCACTCCCTCCGCATTCCCGAGATTCTGAAACAAGGGTAATTGGAGCACAAGTAGGCTGCCACCCCACCCCCAACCTTACGCCTCCCCTTTCAGCTCTTAAGGTTTCGGGGTCCCTCGGCGATCCCTCTGGCGCTTTACCGAATGTATTATAAATGCCGAAGGGAGACTACTGCACCGGTGGGCAGAGGAGATCTGGAAGAAAGAGGTAAGCGTTAAGGAGAGGATGAAGGTGGGGTTGTGAAGAAGGGGAAGTGTAGGATGGAGGGTAAATGGAGCGAGCCAAGAGTGCTCGATGGAGTGGCGGTGGAAGGGGGCGTGGCGGTGGAAGGCGAGTTGCAAAACATTCGTGGCTAATCCCAGTAGGGTTTCGGAGGCGTTTAAGCGAAGGCGATAGGAGATACAGAGAGAGAGAGAGAGAGGAGATGGAAAGAAGGGAGGAAATGTAGTTAAAGGAGAAGAATCGATTGTCGACTATCTACGTAGCGCACGAATTCTTGTCGCACGGATGCTACACAATACGTGTAGCAAATATCGAATTTTCTTTGGAGAATAAAGAGTTACATATAACTTAATAAATTATGAGAAAGGCATTCTTAAGTTTTACTCTTACGGCTAGTGACTGGAAAGACATAAATTAATTAACATTTCTAAATACAACAAAATGCATATTTTCTGCATTGTGTCCTGTAGCTTCGTTCGCGCGAGATATAGTCAAACGGGACCTACATAAACTTTCATATAATTTATCGGGATTTTCGGTAATTTTTGAATATTCTGTTAAAACTTTCCTTTTTAATTTCAAACATTTATAAAAATCCTTTTTCGAAAGTAAAATTAAACTTCAATATTATATCAGATTTACAGTTCAAATATTGAGGAAAATATCCGGTTGCCCCAATCTAAGGCTCTGACTTCAGCATCAAAATAATTCTGCAGCATTCTCACTTGCAAAAGAGTCTTTAAAAACCTATGTTAAATTTTGAGGAGACTCAACCAATCTAACGTTTCGTAACTTGCCGTTAATATCCCAACATAGTCATATGATGCATCATCTGCACCTTTTTACTTTCTCCATACGTAGTAATGGGAAAGTATTGTATTCATGAAAAAAATCGACTTCGAGATTTCAACGGAAATACATGTTTTGAGGTCCCTAGAACACGTTTAGACTATTTTCGGAATGATGTCTGTGTGTGTGTGTATGTTAGTGTGGGCGCTCCAACTCAAAACGTACGTGCCATATCGTTACCAAACATCATATATAACACTTTAACATGAACACAAAGAACTGATTAGTTTTTGGACAATATCGGTTAACCGGAAGTCGCGGTTTATCCGAAACCCGATTCGGTTTTTGCGATATTTCTTTGTTAAAACATCATTATTGTATATACAATTCTAAACAAAAGTTATAGAGAATGTAATTTCCTACAGTTTTCATTTGAAACAATTTTCTGTAGGAGTTATTGTTCAGGAGTTATTTATAAAAAACCGGTTTTTCGGTTTCCGTTAAATATCTCCTTAACAACATCGTTATTGGTAATCTTCGTAAGGACCAAAGTTGTAGAGAATAATATTTGTTCCAAATTTTGTTTGAAACTAATTTTCGTAGAACCATCCATTTCGGATATATTTCGCTTTGTCTTAATACCAGCCTACAGCACCAAAACCATGTAGCGGTGAATTCTGTAAACATTCAAAATATACGTAATTTACGGCAACGACGTGTCTTCTTTTACGATACGAAATAATAATTTTGCCTTATAATGCTACTCATAATAATTTAAATATCTATACCCCAAATATGGAGAAAGTCATGTGTTGGCCACATCAGATTTTTACTTTATCCATACGTAGTAATGGGAAAGTATTGCATTCATGAAAAAAATCGACTTCGAGATTTCAACGGAAATACACGTTTTGAGGTCTCTAGAACACGTTTAGACTATTTTCTGAATGACGTCAGTGTGTCTGTGGATGTATGTGATTGTGGGCGTTCTAACTCAAAACGTACTTGTCATATTAACACCAAATTTCATATATAACACTTAAGCATGAGCACAAATAACTGATTAGTTTTTGGACAATATCGGTTAACCGGAAGTCGAGGTTTATTCGAAACCCGATTCGGTTTTTGCGATATTTCTCCGATAATACATCATTATTGTATACATTGGCCATTACAAAATATGTAGAAAATATAATTTCCTACATCTTTTATTTCAAACAAATTTCCACAGCAGTTATCATTTAGTAATTATTTATACATAATCGGTACCGTATGGACACATATAGTGACTATATTTCGCCAGCTTGTTTATCCTCTCTTCTTTCAGTTTACTCCGCTATTCTCTCCAGCGCATGCTCGCAATGAATGCATTAAGATAAAAAGCTTGCCTCCTCTCTCGTCGCCTTCCTATTCTCTCTTCTTCTCGCATTTCACCAATGGCGATGAATAACTCCCAATTTATACTTTCTCATACGAAGTATCGAGAAAGTATTGTTATCGCGAAAAAATTCGACCTCGAATTTTTACGGAAATATACGTTTTAGGTATCGCAGAATCCGAAAAGGTGGTTTTCGCAATGCCGTCTGTCTGTCTGTTACTGGCTCTAGAGCCTAAACGGTAGAGCAAAAATCAATGAAATCTCGTACTTTTATCATACGGATTAGAAGCAGGGGCGCGCCTACCCGGGGTGCAGTGGGTGCAATGCACCCGGGCGCCAACTTGCCTGGGCGCTTCTCGTCAAAGTATTTGCATCTATATATTATTGGAATTCGACTTGGGAATGTTTCCTCCTTTGTCCGAAGGAAAAGGGAAAGTTAGAGATTCTAAAATGACAAAATCTTCCAGGCAAAATTTTTCTGATCCCACGTGATGCGCGGTCGCATGACTCAGGGTCGCTAGAACACGCATCAGTGGCGACCGAAAATGGGTTCACCGTAGGAGTCGCCAAGAGGTGGGGGCGCTACTCGGCTAATTTCTATCCCGACCCTAGCGAGAAGCTCCAGCTGAGGCGGCAATCCTTTCGTAAAGTACCATCGTCCTTTACCACAAATCTTTTCGCTGGAAGAATACCAGGTGCCTACCCTTTTTCTCCCACTTACCGAGTCTTGGAAATCCCAAATCTGTTTTGAATCGGCTTGGTATAGCTTTTCCAAAAACTAGCTTTCCTTACTCCTTCACGATCTCCCACCTACGTTAACGTTCATATTCGTTTCTTAATAGTACTAAATTCAAATACTGAAACAATTTCTCCAAATAATGAGAGAATTATTGACATATACTCCTTCATTGGACTTTAAAATATCTTATAATGAAAATACGAAGTTGGGACTTTGACGTAGGAATGCATAAATAATTGAAGTTTTGTTTTCTTACTGTCAGAATAGATATTGAATCTAATTTGGCTTGTAAATGAACAGAAATATAGGAATTTTTGAATGATCATTAGGTAACGGGACAGAGTATTCAATTATAATCATGTGCTGCGTTTTATAATTTTCCTTCAAGCAGATATTAAATGAAATGTTTATATTTATAATTATGCAACTAATTTTTTCAATCATTTCGTTATGGGATACATCGACAGAAATGCAATAGCCTGTCTCCACACTCTATCGATGAAAAAAGCTGTGTATGATCATACCACGAAATTTCGCTTATAAGGGGGTGCCACAGAGATATCTTGCACCCGGGCGCGAAATACTCTAGGCGCGGTCCTGATCAGAAGCTATGAAGAAATGGTTGGCATTGTAATTAAGGGAAGTTTATTCTACGTATTTTTAAAAACAATTTGGTTTTCTCAAAAACGGCTATAACGATTTGATCGAATTTCGTACAGCTCCTTGAGTTTACGTCTTCAATAATACTACATAGTTCATATTTCTCAAAAGATGAATATAAGGCGAGTTTATTCTAGGCAACTTTAACAATAATTTGATTTTCTTAAAATCGGCTCCAACGATTTTAATAAAATTTCGTAACGTTACTTGAGCATAGGTCTGCAACAATACTACATCTTTCATTTTTCTCAATGAATGTATAAAATCTGATGTGGCCAACACATGACTTTCTCCATATTTGGGGTATAGATATTTAAATTATTACGAGTAGCATTATAAGGCAAAATTCTTATTTCGTATCGTAAAAGAAGACACGTCGTTGCCGTAAATTACGTATATTTTGAATGTTTACAGATTTCACCGCTACATGGTGTTGGCGCTGTATACTGGTATTAAGATAAAGCGAAATATATCCGAAATAGAAGGTTCTACGAAAATTAGTTTCAAACAAAACTTGGAAGAAATATTATTCTCTACAACTTTGGTCCTTACGAAGATTACCAATAACGATATTTTTAAGGAGATATTTAACGGAAACCGAAAAACCGGTTATTTATAAATAACTCCTAAACAATAACTCCTACAGAAAAATGTTTCAAATGAAAACTGTAGGAAATTACATTCTCTATAGCCTTTGTTTAGAATTGTATATAGAATAATGATGTTTTAACGAAGAAGTATCGTAAAAACCGAATCGGGTTTCGAATAAACCTCGACTTCCGGTTATCCGTTATTGTCCAAAAGCTAATCAGTTTTTTCTGCTAATGTTAAAGTGTTATAAGTGAAGTTTGGTAACGATATGGCATGTACTTTTTGAGTTAGAGCGCCCACAATAACACACACACACAGACATCATTCCGAAAATAGTCTAAACGTGTTCTAGGGACCTCAAAACATGTATTTCCGTTGAAATCTCGAAGTCGATTTTTTTCATGAATACAATACTTTCCCATTACTACGTATGGAGAAAGTAATAAGGATAGTTTATTCTTGGGCAACTTTAACAAAAATTGGATTTTCTAAAAACCGGCTCATACGACACATTATTATATGAGAAAGTTTGTATAATGTATGTAGTACCGGTTTTTTTTATCTTCGTAGGAAGGTTGCCAGAATTTATTACATAAGAGTCGAGATATATTGCGCCTTTATTTTTGTAACAAAGTCGTTCACTCAACCATGCATGGTTAGGCTGAGGGTTTCTTCTGCGTATATGCTTTTGTTCAACTCATGGTCAACTCAATATAAAAACGAGTTTTTGCAGCATTGTTTAAAAAGGAATAAACGATATTCACAGGTGCGTGATTATTCATGGTTAAACTTGGTTCTCCATATACTCCTATTTTCCGCAGTTTTCTTCATGACTTGATAGCTCTCTTTCCCTTTCAAGTCGTCTACTAGCTGAAACCTTTTCCTACCTCTTTCTCTTTTTCCATCCAGTTTTCCTTATAGCACTTCTTTAATTATGCACTCTCTCCTCAGGTAATGCCCAATCCAGTTCGCCTTCCACTTTCTGATAGTCTGTATAATCGCTCGCTTCTCTCCTATTCTTCGTAGTAATTCCTCATTTTTCACCCTCTCTGTGCATTTTATCTTCAGCATTCTTCTCCATGTCCACATTTCGAAGCTTTCCAAGTTATATCATTTTACCTTAGCGACCATGTTTCTGCCCCATACAAAGCTATACTCCATACATAGCATTTTATCAACTTGCGGATATCCTGCTTTATATTTCCCGTTAGTAGGCGTTTCTTTCTTCTGAAAGCGGCTTTTGCTTTTTAGGCGCGTTTCGCTTCCAGCGGAGCGCCTATTATCGTCGGTCCGTCCGTCCGTCCGCATGTTCGTTCTCGGCTTCTACCGAACGGGTTTTCATAAAATTTGATATTAAGAACTTACAATCAAATATAAGAAGAAAAATCGCAAAAATGAATCACGTACGCCAATCAGGGGTACCACTTTACTGGTGACGAAAAATTAAATTTTCGTCATATCTCGTAAAGTATTGCTCATATCAAAATATTTTTCAAATAAAAGTTGTAGAACTTGTAAAGAAGAGTATTTCCTTTCCTATAAAGTTTTATCGTAGGAGTAGCCGTTATCTAGAAAATCAAATGAGAATGTCTTAAATCGAGTTGAACAGAAAATTTATTGCATGGTTACTTCTTCATTGTTGCTATCATAAACAATCTCACAAACAAACGTTTAATTTCCTTATGTGCATGTAATATTATTAAATAGGAAGAAAATGGATTATTTATGATGACAAAAAGAACTTGAAAACACAATTTCCCTTACGTACAGGTATATAATTTCTTTCTAATACTCCATTGCACGAAACGTGCCCATTTGTGATACGTTGTACACTTTCCTAACTTGTTTTATTCTAGTTCTGATTTTATCGGTACATTTTGCTTCTCTCGTTATGATGCTTCCAAGGTACCTATAATCTGAAATTTCTTCTAATGGCTTTCCTCCAATACGTATGTTCAAATTTTCTTCTTCTTTACTTGATAATTATTAGGTGAGACGAGGATAAAACCAATAGATCTGTTAGAAAAGAGTTCGCCAACATTAGCCCTAGGGAGTCCAAGAATAGCGGTACGGTGAGAAGTAGAAAAATAAAATTGTTAGATCAAGTGTCGGGGGAATCCGGAACGAAAATACCCGTAGGAAACACAATAATAATTATTATTATGAACTGCCGTAGCATTCGAAGGAAACAAGCCGATTTTTGCCACTTATTGTTAGTTAAAATCCATCGTGCAGACGTTGTATTGGGAACTGAGAGCTGGCTATCGGGCGACATTAATTCTAACGAGATTTTCCCACCAGATTACGTGGTATATCGCAAAGACAGGAGGGAAAGAGTCGGAGGTGGAGTTTTCATCGCCGTCAGAAACAGTATATCAAGCCAATTAGAGGAGTTTAACTTCAGCGAACAATGCGAAATGATATGGTGCTCCCTTCGTACGAGAAATGGTAAAAAATTATTTTTTTGCTCATTTTACCGCCCACCTGACTCGGGAGTCGAGAACATTGGAGAACTCAGTCGTACATGGCAGGTGATAGCTAGGAGAAAGAACGATCCAGTAATCATTCTTGGAGGAGACTTTAATCTTCCATCGATCGATTGGAAATCAGTAACATATATTAGTCGTGAATTAATTGAAGCGTTTACTCTAAACTCGCTAGAGCAAATCGTCAACGAGCCGACGCGATATGACAACAACGGAAACATATTTGATCTGCTAGCCACTACCCACCCACTACCGACTAGAAACCTATAAATCGACGACGGCATAGGTGATCATAAAATAGTAATTGCCGACTTTAAATACACCCCTGCGACAATAGGTAAGCCAACGCAATTAGTCTATATCTTCAGTAAAGCAGATCTCCCAGGTTTAAAAAATTATGTTACAAACCAAATAGCGACATTTATCAATTTTGCGAATAGTAACAGCTTAGATGACTCTTGGACGGAAATTTTGTGAATCATTCGAGAAGGGCTAAAAACGTTTGTCCCAACTAAAGCAATTCGTGATCGCAAGGACCCGCGGTGGATGAAACCGAAACTCCGCGCCTTGCTCAAGAAACAAAGACGACATCACGCGCGCATAAAGCACCTTAAACAAGTTGGTAGGGATCACGCGAACGAGTATTTAATATATAGAAAGAGTCGTAAATCTGCAACAGACGAAGCGCATAAGGAATTTGACGCCTGCCGATCCACGACATTCTCGGATTCACTCAAAAACGACTAAGGCTAGTATGTTAAATCGGTTCTTCGAAAATTGCTTCACAATCGACAGCGATGATTTCATTGATTTCCCTACTCGTATAGTCTCAAATATGAGCGACACAGAAATATCCGAAAGCGGTATCGTTAAATTACTAACTCAGGTCCATAAAAGAAAATCGCCAGGGCCGGAAGCCATCACTGCGTTCATTATAAACTCGTTAGCAAACGAATTAGCTCCGTACCTTAAGATCGTATTCACAAAATCTTTAGATGAGGGAGTAGTTCCTTTGATACGGAAAACAGCCCACGTTACACCAATACATAAAACGGGAAGTAAATTAAAAGTGGAGAACTACCGCCCTATATTGTTGACGTCAATCTTCTGTAGGGTTTTTAAGCACATTATCGGTAGCTCAATAATGCGATTTATCCAAAGCAAAGAAGCGCTTAAAAGGATTAAACAAGAAAATTCTTAGATTATTTGTACGCCATAAAATATTTTGGTATCATTTACTTGTTACTACTATAACTTTAAATTTACATAATAATCTCATTCCATAAG
Source organism: Uropetala carovei (assembly GCA_036926305.1). Taxonomy (NCBI): domain Eukaryota; kingdom Metazoa; phylum Arthropoda; class Insecta; order Odonata; family Petaluridae; genus Uropetala; species Uropetala carovei. The sequence continues at coordinate 3,602,809 of JAXCHB010000280.1, forward strand.
CTAGAGTAAATGGATTTTGAATATAAAGTTAATATCAAAACACTTTTTGTTATTGAAGCTCAACCTTGAAATCCTCCTATCAAAGCAAAATTATTACGTAAATGATATGTAAATCAACAATAATGAAAAGAATATCGCATCAAAATCTTTTATAACGAAGAAATAATCCGAAAATTTTCTTGTTTTATTCTTTTAAGGTTGCCTAGTTTATAAAGAAGAAAGATTTTTTTGATTTTTTTTAATTCTTACTTGTTTCACAAGTGACTTGAGTTTTAATCTAACTTTGAAAACTACATCACGCACGAAATTCAAACGGAAAGTGATCTCGGGCGCAATTATTCTAATTATACCGTGCGTAAATGTTGGTTAATTATAACAAATTACATAAAATATTTGCGACTTCAGTTTATAAACTTAAGTTGTCTTGATTGAATAATACTCAAGTTTACATTTGCGAAACATCATACATAAAGGAAGAACAATCATTACATCTATGTAATTTTTATCAAAGTAAATTATGAGTGAATTCTCAGCAAGCAAGGCCCTCAAAAGATTTAATCTTCATAAAACACTGCAGATGTAGCAAGCAAAAGTTTTGTAATGTTGATGCGTTGTGCCAGCATGGAAAGAAAGGGTTAAAATGGAGGTGGAGGGAAAGATGGAGGTCGAGACGGGGGATGGGGATAAGGAAATTCAAAAAAATACTCATGAGAAACGTGTCCGAATGAAGGAAAAAGATCGAAAGTGGCGTACAAATGGCGGTGAGAGTTTGAACGAGGAAATCTCACCGAGTGAGAATCGCATGGGTTCCGGGAATAAGAAGGTAATGGAGAAGATACGGAAAGGAAAGAAAAAGGGGAATCGTCGGAGCCGAGAAACGTACAGATAACATGGAGAGATAATGTTGAAGGAGTAGGTGGCAGGGTCGAAGGGAGAGTATCGTGATAATGGAGCTGGGAAAGGAAAATGGATTAGAGGAGAAGGAACGAAGTGAGTCGTAAGGGAAGAAAGACAAAAGAAGAAGCAGATAGGAGTGAATTGGGGTATGAGAAGAACGTAGAAGGAGAGGGAGGGAGAGAGGGAGAGAGAGAGAGAGAGGGGAGAGAGAGAGGGAGAGGGAGGGAGGGAGACAGAGAGAGAGGGAGAGAGAGGGAGAGAGAGAGAGGGGGGGCTATGAAAGGGTGAGGAAAAGGGTTAGTGGGATGAAATGGAAAACGATGTTCACGATCCAGCAGAATAAATATAAGTGTCTTCAGTTAGAAAGGAATTCTTAAGGTACATCAAGTAATGGTGGATAAAGTTTCTCTATAACAGGAATCTCCCCACACGATATTGGCTAACGAAGAGGTTTTTCCTACCTATTCAAGTTTCTGCTCACCATCGTCATGAAATTAATTTAAAATATGTCATTGAAGGTAAATCCGTCGACAAAGATGAGCTTCATAAGATGGACATTTTCGATTAACATTTAAAGCTTTGTTTCACCAAAATAACCAAATATATTTAAAAGTACTTTTTATGCACTTATTCGTTGGGAGAAACGTTTTATAGATTTACATTGAAAAAAAGTATTTTCATAATATACTACTTATTGTTAGCCGATTCTTTAAGTTTGGACGTAAATTCTCACTCTTCTGTCACAATTCCTGCGGCGCAAGAGGAGGATTTATATGGGCTTAATTTCTCTGGGATATTAGTGAAGAGACATTAACCAATCCTTTCAGTTGGATTAACGAGCCACAGCTGAAAATTCTCCTGGCCACAGAGAGAAGCGGACTGTATTTGAAGCCTCTTGGAGTGAATTCGGACAGCGTGGTAATTCGACCTTTCGGCACATCTACGTTTAATGAATTAACCATGACGCGTGTGAGGAGACCTTCTCCATCTGGCTTTATCTGAAAACATTTGGCTGAAATGTCTTCTGAAAATATTTTCTGCAAAAAGAGAAAAGGGAAAGAGAGACTAATAACAATGCAAGAGTTTTAAAACTCATCGCATTCATAAATATTATAAAGAAAACAAGGAAGTGAGGAAAACTTTTAAGGGGCAAAATTTCAACAGAATCTCATTGACGCTATAAAACGAAAACGTGAAAACATAGCACCAAAATGGAAACTGTACTGCCAAAAATGGTCCACAGGATATATTAAAACGAAATTCAAATCATATCTGAAAAAATGAAATAGGTGACACTGAGAATTTTGGAGTTAATAAGCGTTTCATCGTCGAAAATATTATATTTCGCCCTAAGGATTTGCATCCCTGATTGCTAAGGAAATAAAAATTCCATGAAAAAGGCAATTAAACGAACAGAAATCAAATCCAATCAAGGAGAAAGAAAAAAATATAGGAGAAATAAATGCAGGAAGATTTTTTTGGAAACATTAAAAATGGAGTTCAAGGCATCCCCTCATTTTTATTACTTTCTCATATAACTACGAAATATATTGAGAAAGTATTGCAATCGCGAAAAAATTCGATCTCGAGATTTTTACGGAAATATACGTTTTAGGTGTGGCTGGTTTTCGCAATGCTGTGGCTGTTACTTGCTCTAGAGCCTATACGGTAGAGCGGAAATGAATGAAATATCGTATTAGGCATTTTATCTTACACAGCAGAGGCTATGAAGAAATAGATGACATTTATCAATAATTAAGGGAAGTTTATTCTACGCATTTTTAACAACAATTTGATTTTCTCAAAAACGGCTTTAACGATTTTGATCAAATTTCGTACAGCTTACGTCTTCAATAATACCAAATAGTTCATATTTCTCAAAAAATGAATGTATGTCTTGTTTATTCTAGGCAACTTTACAATAATTTGATTTCCTCAAAAACGGCTTCAACGATTTTGATAAAATTTCTTACAGTCATTTGAGTATACATCTGCAATAATACTACATATTTCATTTTTCTCAATGAATGAGTATAAGCAGGGCCGGCTTGATGGGGTATGCAGAGTATGCTACGCATATGGGCCCCCGGAAGAGGGGGGCTCAGATTTTGCTTGTATGTACCACAATTCATCGTCGTCAATGGCTGACACAGCATATTTATAAATATCGATACAGATAAATGAGTTGAGTTAGGGGTCAGATGCCAATACGAAAATAACTACCCGATGACCACAAGAAGAAAGGTAGAATCTATCTGACATATCTGTTTAAATTATAGAGTACCAATTCTAGATACAGTACTGCGTATCGCCGCTAACTCATTATCCCAGGTCACGTAATGGCCATTGTTGGAACATTGCAGAAAAAGAAGAGGGGCCCGCGAAATCGTGATTGCATAGAGGCCCCCAAAGATATCATGCCGGCCCTGAGTATAAGGAAAGTTTATTCTTGGGCAACTTTAATAAAAATTGGATTTTCTAAAAACGGCTAATACAATTTTCATTTTAGATCAAATTTCGTACAGCTTACGTCTTCGATAATACCTAATATTTCATATTCCTCAAAAAATGAATGTGTCTAGTTTATTCTAGGCAACTTTAACAATAATTTGATTTCCTCAAAAACGGCTTGAACGTATTTGATAAAATTTCTTACAGTCACTTGAGTATACGCCTGTAATAATACTACATATTTAATTTTACTCAATGAATGAATATAAGGCTGGATGATTATTGGGCAAAGTTAACAAAAATTGTATTTTCTAAAAACAGGCTGATACGATTTTCATTTTCTAAAGCTAACTAAACGACGCATTATTATATGAGAAAGTTTGTACAATGTGTATTGTACCAATTTTTGTAGATATTATCCTGTGGCCCAACATTCATTTATATATTTTGGGTCTGGTAATAGGTATAGTGTATTTTTAGCTAATCTAAAGCTTTCCACACCCCTTCCTGTGAGCGTTTTATCGCATGTGGGTTTTATAAAAAATTAGCAGAATTTCCCGTTGAATTTCAACGGATTTAGTGAAGCTACTACAGCACAAGATACAAACTCTTTAAAATATATAGTAGATACTTTTTAACTTACAATTATCTTTTCTTAACAATTAATCATATTTGCTTGTAACAATGCGTTTCCGAACGTATTGCATTCAAATATAACGGCAATTGTATTTCCTATCATATTACTTTTGTCAAATCCAGCTTCATTTCTTGTGTTATTATGCCTCGCTGAAATATTTAGTACTTTTATTTCTTGTAAGAAAGAAACCCGTGAAAAAGTACAGTTGTCCATGATTGAACACTGATCGGTAAACGTACATCAGATACATGAGCTTATTTACGTTAATAAACATTATAATGTAGAATATAATTATTTTACTTTCAAAAAATGTAAGATTCCAGTATTGAATAGACTAAAGAAGGTTCAATAACTTTTATCAATAAACGCTTCCTGAATAATATTCAGTATCTATTTACGTTGCTATCCATAAACATCGATCGCTTCGTTGCTTAAACAAAAGTGCGAATCGAATAACGCTGAACTTTCATCTATTTATAAGCTTCATTGAAGCTAACCGAATCGGAGGTAACAATGACGGGCGCCTTGGAGTACGAAAAATCCACAAAATTTCGAAAGAAATAGCGTATTTCTGAAAAATTCGACCGTGTAACATGTAAACTTCGTAGGAATAAGATAGTATACAGTTTTCTTCGTCGAATAAAGTAAAAATGAAAAAAATCGATCCATATTTACCTATTTTAATTCTTGAAGGAAAATACCTTGCAAGTCAAGAAATGGATTCATACGTGTTATCTTTTGGAAAAATGTTAATCCCCTATATTGGCAGTACTGATTAATCCCGGTTGACCAAACCTTGACCATTCACTAAGTTAGGATGTAAAGAAGAATTGTACTAAATGTGCTTATTCTAGCTTTTACCCTTTAGGAGGAGTTACATGAACAAACACGCAAACACACAAATACACACTTCAAAATATATTATAGGAGATTAGTAATTAGTAGATGATTTTCGCATCATTTATCTCATTTTACTATATTCTATTTATTTTAACAGTACGTGTTATTTATTTATTTCTCTTTGCCGTAATTGCCATATTATAATGTCAATGGTAATTGTGTTTATATATGAGAGATGACTTTCCAGCCTCAACCTCTATCTATATTGTCTACTCTCTCTCTCTCTCTCTCTCTCTCTCTCTCTCTCTCTCTCTCTCTCTCTCTCTCTCTCTCTCTCTCTCTCTCTCTCTCTCTCTCTCTCTCTCTCTCCTCTATTTCCCTGTCATTTTTCATTTTCCTTCTTCCCTCTTCCTCTCGCTTCGCCGATTCCGCTACTGAATTCCGCAACCGCATTCCTTCTGCTCCCTCTTTTCTCTATCATCTTCTTCTACGTATCTCTCTTCCCCTTGCCAATTCTCCTCTCTTACACATGTATTGCGGATGAACGACCCCCTCCCTCTCTCCATCTCTTCGAATACCTTTCAATTCATCTCAACAATTCGATTCCCTGCCTCCCTTGAGGGTAATGTTCCACATCTTCCCAAATTAAGTTTCGACTAATTGCTCAGAATTGCTCTCCTCTTCCCTGCCCACGTTCTGAAACTCCTTTTCTCTTTCCCCGGGAAACGCTCCCTGATTACCTTCGATAAAGTATATTCTATGAAAATCATATTCAAATAGACTTTAGTGTGCTGCGACAACGATAAAAGATTGTAGCTGGCTGATCTTACCGTCTCAAATTTTGAGCTGTTGTATATTTCTGCCAATCAAGAGTCAATCCCAAGGGTTCGTCTCCAGTACAATTAGTTTTATTTCAGCTCACGATTTGTTTCGTTCCCTTCCACCGACACGGAATGTCAGTTTTAATTTCTAAATCCCATTTAAAAGGCGCTAGGTCGACGCCACATAAATGTGACACGACATTTTTCAAAATGTTATTACGGTTATTCAATGAAATCGAGAAAGAATAATACCTAATTAATTCTTCAAAAGTAATTAAAGTCGTTTGGCGGCAGGAGAAAATATCGGCGAAACCCCGGAGAGTGTCGAACGACTAAACCGCATCTTGAAAGGCTCTTCTGCGCCAGCGAAAATCGATTATCAAATCACACCTCCTCACTTGGCGGTGAAAATCCATCGCTTCAATATTTTTCTCTCGAAGTGGCAGAGTGAGATAATTAATCAAATTATTAGCCATGCGAGACTCGTCCTTTATACCATCGCAGATTATAATAATATCTCAATAGAAATTACTGCTGTATTATTGCCGAAACGGACTGAAAAACACCGTTGGGGCAATCTCGAATCCCATTGAAATTATTCGGCACGCGACTCACTGCGCAAACGCAGACTTTTTCCGCGCACGAGCCGCACTGAAAGATGAGCTCCGACCTCGGAATATTTTATGGAAGACCTAAGTGAGGGCGAAAGTCGATTAGCGTGCATCTTCTGTCTCAGAGCATGATTTCCCATTAGACCACGCTTCTCCTCGAGCGATTTATCTATCCGTTCCTTCCGGAAAAACAAAAGACACGCGTCAAAGCATCCCTCGCTCTCGAGAGTATTCCAATATCGCTGCAAGACGCTCTCTCTGCCTTCCCCTTAATCCGACTCCTTCCATCAAACCCCTTCACACTTCTTCTAACTCAACTCAGCCACCTTGAATTCTCCTCCTCTCTTTCACACACACACGCATTAATGGACTTGCCGAGCAACCGCCTATCAACTGCACCTCCCCCACCCTTTCTCCGATTATTCTCCTCCCCCCCTGACCTCCTCTCCACCCCCTCTCCCTTTGGGTCTTTATCCCCTTCTAGCCTTCTGTATGTAAACCTCCATGACACATCATTTTCATCGGCCTTCCTCGAATCTCCTTATCGCCTTATTAGGAACCAAAATCGCTTGGTACGCCAAAGCATCAATCACTCCGTGGGCCATTCGAGTCGTATGAATGGCGTAAGAACATACGGCACTTAATTTCCTTTCTTAAAACTCCAAATCATAAGGTGAATGTCTAAAACTGAGTAAATTTAACCCTGATCCGTTTGAAAATTAATTTATTATGTGACAACGTTGTATGAATAGTCCATACCTTTTAGTAATAAAATGGATTGCATTCTTGCGTAAAGATTTTTTCCGACGCAGATATTAATCAGCACGTTCTCTCACGGTAGGCTCAAAATGGCCACGGAAGTTGTGCTTCATTGGAACAATCGATAGGAGAAAGTCATGTGACGATAGGAAGTGATACATTAGGCCAATGCTTAACGTGTGGCTGGTAATAAATTGTATAGATAAGGAAAGAGACATCTATGCACATTACATTGATTTATGTTTCGAATGATAAGAAAACGGATTAAAATATTCTCGTAAAAATTTCTGAAGCCGGTGTTTAATAAAAGCGAGCACTCTGCTAGAGAGATTTATTTTCAAAAAAAGAACTTTATTTCAGTTTTAAAAAAATAATGTTAGCATTTTTAATTAACATATTAATTGAGTTTCTACATCTAGAGTTTAACCGAACTTTTTTGGAATTAACACTTAAGTAAAATCAATAATTTAAATAAATTCTTAAAGGAATTACTGCTCCTGATTTATGGCGCAGCTCTGTTGAATAGCAACGCATCTGGAATATTTTATTAAGGATAATTAATGCAAATTATTTCAGCCACAGGACGCCAATCAATAATAAATGCTCAGGAATTTTATACCTCAATAAAAATTAAATTAATTGTTTGTCATCTCTAAACATAAATTCAGCAGCATTAAGGGGTTGAAATAAAGACATCTTTCAAATTAATTCATGATTTCAATAGCCCAGGTCTGTTGGTTGGTTGGTTGTTCACGCTTTTACGATGGCTGATATAGACCGTTTTAACAAACTTCCCGAATAGGTAGAAGATTAAAATTTGGCAAGGATGCTTGATTAACATATTTTAAGGTAATGACGAAAATAAATCTCCTAAAATGTCCTGGGTTCGACTCCAAGGAAGACTTCCATTTTCCGTAAGGTAACATGTAAAAATCCATTTTTTGGCGTGCAGGCTTTTATTGTTTTGGAAATTAAAATTAGAAGGAATTAACCTACGATCTTCGGATCTGAACCATTTTGAAGAAAAAATTACAAAATTTCTTACTAAGTTCATCTTTTCTGCATACAATTCGAAATCGCTCAATTTAATTAACATATTTTGTGGAAATATTGCCATTTTAACGGAATGCTGCCTTGGCTACCAATTATATTGTTAGATCTCAAAATCCTATTGTTATATCAGTCCTTATGGGTATAAACGTGCATTTAATGTTTTTAATACGAGAGAGGGTGGGGAGAGAGGTAGAGGGGGGAGCGAGAGGGAGGGGGAGAGAGGGAAGTAGAGGGGGAGGGGGAGAAATGAGGAGGGGGAGGGAGAGACAGGGTGTAAGATGAGGGAGGGGGAGAGAGGGGGGGAGAGAGAGGGTAAGAGAGACAACTATTTTAAATTTAACTAAAGATAGCCCGTCAACAACAGAATATTCACTAGAAATGTTGTATATGCCAAAATATTTCATATTATGTAAAAGTGTGATATTAATTATTTTAAATGACAATAATAATAATGTATCTATCTATAATTCTTCCGTTGATTTTTCAACGGGCATTACACTAGTAAACTAATAATACACGTGATAAGCGAATAGTAACTTAATTATCTTCTTTGGTCTTTAATGAATTCTTTTATCAAACAATATTGAGAAAATCTGACTTCCTTTAGAGGCACACTTCTTAGCATAGCATTAAACACGAAGTTAAAAAACTCCTTCAGAGTATTTGCGCCGAAACTCTATCTCTCTATTTCGGCCCAATAACTAACCTGCTGACAAGTGTTCGCTCTAAACGCAAATCGCAACTTAAACGAGAACTTTCATCTTCTTTCGATGTTTGCTCCGACTGAACAAATACCAGCAGCCACTGCAACCGTAGCATCCCATGTGTGCCGGAGTTCTCAGCGAATCCCAACGTGGAATCTGAACTATTCCATCAGAGCCCTTAGTGCTTTAGAGGATGCGGCCTGCCACCGCGGCGAATTGACCAAGGGTGTAATGGTGGTGCGGAGGAAAGGAGTAGAATAGGAGGAAGGGGTAAGAGGGGGAAGAAAGATGAGGTGGGAGGGAGAGGAAGAAGGATGAAGTGGAGTAGGGGAGAGGTAATGAGAGAGAGAGAGGGAAGGCAAGCGATCGAGATATGCAGCGAAATGGATGGGGAGTGGAGGAGGGCGCGAGGGAGGGAGGCCGTGGGTTGGGTGCTCTTGTCATCACGGCGTTTTCGAGAACGGATCGATGTTCTACGGCGTGTTTATGCCACTCCCTTGACCCTTTCTCTTCCTTGCTCTCTCTCTCTCTTTCGCTGACCCCCTCCCACGCACATTCGCCTCTCTCTCTTTTGTTCCATTCAGCCGTTGTGACCCTATGACCTCATCTAGTCCCAGCGACCTCTATCTCAATCGGAGATGCTTCCTCAAATATCCCAATCGCACCCTCGCATATTTATAACTATCTATATTTTTCGCCAATTTAATATTGGACGCCAAAACGTTAAATTAAAAGAAAGAATGTCACACGTGACTCAATATTCACGCGTTTCATTATTTTTTGTCACGCTAGGTACTCCACATATAAACTGGTATTGCATTACTTTGTCACTTTTTACCGGTGCTGTAACGACAGCAAAGAATAATACATGTAAAATCACAGTCATATAATTTGAGTGTGGCTAAAGTTAAGATGTAAAGCTAAAAATATAAGGCTTTGGATATAAAACATGAATGGCCGTCAGACAGTGAAACATTTCGTTTCAAAATCTCAATCTGATAATTTACATAAATTAATTGGTTAATAAATGATTCCTTTTGATTCTTTTGAAGCTATTGTTATATGCATGAGTGAACTTTCTTGGCGTTTAAAGCATTTTACCGCTACTTGATAGCTGTGGCATATAGAGCATTACGGCTCTCCAATCCTCGCTTTGAAGTTAAGTTAAAGCGCCCCTTGATCAATAGAGGACGGAGCAAATTCAAGTAGATGCTTAGCGGTCGTGGATCCAAAGCACGAGAGAATCTCCATGGTTCATCTCGGATTTCCTCCCCTCAATTTCAAAAATTCTTTAACCAATGATTCCCTTGTTTTTGTCGTACCTGCACACCGATTCCCATTTTCAACTTCATCATCACGGGTTAATTCGTTCTCTTCTCCTTTAGCGCCCTCATTTCCCCTCCGGAATCCAATCCTTGGATCGTATACGACATCTTCCTCCATTCTCTCCTGAAAAATCCAATTTCCGCTTCATTCCTCCTCTCAAGCACTCCGCTTCTTTTTCAAATTCCTCTTCATCTCCTTCTCTTACCTCGTTCCCTCGCTTTTTCTACTTCGAAATTACTCGTCATTACTGTCTCACGTAATAAGTATCCCTCTCTTTCTTTCTATTGGGGTCCGAAGGGAAATTTAGCGCTTCTAAAACACTAAGCCGCCGCCTCCGATTCTCTTTCTCTTCCAAGACCGCCTCTTAAGGGAACTCTCTCTTTCTCTTCCTCACTTTTCACTCCATCCACCTCCCTTGCTAAGGCCACTTCTCCCTTTCGTGGGCCTCTAATCTCCTTTGAACGAAAATCATACAGATGTGAGTTGAAGAAAGCTGATCCCATTGTTTTCGGTGAAAGTTTTAAATAAACAAGTAAAAATTTTAAAAAATTCAAAAATAAAACCTTATTGCTTTATAAAATAGGCGGCCTTAAAAAGATAAAAAAAAGAAAAATTACAGATTATTTATTGGTTGTAAAAGATTTTGGTGTAATATTCTTTTCATTACTGTTGATTTACATATCATTTACGCAATAATTTCGCTTTGATATGAGGTTTTCAAGGTTGAGTTTCATTTAAAAAAATGTTTTGGTATTAAATTTACAATCAAAATCCATTTAGTCCAAATTATGCAATGAGATTATTACGTAAATTATATGTAATGTTATAGTAATGACAAGTATGTGACACCAAAATCTTTTATAACGAACATAAAATCTGAAATTTTACTTGATTTATTCTTTTAAACACATAAAGCAAAATATATTATTTTGAATTGTTTTAATTCTTACTTGTTTTCGTCTTTTAAGTTCGAAAATAATAACATTCAATGAAAAATAACAAACATAAATAATTTATTTAAATCGCTTTCTTACAATGATTGATATCAAAGTTCGTGATTTGTGGAACTTTATGACTTCATACGACTCTAGAGCTAGTTGGAGGCTCGTTAGTTTAAATCAAAAAGCTAATAAGAAGAGAAAGCCTACTCTCTTCGAAAAGCACCAAGGAGAGGACCAACAGCTTTATGTCCCTTCCGAAGGATGAAGCGTTGATTCGCGTGCTCTCCTCTAAACGCGTAAATAGGGGACCACAAGATCTATTGAAAAAATGCAACTTTCGCAGGTTTTAAACGGGTACGCTCAGCGTAGCAGGGCAACGTACTTGCCACTACGCCACGGCACCCCATTTCGCAAGTTTTGAAATTTCGAAGATACTTTTCTACCCAGAAGCCATCTACCGCAGCGTGAGGAATAAAAATTCATTCCAAAAGGAACCATCTACTGATTACGAGTTTTTAATTGTTTTCCGAAAAAGTTCAAAAATTTTAAACCAATATTGAACATTATTGAGGTATAAAATGACAATAAAAATAAGCTAAAAATTTCGTACAATTAAGCGTTATAACTTCTTTCGCCATGTATTCGTCAAAATGACAACTCACCTAGAAATCCGTATTTCCCGCTATCAGTTATAATGTTGGGGCGCAGAATGCTGTGCCTATGTAGTAGTTCAATTTCTTACTAATAAAACGCCCCCAATCATGCGTGCAGCGCCACAGCAACGAGACAGAATTTGGAAAGTTTGAACATTCACAGTTTAACTTATAGATAAGATACGAAATTGTTTATGGGCTTCAAACTATCTGCAAGCCATAAGCTTTCAAATATTGTTACATTTTTTACGATCCGACTATTCGTTCAAGAGATATGAGGGAACAAAAACTGGTCTACACAAAAAAATATAAATAAATAATTAAATAAATATCGGTCTAACGCATATAAAAGATTTTATAATAAAAGATTTTATAAAAATCCATCCACATAATCCAATAGGCTACTGAAATATGAATGCTCTCATTTAGTTTAGATTTATCTTTAATTACACCACGTCTGAAAATGTTTGCGTTCGTATTTATCTTTAATTACATGTCGCCTAAAATGGTTGTGTACAATCAAATTATAATATACTAAAAATAGGAAAATGAGGGTATAACTTGTTATGCAATAATTAAATATTTTTAACATAATATTGGTAATTTTTCGAAATTCAAAGCAAAATTTTCATTTATTCAATTTAAAATATAATTACTGAACGAAGAGCACTGCCGTAAAATTATCTAATGACCTATGATAAAATGAAGTGATAGCAGAAGTATTTAAATTTATACTCTAGCAGTCATCGGGGTGATCTTCCATCGCTTTTCAACCCACGTTTTTCAGCGGCACCTAAATCACATTCCGTATCTTTATTCTCTCTTTCTCTATCCACATCTTTTCGTTTCTTTTATATCCTACTTCAATGAACCAATTGATCTCACAGATACTTCTCCCTTAAAAGTTTTTCGGAATATACATATTCGTCTTAACTTCTAAGTTCAATTTATTCTTCTGTTGAAGAAACAATTTATTTCTGTTTATCGACAATAATTAAGGCTGATATCATTTATGCATATCCAATGTTATCAAAATAGCAACTTATCTAAACTCTATCATTAACTGCTCCGTACGCTTATTTTCATAATTGTTTTGAAAATTTAGGATGAAGTCCGTTGGCCATAAAAAATGGGAAAAACACATTACCATAAAATATATGGTATAAAACTGTCGAGGGCATGCAAATTGCAAAAATCCCGGCAAGAAATGCAAATCAAAGAGAAAAGTGGGAACATCTTTAGCACTTTATCAAAAAATTTAGAAATATCCGTTTGCAATCTACTACTTGGATCGATGGCGAAGAAAACCATAGAAATTGATGATACGGACCTTATCTTGAAGGTACAGTGGAAGATAAAAATGTCTATAAGAAGAGGAAAGCCTCCGCAAACTTGCAATCTACTTTGCAAAATTCAAACATAACTCAAATCACCCCTTTTATTTACTATATCAGGGAAGCACTTAATTTAAAAGGTTTACGAATCTCTTTCCTTTCCACGGCACCACATTGCATGTTTTCAAAGTGAATACGTAATGGTGAACGCAGAATGAATCCTTTTACATAAATTGAACTGAATAACGATTGCGTCCTCTAGTTATTTCTTGACGAAAAATTGGGTCTTCTTAATCGATAAGTGCTAATTTTCTCATAACAATTCTAACAAAAACCAATTTTTTTGCCAAATGAGTGCAATTTAAAGAAAAACCAATCTTACGTCAAGTAACCTAAAATATTTTAAATCTCAAATACTCAATTTTGCGGATGAGAATTTGGACGTTATCAAGGTTATGTAGTATTACGAATGTTACGAAACCAGAGCATTTGTATCTAGGAAAAAATAATCAAATAATAAGTTTTCTGCGAATTATACACCGAATATCTTTAGAAAATCGTCTACATTTGTCCTTTCTTTTAACTATTCACGAGAGAACATGATTCTAACTTTACAGCATTTGTTTAAATTTACTTTAAGAGATTATTAAAATTGACCTCGTAGCCATTTTATTATATCCCCGATTTTCATATTTTTGTGTGCTTTCATTGAGGTAGAGTTGACTTATATGATAATCCCAAGAAATGTGAAACGATTGAAAACCCCAAAAGCGAATTTTGGACAAAAGAATCAATTCTTATCTATAATTCAAATATTTTTAATTGCAAAAATTTTAGTTTTCTGAATCGAATGATTTCGACGTCTGATTTTCAGTCTTCTTCGACATCCATTGGATTCGAGTTTTAATAATAATGGGCTTATTTTCATTTTCTCTAGAATAATAAATCTCAACAAATATAGTTTCTCAGTGCGACTTTCCAAAATAAAAGCCCAATAAACAGTTTATTCATTTCATTAGCCTCTTCATCTACACGAATTTGAACTGAATATCTGATTATTAATTAATATTTTAGGTATTTAATGAATTGGAAAACTTAGTATATTTGGCCATATCAGTTAGTGTCGCCTCTATAACGAAAGTCATTAGTTGTTTAGTCGTATATTATTATGTTAATAAAACTAAAACAATAAGGAAAAATAAATGAATAGGCTTACACAATCATAATCTCCAGTGACGTTCCATTGTAGAACTTCTGATTCCGATTTTTAAAAATAGCGAAACAGAGAAAGTGGACAAGGAGAGATGTGGTTTGCATGTTAGATGTGGCTGTATGCGCCTCAAGGGATATTCTTTGATGCTTCTTGGCCGATTTAGAAAATAAATCATTGGAAATACAATTCCACTTCTTAAAGTAAAGATATATCGTTGACATTAAGCCCCAAGGCGTCCATCCCTCTCCCACCACTGTAAATGGAAAAAGTGGCCATTCTTCAGCCAAATAAATGAAAATTTCCTATCTTGCCACGCTGGGCCAACACTACCCATTAAAATTTTTAACTATATCTTTTATTCTATCAACTGGGAGAATACCAAAATATTGAAAGCATTTATTATTAATTGGTCAAACCGAATTCCATTCAGTGGATCCATAGCATTCTCAGCTTTCCTCTTTCCCCGAACACTGTAAACACAGCCGGACAGAGTCACTGTTTGCTCGCCGTTGCCACGGACAATTTTGCCTTAAGTCACCGTTCGAGAGAGCATGACTTCAACCTTTTCTCGGGTTAAAGCTGAACGCTGCGATCCTTTGTTTAGGCCCATTTTTTGTATAAAGTAGTCCTCGATAACCGTTGCCATCGATAATCATTGTTTCGATCAACCATCGTGTGTTGCCAAAGTGAAAAAGTTCCGTCACAATTTTTGAATGAAGCAGACAAGCGAATAAGATGATGATTGCACTGTGAATGAGGGAGAAAGATCGCTATCGTAGCGGTGGGCAAGCCTTTCTGCATGGTGGGCCGCATTGGTGGCAGTTAATCCTTCGGCGGGCCGCATTATAAATGTATTACATTTAAATCGTCAGTTACCTAGAGATTCTTAAGAACCATATGCGTGGAAATCGAGTTAGAATTAGTTTTTTAGGGTTAATATTTCAATATTAAAAATCATGATAAAATTCATTCTTTGAAATATCTTTGAGAAAAAGATCAAAAACAGCATTAAAAACAACTTACTTGAATTGAGAAATATTTACTACTAGGTTGAAATTCGACATTATATATTAACAGATTTTGCTACACGGAAAATAACATTTGGTAATTAATTAAAATAAATGGAAAAAGTTTTGAAACCTATGAAACACTGGCGTTGGGCCGCATAAAATTGCTTAGTGAGCCGTATCCGGCCCGCAGTCCGCTGGTTGGGCTCCTCTGGTCTATCATCGAAACGCTGCGCTGCGGCTGTTTTCGGAGTCGATCGTGTTAGAGTGAAAAAAATTCGTGTAAACTGAAACGGGGCTAAACTAGCTAAGACTAATGGTATTTATAATTTTGCCTTCAAATATAAGTATCAAACAGCTAAACATTCCTTCGCTGCAGTTCAACTGTCAAATCATTTGTCAACAGTTAACATATTTCTTGGATATTTCATAACATATTAAACCTCAACTGAAAAAGACGGTCCGAAAACGCAGTGTTAGTGACAATGATGCTAAAAGGTCCAGAAATGTGACATCTCCTCAATAAAACTAGAAGTGAATGAATAAGAATGACGCAGGATCTAAAAATTCAAGCAAACTGACGCCTAAATATGTAGTTTTATATGATGCCTGTAAGGTCTTTTTGAACGAATTACTGACCTATGACATTGTTCCTATGGGAAAATTGGTTTCAACTATCGTCGTTTCGCTAATCGTCGTGGATTCCAAATAACGAAGGCTATCGTGGGGTCATACTGTATAAGCTATCTGAACCACATCTATAAAAAAAAACTGATGTGGCCAACACATGATTTTCTCCATATTTGGGGTATAGATATTTAAATTATTATGAATAGCATAATGAGGCAAAATTATTATTTCGTATCGTAAAAGAATACAGTCGTCCTTATTGCCGTAAATTACGTATATTTTGAATGTGTTTACAGAATTCACCGCTACATGTTGGTGGCGCTGTATACTGGAAATTAAGAGAAAGTTGAATATCTTCGAAATGGATGGTTCTACGAAAATTTGTTTCAAACAAAACCCGGAAGAAATATTATTCTCTACAACATTGCTCCTCACGAAGATGACCAATTACGACGTTTTTAAGGAGGAAATATTTGACGGAAACCGAAAAAACCGATTATTTACAAATAATTCCTAAACGATAACGTCTTTGGAAAATTGTTTCAAATGAAAGTTGTAGGAAATCTATAACCTTTGTATAGAATTGTATATACAATAATGATGTTTTAACGGAGAAATATCGCAAAAACCGAATCAGCGTTTCGAATAAACCTCGACTTCCGGCTAGCCGGTATTGTTAAAAAACTATTCTCTGTACTCTTGATAAAGTGTTATATATGAAATTTGGTATTAATATGACAAGTACTTTTTGAGTTAGAGCGCCCACAATCACATCCATCCATCCATCCCTCCATACACACGGACATCATTCCGAAAATAGTCTAAACGTGTTCTAAGGACCTCAAAACGTGTATTTCCGTTGAAATCTCGAAGTCGATTTTTTTCGTGATCACAATACTTTCCCCATACTCGGTATGGAGAAAGCAATAACCGTAGAATAGAAAATTCCGCTGTGAAAACTTTCATAACTACACTGTAATATATTAAATATCGTATTTACTTATAAATTAATTGACTAATTTTTGTAAACATCAGGTGAGCCATCGTTTTTGTAATTACAATCAAGTCTCGTTTTTACTTTCTCCATACGTAGTAATGGGAAAGTATTGTGATCACGAAAAAAATCGACTTCGAGATTTCAACGGAAATACATGTTTTGAGGTCCCTAATACAGGTTTAGACTATTTTCGGAATGATGTATGTGTGTGTGTCTGTGTGGATGTATGTGATTGTGGGCGCTCTAACTCAAAAAGTATCTACTTGTCATATTAACACCAAATTTCATATATAACACTTTAGGATGAGCACAAAGAACTGATTAGTTTTTGGACAATAACAGTTAACCGGAAGTCGAGGTTTATTCGAAACCCGATTCGGTTTTTGCGATATTTCTCCGATAATACGTCATCATTGTATACATTGACCATTACAAAAAATGTAGAAAATATAATTTCCTACATCTTTTATTTCAAACAATTTTCCACTGCAGTTATTCTTTAGGAATTATTTATAAAAAATAATCGGTTTTTTCGGTTACCGTCAAATATCTCCTTAAAAACGTCGTAATTGTTCATCTTCGTAAGGACCGAAGTTGTCGAGACTAATAATTCTTCCACGTTTTGTTTGAAACAAGTTTCCGTAGAACCATACATTTCTGAGATTTTTTACTTTTTCGTAAAGTTTCGATGTACAGCGCCACCACCATGTAGCGGTGAATTCTGTAATCATATTCACAATATAGTAATTTACGGCAATAAGGACGACTGTATTGTTTCACGATACGAAATAATAATTTTGCCTCATAATGCTATTCATAATAATTTAAATATCTATACCCCAAATATGGTGAAAGTTATGTGTTGCCCACATCAGATTTTTTCCCGGAATATTCGTTTAATAGAAATGGAAGGAGTTCCTAAAATGTTTGTCAATGTGCTGAATACTGTAAGAATCTGGATTCAGGTCTTTGAATTTCTCCCTAATTCTAAAATAATACCAAACTTTGAATTTGATCAATTGTACCATTATGGCTTTAATTAGATTCTTTTCTAACATTTATTACGCATTGATATACAAACGTCGAGTCGAATCGCTGGTTTCGCTGGAAATCGGCAGCATATGCTTACGTTCAACGGAGTTTTCATTCTTTCGTTGTTTGAGAAGGGAAAAAATCATCACTTCCATTGGTATTCGTTAAATAATTCAATTTATTCCGTTTTAGGCACACGGTTACTTTTCTCTCACCCCACCTCTCCCCCCTCCCTCTCCCCCTGCGTTTTCCCTTCCGATTCCAACCACAGGAATGAATGACTGACTTCTCTCCCATTCCCTCGTTGCAATCTCCTCCCCTTTCCCCCATCAATAGAGGAACAGAGAGAGAGAGGGAGGAAGGGAGAGCCACTGGCAAACCACCCGCAGGCCGAGATTTAGAGAAGCAGTTAATATTGACGTTTCAATTTCCTTGACGTCACCGGTTGCCCAAGTCCTGTATTCTCCTTCTCCCCTACAAACCTTCTCCACTCTAAACTCCCCCCTTCCCCCTACCACCCCCCCCCCCGCCTCCTTACCACTTTATCCTTTTTCCTTACATTGCTTCGCCTCTTGAAACCGTTTCCGTCTTTCCCCTTTTCTCAACGAAAAATGCGTAATCGCCCCAAATTAGTCTTTCCGGAGGATTATTTTGTGCCAAAGCACATTGAATAGCCTATTCTGTTACATTATTGCCTGCTAGAATTTCCTTACTTTAGCCTGAGACTTTGATGGGATCTGTATGTGTATATTTTTAAGTAATATTACGCATATTAAATTTGATCCTTTCCAAAATAAAAGATTTGAAGAACTGCAATGAGAAATGAAGCATTCTCATAAAATTTATGGCATTTGTAGTTATATAAGACATTTGTAATTAATAGGAAAATTTTATTTAAAAAAATAGAATTTTATTGAAGTCAGTAGTTGCAAAATGGCTCCTACAAAATTTCAAGTTTCTTGCACATTTGGAAGTGCCTCATAATTTTGTATCATCCTATATCTATAACATATAGACGTATATATTAGTAATATCTGCTTGATTTCTGCAAGCATTTTTAAATTTTAGCATTTTTAAATTTTAGCATCATATAACCTATTTAACTTCAACTTTGTAGCTCATTTAGTGCCTTATAATTTTAATCCTCGTATGGGGCAAGACAGCCGCTAAGATTTTGAATATTTACAATATCGGATTTCTTCCTAATGTTTTAAATAAAAACCAATAATTCTGCCAAGTTTCATGTTTGTATCTCATTAAGAATTGCCGACTAATTTTCACACTGATATGGGGCATAAATGGGGCAAAAACGCCTTGAAATTTGGAATTTACTCAGTAATATATGTTATCTTCTGTTGCAATAAAATTTTTATAATCGTATCAAATTTCGAGTCTCTAGGTCATATGGAGCTGCCTCATCATCTTTGTTCTCGTATGGAGCAATACTGGGGCAAAAGAGCCCCAAAAATGGGGATTATATCAATATCGGATTTCCTTCAGTAGTCGTAGTTTAACATTAATGGCATTAAAATATAAGCCTCTGATTCCCATTAGATGCTAACCCATATGAAAGCATTAAGCCTGTTGCATAGGCAGCTAACTGTTGGACCCAGAAAGATTACCACCTTTTTCCGATAAAAACTATAAATTTACGCCAATTCTATTCGGACTGAAATTCTGTCTTCAAAAATAAGAAAGGACAATGTATATCCTATCCGATAGTTTAAGTCTCGAGTTGGCATCTTGATGGGAAGTAATTTTGAAATTTTATCTTAGTTTATCTTAGTTTGCCATGGAAATTCTATAATCGTGCCAAATTTCAAGTCTCTAGGTCCTATGCAGCTGCCTCATAATTTTTGTTCTTGTATGGAGCAATACTGGGCAAAACAGACCCAAAAATAGGGATTATTACAATATCGGAATTCCTTCATTAGGCCTAGTTTAACATTAAAGGCATTAAAATATATGCCTCTTTTAAAAGCTTACCCATATGAATGCAATAAGCCTGTTGCTAGGAAGCCTATTGTTAGAGCAAGAAAAATTACCACTTTTTTGCGATAAAAACTATAAATTTACGTTAATTCTACTAGGATTTGAATTCTATCTTCAAAAATAAGAAACTACAATTTATATCCTATCCGATAGTTTAAGTCTCGAGTTCATATCTTGAGGGGAAGTAATTTTAAAATGCAAATATAAAAACCTCAACACCAATTTACGTTTTCTTATGGGCCAAAAATGGGGCAAAAAGGGGCCAAAATAGCCCCTCAAAATAGGAATTTCGCCAGTTTCGGATTTTTTTCTTCGTTGGGACCAAAATCTATAATCCTACCAAATTTCAAGTTTCTAGTACATCTGGAAGTGCCTCATAATTTTGTATCCTCCTATATATATGATATATACTAGTTAATGTGTGCTTGCATTCTGCAAGCATTAGGAGCGGAAAAATAATTTTTGAACGCAAAAATTTGGACCTCTTCACAGATTTAGGTGAATTCCTTATGGAAACAGTTGGGGCAAAAACAACCCCTAAATTTATAATTATAAAATATTTATAGGTTTTTAACATTTGTTACGAATGCCTCACATTTATGAGAAATTTCTTCGATGTAGCATCTCTAGAAGGGCATTTATAAAAATTTAAATGTTTAAAATATTTCAATTTTTAATAGCCACTATGATAAACTTTAGGGAAATTTTCAATTTTAATTGTCACCGGAACATTATTCCCTAACTGTCTTAAAATACCCAGCTTCCTGGCTCTACACAAAGTACATAAACATTAGTCAATTCATTTAACATTTAAGAGATTATTACGGTCAAGCGAATAAAAATTTACAAATTCCTATAATCCCGTTTTCATTATATGGGAAGTTCTGCCAATGGAAAAAATTTCAGCTTCATAGCTCATTTAGAAATACCTAAACCATGAAAAGTTAGTAAATAGTTTATAATTTTTAATGGCCAATAAAATACATATTGTTGCAATGTTTCCTCCGATTATTTTTTTCGATTCACCTATGTATTATATTTCAGCTCTACAACTATTGTAATTTGCGCTGGAAATTTGTATGTTCCTATATTCTAAGTAAGGCCCGTCAATATATAATGAAGAAGCATTTTAAAATATTAGGATTTTTACAATTTCGAATTATTCCCTGTCGACTTTTAAAAAATCATGTAAGCGTGTGAAATTTCAAGTTTGTAGATCATTTAGAAGTGCCTTATAATTTTATTCCTCGTATGGGGAAATAATGGGGCAAAACAGCCATAACGTTACGAATTTTTACAATATCGGATTTCTTCTTTCTGTGGCAACTAAAAACGCATAATTTTGCCAAATTTCAAGTTTGTATCTCATTAAGAGGTGCCTTATAATGTTCACAATCGTATTGGGTAGAAATGGGGCAAAACCGCACCTAAAATTTGAATTTTTGCTATTTTTTTCTCTTATCTTCGGTTGCAATGAAATTTCTATAATGGTGTCATATTTCAAGTCTATAGTTCATATGGAGCTTCCTCATCATTTTTGTTCTCGTATGGAGCAATACTGGGGCAAAAGAGCTTCAAAAATTAGGATTATTACAATATAGGATTTCCTTCATTAGGCATAGTTTAACATTAAAGGCATTAAAATATAAGCCTCTGATTCCCATTAAAAGCTTACCTATATGAAAGCAGTTAGACTGTTGCCTAGGAAGCCTATTGTTAGACCCAGAAAAATTACCACATTTTTGAGATAAAAACTATAAATTTACGCTAATTCTATTCGGATTTGAATTCTGTCTTCAAAAAGAAGAACTACAGTTTATATCCTATCCGACAGTTTAAGTCTTGAGTTCCTGTCTTGATGAGAAGTAATTTTAAAATGCAAATATAAAAACCTCTACACCCATTTACATGTTTTCTTATGGGCAAAAAAGGGGGAAAAAGGGGCCAAAATAGCCCCACAAAATAGGAATTTCGCCAGTTTTTGATTTTTTCCTTTGGTTGTGACCAAAAACCTATAATCCTACCAAATTTCAAGCTTCTGGCACATAATTTTGTATCCTCCTATATATATCTATAATATATAGATGCTTCTTACACATGATATATATATATATATCATATCTATAATATATAGACGCTTCTTACACATGATATCTATAATATATAGACGCTTCTTACACATGATATATATATATCATATATATATATATATATATATATGAGGATACTAAATTATGAGGCACTTCCAGATGTGCCAGAAACTTGAAATTTGGTAAGATTATAGGTTTTTGGTCACAACCGGGGGAAAAAATCCAAACTGTCGAAATTACTATTTTGAAGGGCTATTTGGCCCCTTTTTGCCCCATTTTTTGCCCATAAGAAAACATGTAAATTGGTGTAGAGGTTTTTATATTTGCATTTTAAAATTACTTCCCGTCAAGATACGAACTCGAGACTTAAACTGTCGGATAGGATACAAATTGTAGTTTCTTATTTTTGAAGACGGAATGCAAATCCGAGTAGAATTAGCGTAATTTTATAGTTTTTATCGCAAAAAATTGCTAATTTCTCTGGGTCTAACAACTTGGTAACAAGCTCTATCCTTTCATATGGGTAAGCTTTTAATGGGAATCAGAGGCTTATATTTTAATGCTGTTAATGTTTAACTACACCTAATGAAGGAAATCCGATATTGATATAATACTCATTTTTGGGGCTGTATTGCCCCATTCGAGAACAAAAATGCGATGCAACTGCATATGACTTAGAGACTTGAAATTTGGCACGGTTATAGAAATTTCATTGCAACCTAAGATAAAATTACAAAATTACAAAAATTCTCATTTTTAAAGGGCGGTTTTGCCCCTTTTCGGCCCCTTGCGAGAACATAAAATGCGAGGCAGCTGCATAGGACCTAGAGACTTGAAACTTGGCACGATTATAGAATTTTCACGGCAAACTAAGATAAAATTGCAAAATTGCAAAAATTTCTATTTTTAATGTGTGGTTTTGCCCTTTTTCGACCCCATACGAATGTGATAATTATAAGGTACTTCTTAATGAGATACAAACTTGAAATTTGGCAGAATTATGGGTTTTTAATTACAACAGATGGAAAAAATCTGAGAGTGTAATAATTCTTAATGTTAGGGGCTGTTTTGCTCCATTATTGCTCCATATGAGGATAAAATTATAGGGCACTTCTAAATGAGCAACGAACACCAAATTTGACATGGTTATATGATTATGTAAAACATCGATTGGGAATAATTTGAATTTGCAAAAAGGCTAAAATTTGAAACTGCTTGCAGAATGCAAGCACATATTAACTAGTATATATATATATATATATATATATATATATATATATATATATATATATATATATATATATATATATATATATATAGGAGGATACAAAATTATGAGGCACTTCCAGACGTGCTAGAAACTTGAAATTTGGTAGGAATATAGGTTTTTGGTCACAACCTAAGGAAAAAATCCGAAACTGGCGAAATTCCTATTTTGAGGGGCTTTTCTAAAAACAGTCTAATACGATTTTCATTTTCTAAAGCTAACTAAACGACGCATTAGTACGTATATGAGAAAGTTGGTACAATGTATGTTGTACCGATTTTTCTTAACGAATTCACTCGTCTTCCTTCGGCTTGTTTTTTTCCCAAGCCCCAAATTTTTTTCATGGGCACCATTATTATTTAAAAAGGATGAAAACTTAAAAGATAAATAAGGGCAGGAGACAACAATATTATGCATAAATCTCTAAATAAACTTAGTAGAACACAAAGCACCAGTTGGCTAAAAATGGAGCACTGTAGTATGAAACTAGGTGCTTTTGTGCAATATCCTCGTCAGACTCGTGGCGCGGGTTGCGGGCACATATGAAACTAATTGTTAGTATTGTTTATCATATGACTGTTATTTATTCAACAATGGTAAGCAAAATAGTCGTTGGGTGGTACTACTGGGTTATTCCGGACCCTTTTGAAAAATAATTTTTTAAGATAACCCTTTCACGCAAAACGAAAGCTTGCAAACCCACGACTGATGTGCCTGTGGCGACATTTACCCACCCGATCACCAGACAATGGGGAGGGATAGTTTCGTTCCAGAGAGGCTAAGGGCGCGATAGCACCCGGAGACGGCTACACCCGATATAAAAGGCATTATAACCTAAAAAGAAAGCGGACCGAAGGGTTGGCAATATCCTAGGTTACTTGTAAATAAAAAGTTTTTTTTTGACAATTTCTCATTCTCTTAGTTTGTTTTAATGTTATTTACGGGAAATGGTTATCGCAAAAATTATTATACAAAAGGGGTCCGAGATAACCCGTTGGGTAAATGTCGCCACAGGTAGTAGTTCTCATTCTGACCGGTAGGACAGCGCCACGAGTCTGGCGGGGGGACTGCACATAAGAACCTAAAACTCTGCTTTACCACTGATCAACTAACACATGAGTACGATTTATTGTCACATGACGGTTGTCTTTAAAAACATACAGAAGGAGCCAAGATTATACATACTGTTATAACAGCAAGATCATGTCCAGGCATGTCGTTTGAGGCGAGATATTGCGCGCCTTTAATTTTGTAACGATGTCGCTTACGTTACCTTATTTCACACAGAAAAAAATGATCCAATGAACCGCCATCGAATAAGAAAATTATTTATATGAAAGACTTTTGTATCCGTCGGATTTATGCCATAGTACTACCATTAATATAATCTAAAATATGACATTTAAAATTTGTTTATTTTTTTTGAAGAATTCCGTAATTATTGACGGACATTACGATAGTGTATTCTTATATGAGGCGGTATGATACAAAATTTGTATACTATTTAAAGAAAACTTAGATATTTTGCGTCTTTCATAATTTGGTGTCTTTCATACATTGGTGTATTTCATAATTTGGCGCCGTAGGCAGTTGCCTATGTTGCCTTTGCGTAAATACGGCACTGGCCATAGGACGATTGCACAGATATAGAAAACTACCCGGATCAAATTAAAATGTACAGCCTTAGGAGATTTAATAAAAACTTTGCAATTATGTGATTGAAGCTTCGCCATTTAGCATATGAAACAAGTCCTTGAATTTTTAGAAAAATACAGTCGGAGGCAATGACTTATATCCTAATTTCCCAAGCTAAAAACATCTTGAAATTTTTTATTGAAACTTATTACATTATTAAAATATTAATGTTAAATAACTAAATTGCAGATAAACAGGGAACACGAACAGAGTCTGCGGTTTACACGTAGGTATCTCCGCTTCATTCCACACACGATGCCTTTTTCATTTTTCCAAATAATTCACATGTAAGCTTTCCCAACGCCATACGGACCAGAAAGTTATGGTTTAATTCTCCTCACGCAAAGCATTTTATAAAAACTTCCAAACCCGACGTTAAAATATCTTTGACACGCACATTGATCTAAGCATCGCCTTCACGCGACAGTTGAACGAATGTATTTTCATTTGAGCGACGATCTAGTGCTCGTGAAAGCATATATATATATATATATATAAAGAGAGAGAGAGAGAGATGGCAGTCCCTTCCGCCCAATTTCGGCGTGTTGTAACGGTTCGCGTGCGATAAGGAGGAGAGGGGTGGTAGGAGAAAGTTTGAGGGGATGGGGAAGGGGCGTGGTGAAAGGGGGGCGTCGCTCGATCGGGTGGGCGGAGGATGCGGTCGGATCGCGTATCTCGTAAATCAAATCGAATGAAAAAGATTCACGTGACAGACGCCTGCCTGCATTTCCTCAATTAGTCGCCATAACCATGGACGCGAGTGAAACCCCCTCCTCCTGCCGCGAATGGCTTGCCGGGAGCACTGTTCGTAAAAAAAAGTGTAGAGGGAGAGCCTCTCGGTGCATACGGAGGAGGGGGAAAACAGCGAAAGTGAGATTCAAACATGCTGAGTGAGCGGCGAGGAATGGGTCATTATATTCGGGCACCGTCTTCCTTAATGGATGACGCCGTTAGAATACAAAGTCATCTGTCGAAATCGTAGTGAGCAGCAAGCACACTTTGGCCTGAGTGGTCGGTTTTGTCTTCCCATCTAGTCATCGGCACATATACAAAAGTCATACAAATCGTTCTTAATAATCTACTCCGATTTATTTCGAAACGAGATTCTTTATCGACATGCAAAGTTTTCTGAACTTTTGTTTTAAATTTATAATTTAAACCTAGATTATAGATTGCTTAACATATTGGAAATGAGCAAAATAAAGAGAATGAAATTCCATGTTTTAAGATCTCAAATATTTACATTTAATTCTTCAGTCAGTTTAAGTTTACTTAGAGAAATCGTTTCCTTATGCTTTCAGGAAAAAATAACATTTTATGTGCATACATATGATCAACTGGTATTATCTTTGGACTCTATATATTTTAATGGTTCTCGATTGGTGAAAGACAAAGTAAACACATTTCAAAAGAACAATCTTCGCTGCGTCGTTACATTATTACTTAGACTGCTGTCAGAGATGGGATTCGCTTGAATGACGATGAATGACCATTGGCCATTTTTCCCATTGATCGCTGTCAGAGTGCAACCCATCCCATCATGCAAACGTTTCTGTTTACTTTGTTGTCGTCTAAGCGCAGTGCTTAATTTACAAATGACTTCTCGATTTCCGCAATGGAAGTAATTATGCTATTACGTAACGGGGAACGGTTTCTTTAGAGATGTTCAATTTTTCTATATATCCATCGCCATAGTCCTGGAAAATAGATGGCACGCGTGCCAAAATTGGCCCACAATTAAATATTATTGGCAATATGCGATTATGGAAAACATTTTAAAATGCTGTATGTATTGTATTTTCGGATATTAAATTCCAGACATTAGCCATCTAAACTAGAATCTGAATGCGTGCGTAATGTAACAAGCGAGCTCTCGTGTAGTGATAGTGATCACGATAATGAGAGTTATTATGAAGCGGCATATACAGTGATTCTGAAAGTATAAACTCAGCCTTGGTTCACTCCTTGCCGCGACAGTTTCATTATTACATTATTCGTTTCAAAAATATATTTGTCATTCGATTATAAGTTGTAATTACATTACCCGGCAAGTATTGCAGGCAAAAGATGGTACATTGGCATTAAAATAAATTATCGACTCCATCGATAATATTGTAATCCTTTTTAGGTTAAAAAAATAAAATTTAAAATGATGCAAATATTAAACGTTGTTAATGTTTAACAGGGTTCTTTGGCTAATCCGTGAAATTTCGTCAGAACTCTTTGTCAACTGATTAGAGCAGACTCGATCGTTTTTCTATGAAAATGATAAATTACTTCCGGAATTGTCTCACGTGAAGTTATTCTCGAAACTCGAGTTTTTTGCCGATCTAAATCTGCATTTGAACGATTTCAACAGAAAACTGCAAGGACACGGAAAAAGCATCAATATCATTTTCAATCGTATAAAAGTTTTGGAAATAAACTTAAAATATTGGAAGTTCTTAAATGAAATATATCCCAAATTGATTCGAATTGTCACGAAAAGCCAAGTGCGGGTTTATTAAAATTATGGAAATGAAAAGTTTTTCAAGAAGATTTCAGCAATTCAGTAAATTTATGATCGAAATAATGACCAATCCCGATGAATTTGATATACAGAATTTTCCATTTTAGTTGGTCAATATAAAAAATGCTGAAATGGAACTTGTGGACCTTCAATGCAGTTCTATTAGGAAACAAAAATTTATCGATTTCAAGACCAAGTTGAAGAAGCTGAAATGATCACTTGTTGAAACGTGCGTTGTTGATATTTTAATTTAAAAGGCACATACAGCAAAGAATGCCAGAAAGGTCTAATTCGTTGAAATGCTTTGCTTTTTAAGTTTTATTAAATTGCCTAATCATCGCATCTATCGTGGATAAATTTAATGATTTAATGATTAAATGACTTTATGGTCGCAATAAAAATTGCTCTCAAGGTGTACACTTTCGTTCAGAATTAATTCAATAGCAATGAAAATAAACACATGGCTCATTGCCAACATTTAAATAATGTAAAATAAAATATCAATTACCATTAATACTATAGTTAGACGATTTTTAATGCTGATTAAAGTTACTTACAGACTTTTTGTGGTAAAAAAATAAATTATTAATAATTATTTTTATTATTAAAAATCGTAAAAGTAAATTTGGAAATATAACGGCATCATTTTTGGAAGCGTAATAAATATAAACAGTTCATAGATTCGGGTTATAAAAATTACTAGCGACCGTTATTTTAGGCGTTCAAGTACTACAGTCGTATAATTAATTCTTAAATAACTCACGAGCTGCTTTATAATTAATCAAACCATACATTTCATATTTAATGGCTTCGCAATTATTTACCTCTTTAGGTAATTTTTCCAACAGAATGTACGGGTTATATTGATTTAATACAATAAAATCGTTATAAATTAAGGAACAAATTGGATATGCAAATAGTGAAATTACGAAATTTTGATTCAAATCAATCCGCTCGGGCAATACATAATACAAGATTCTCATAATTGAGTCGATAAATCTTAACTCTCCAAGTACTATTTCATTTTTAAAATTTAATATAAACGTCAGTTGCTGCAGTAAATTATTTTTTCATGAAATTTCTGAATTTAGATTTTATTACGAAAAAAATACCGAATGTAATGTAATACTTTAATTTTGAACTTTTATTCATAAGTTTCTATTAGAATGTTTTAAATTAATACTTTATAATGACATTATTAATTTTCATTCATGCGAATTTAATAGATATTTCTCAAATTATCCGAATGATTGAAAGTATTGATCTTAAATTTTATGCGCGCAGCCATTGCTGGACTATAACAGTTTCTGAAAGGCAGGAGAAAAATTGAGTCGCCTTATTAAGTTCTGGGAAATTATCCGAGTAAGAACGAATCTCATACGACGGAAGACGACGAATAAATAGAATTAACCTAGCGGATTTTTTAGGAAAACAACTTTATCTATAACCGAGGGACACACAGTAGCTGTTCCTCGGATTAAGTCAACAAATCATCTTTACTCTAAGGATTAGACTTCCCCACCGAATTTATACACCTCTCCGTATGTCATAGTAATGTCGAACGTGTTTGTATTTTATTTTGTAACCTATTGTATTACGTTCGATATATTATTTCGTCGTGCAATCAGTGAAAAAATTGATTCCTCCCAAATTTTGTGCGATATTCAAAAAATAATATAAAATATATAATTCACTGATAATGACTTACTGCGAATACAGTTCGGCAACGAACTTTTGAAGTGCTTTTCAGATAGTGTTGTTGTTGTTGTTGTTGTTGTTCACTGTTCCCTCTTCTCCTCTGAATTCACCGCAACCGTCAGTTTTCCAAAGAAAGCGTTCACAGAATTAATACCGTGTGGAGCGGCGAAAGCATCTTCG
Source organism: Uropetala carovei (assembly GCA_036926305.1). Classification (NCBI taxonomy): domain Eukaryota; kingdom Metazoa; phylum Arthropoda; class Insecta; order Odonata; family Petaluridae; genus Uropetala; species Uropetala carovei. The sequence continues at coordinate 3,632,146 of JAXCHB010000280.1, forward strand.
GCTGCAAAGGAAGAGAGTGTTTGGATTCCTAGTTAACTTTTCCTTTAGGAAATGTAATTGATGGACATAAATATAAGTAAAAGCATATCAAAATAAACTTTTTGCAGTTACATAGGTATATCAAGTAGAAAATCTATGCATGTTACATTAAAACTACAATGGTTGTAAAATATTTCCAATAGTATCGTAATAAGCTCAAAATACCTAAGTTGGATGACAAATTGTCATATATATATATGCATATATAATATATTTTAAATAAGGATAATCATAGAAAAGCAAATTAGTGGTAAAAAAAACATTCCGAATTATGGATTAAAATACTATTTGAAAATTCAAGCCGATACTGTCGTACTTGAATCTTAAATTATTATTTACTAGGTGTCGGCTGGGATGCTTCCTAAAATTAGCCAGAGTAAAAATTTTAGATTTATATTCGTCGATTTGCTGTAACACTGCCGATGAATTAAAAATAAACCTTATTTTCTGAAGATATCACATATTGATTAATCTTAATGACTGCAAAGATTTGGTAAGCATTAATAAGCAAACAAAATTCTCTCCACAAAAATGATAACTTTTTCTTTCGTCACAGAATAATCATTGTTACCAGCAACTTCTCGTTACATAATATTCGATGACACTTTCTATTTTTCGCCACAACATCCACCTTATTAAAGAAAATAATTTTTAATTAATACGTTTTAACGAATTTCATTTCATGAATACACAATTATTTCCGTTATTAATAGTTATTTATTAGTTTTCGAAGCGAGCCATAATTTCGCCTATTTATTATGTTTTACTTATCTGAATATTTCAATAGATCATTTATGTATTTCGGTTTCGAATGTCGTTTTATTCCTACGCGCAGAAGAGATCGACTTTGTTTGGAAGGTATGTAAGCACTTGTTTCGTATACGCACATTCCTATAATTGAATGAGTTACTTTGTCAGAAGAATTCGCACATCCCTTAGCTTATTGAGTTCATTGATCCAATTTACATTACAAGGATTTAACCTATGATCTTCGGATCTGAACCATTTTGAAGAATAAATTACAAAGTTTCTTATTCTGTTCATCTTTTTCCGCATACAAATCGAAATCGCTCATGTTATACGTTTAATTCACATATTTTGTGGAAATATTTCCATTTTAACGGAATGTTGCCTTGGCTACCAATTACATTGTTAGACATCAAAATTGTTGTATCAATCCTTATAGGTGTAAGCGTGCTTTGAATGCTTTAAATACGAGAGGGAAGGAGGGAGGTGGGGGGAAGGGAGGGGGAAAGGGGGAAGTAGAGGGGGAGAGAGGGGGGAAAAGGAGAGAGGGTGTGAGAGAGGGAGGGGGAGAGGGAGGGAAGGAGAGGCAACTATTTTATGTTTAACTAAAGATAGCCCGTCAACAACAGAATATTCATATTCATGTTGTATGTGACAAAATATTTCATATGTAAAAGTGTGATTTTAATTATTTTAAATGAAAATAATAATAATCTATCTATCTACAATTCTTCCGTTGATATTTCAACGGGCATTACACTAGTTAATCATATTTGCTTGTAACAATCCGTTTCCGAGCCTATTCCATTCAAATATAACAATAATTTTATTTCCTATCATATTACCTTCGCCAATCCAGCTTCATTTCTTGTGTAATTATGCCTCGCAAAAATATTTACTTTTATGTCTTGAAAAAGCAACTTAAATTTGTCCATAATTGAACACTGACTGGTAAATGTACACCAGATACGTGAGCTTATTTACGTTAATAAACATTATAATGTAGAATATAATGATTTGACTTACAAAAAAAGTAAGATTCCAGTATTCAATAGACTAAAGAAGGTTCAATTACTTTCATCAACAAACGCTGATAAACGCTTTCTGAATAATATTCAGTATCTATTTGCGTTGCTATCCATAAACATCGATCGTTTCGTTGCTTAAACAAAAGTGCGAATCGAATAACGCTAAACTTTCGTCTATTTGTAAGCTTCATTGAAGCTAACTGAATCGGAAGTAACAATGACGGCCGCCTTGGCAACGCCCGGAAAGAGTACGAAAAATCCACAAAATTTCGAAACAAACAGCGTATTTCTGAAAACCTCGACCGTATAACATGTAAACCTCGCAGGAACAAGATAGTATAGAGTTTTATTCGTCGAATAAAGCGAAAACGAAAAAAAATCGGTCCATATATACATATTTTAATGTTTGAAGGAAGAATACCTTGCAAGTCAAGAAATGGATTTATACGTGTTATCTTATGGAAAAATGTTAATCCCCCATATTGGCAGCACTGCTTAATCTCGGTTGACCAAATATTGACCATTCACTAAGTTAGGATGTTAGAAAGGATCGTACAAAATTTGGTTATTCTAGCTTTTATCGTTTAGGAGGAGTTCTATGAACAAACACACAAATACACAAACACACGCTTCAAAATATATTATAGTAGATAGTAGATTATTCCTTGTATAATTTTAATACAAATAACGCGTCATAAATATCTCATGCAAGCGACCTTTTAAAACTTTTCTTTAGGTTGCACTGTCCTGTGAACAAATTTGAAATGGTAATCTGGGGGTTCCAAAATTACGCTCGCCGGGTACAAAAAATTACGACTAAATTTTGTTGCTATCTCCAACAGTTAAAATACATAGGAGCCGCCACTGATCATATAAACTTAAGAGTTTATCAAATACACAGTAAAAATAAAGGAAAGTGCTGAATTAAACAAAAAAGTAAATCTAGGCATTATTTTATTAAAATACATGCAGATATTAAACATCTTCATATTTATGCAACATATAAACAAAGCTTGCAATATTCTGGCTGTGCAGTGTACTTGGGACGACCACATGTGAAGATTTACCGTGAAACTTCACAATGTAACATTCTAAGGTAGCGAAGGCGTATAAACGAGCACGTTGGCGAAAATAGGATGTTATTTGCAAGTTCATTATAAATGGCGTTAAAACGAAAACGCGTAAATCGGATTGGCGTAAGTCTAGCGTCACCTGTAGTTAAACAATTTTACCAATAAACTCTCGGTTATTGAATGAATCTGATGTTTTCAGTAACGGGATTTTAAACTGGATACAGTTATTGAAATAAAAAGAAGCAGTTAGCAGTGTCGGAATGTCTCAAGTAACAACTTTCTTTTGTGATTAAAGGTCAGTTACAAAAAGTCGCAGGTAAAAATTTCTTTGACAAATTGTCCGGAAACCAAATTAAAGAGTAAGAGAGAAATGAAGAAGGCAAAGAGAAAACGACACAGAGTGTCGTTCACTGCGCCGCCTGGAGATAATGAAGAAACTGTGAACAACATAGAGAGAGAGAGGAAAGAAATTATAGGAAGGAAGACATGAGGGAATCTAAAATGGACAGATATTTGATTTGATTTCTGGTAATCAGTGCCGAAAATTAGATTTTCTAGGGGGTAGGTAGTAAATTATGCAGTTTTTCGACCGGTTTGTATGCTTAATAGAGGGAAGTGTTTAACCGTCATCCTCACAAGGGAAAATGCAACTTCATCTGCACAAGGGGGCATTTCCAAATACAGTATAAAAAAATCCGATGTGGCCAACACATGACTTTCTTCATATTTGGGGTGTAGATATTTAAATTATTACGAATAGCATTATGAGGCAAATTTATCATTTCGTATCGTAAAAGAATAAACTCGTCCTTATTGCCGTAAATTACGTATATTTTGAATGTTTACAGTGTTCACCGCTATATGGTAGTGGCGCTGTATACAGGAAATTACGAAAAATAGGAAAAAGTAAAATATCTCCGAAATGGATGGTTCTACGAAATTTTGTTTAAAAAAAACTTGGAAGAAATATTATTCTCCACAACTTTGATCCTCACGAAGATTAGAGTAACGACGTTTTTAAGAAGATATTCGACGGAAACAAAAAACCGATTATTTATATAATAATAGCCATCGTCCGTTGGTTGGTCACGCTAGGCAAACGCTAATAACTCGACAAATAATACAGATAGAACCTCGAAATTTCGTAGGGATGCTTGATTAACACTCATTCAGAGAAAGACGAATTTAAATGGCGCAAAAACTCCTTGGTTCGTCTCCAAGAAAGGCATTTCCATTTCCCATTATTTAACATGTAAAAGGCGATTTTTCGACGTGCAGGCTTTTATTCATTTGGAAATTAAAATTAGAAGAAATTAACAGACGACCTTCGGATTTGGACCATTTTGAAGAAAAATTTATATAGTTTCTTATTCCGTTCGTCTTTTTTCGCCCACAGTTCGAAATATTCCTTGTTAAACGTTTAATTTGCATATTTTGTGGAAATCTCGCCATTTTAACGTGATGTTGCTATGTCGACCATTATCATTGTTACACCTCAAACTACTATTATTGTATACTTCCTTCTGGGAATAAGCGTGCCTAGAATGTTTCAGTACAAGAGAGAGAGACGAAGGGGAGAGATTGGCGTGTTTTGTGGAAAATAAGGATATTAACTTAAATTAAAAAATTTAAGTATCAACAGTGTCATTTTAGAAGAATTGGAAATAAAAAGCATTCTTAAATTAAATTCTTTGTAAACCATACGTGCTTACGAATTTATATTGTTATTCCTCGAATTGATTTCGTAACAATGGCCGAAGTTTGGAAACGAATATAAATTAAAATTCAGTTAAAATTAAAAGGACATTTAAAACTGTTAACAGGCAATTTTCGAAAAAACGGAAACGAATATAAATTAAAATTCAGTTAAAATTAAAAGGATATTTAAAACTGTTAACAGGCAATTTTCGAAGAAACAACAGTGGATCTTTTAATGAATTGATTTGTTTTTATAAAAGGAATTTTGTTGCTTATTTAATACAGAGTAAGTTCTAAGGCTTATAATCCATTTAAATCTAATAACTTTGGCTATTATAGTTTAAAGAAAGAACTTTATTTATTCACTTTACAGAATTAATTAATTTTAGGCTAGCATTGCCTATTATAAAAGAAGAATTTACAGTATGTAAAGTGGAAGTTGTACTGAATTGACTCAAGTATATTTCAAAGCAAAAATCAATTTAAAACTATTGAAAGTTGTTGTTTCGGAAACTGAGAAGTCCAGAATGGTGAGCGGACGCTAAACGATATTAAGGTACATTTTATTCCAAAATCTATTTAAAGTATTATCAGAGGCAATTGAAGGTTGAATAAATTTTTTTGTTACCGGATGCAGAAGCAGGCTAGGATTTAGCGTTGGTTTTCTTCTTCGTTTTTTCAATCATATGAATTTATTTCTGCCGTAGTAATATCATTTAAACACCACACTAGACATAATTTAAGTCGAAGAATTACATACTGAATTGTTGCTTAGGAATTTAAAAAGAAATAAAGGAAGTCTCCTGTCTCCAAGGGACATGGGTCAACGGGAATAAAAGGTCTCAACCGCAATTAATCCAACGTGATTCTGAATATGACACATACAATTAAAGATTCGTCATTCGACATAAGTTTCTTTCAAAGAAATGAATATCTCTCTGGCGATTTTTATACCAACATATTTTTCCATGCACAAACTACAATCAACGCGTTCTTGTGTTACCGCTTCACTATATTGAGTGAAAACACGGAAAGGTCCGCACTTTTTAAACGGCATTTTCAAAAAAAACCTCCCAAAGGAATTCACCCTCCCCCGACGAGAGATCGTATTATGTTTTTCAATTAATTGTGCGTGGGAGACAGCATCACCCAACCCAAATTGCTTTATCACTTCGCCATAAAGGGCTCACCCGACAGAGAAGGCCGAACGCCCCATTCAACCCTCTTTAGGAGACAAGAGATCCGGAGTCGAACGCGGATCCATTCGACCTCAATTTCCGGTGAGTACGTAGGAGATGGCAGTGAGGGAGGGAGGGAAGGAGATAGGAGAGAGACTGAGGAATGTCGTCGGAAGAGGGAGGAGGAGGACATAATGTGGACAGGGATGGGTGGAGGAGGCCCCTCTCCCTAATATTGATGGGGCCCCTGGTTGCCCTCTGGCTGTGTGCTTGCGTGTGCAATCTGGAGAGGGTGAGTTTGGCGGTGGAAGGGCGTAAGGGTCATGGAAGGGCGAAAGTGCACCGGGGAAAAGGTCAACGAAGTAGAAGGTGATAGAGAGGTTTGAAGCATAGGAGGCAAGGGATAAAGTTAATTACATTATTTGTCGCAAAGTGTTCTGAAGAAAGTTTTGTTCTAAATGAATGAGTGAAATGATCGGTGAAGTTATCCGGAGCGAAACCATCGGGCTTACCTTTTCCAAGTTTGATATAAAGAAATTTGAAAATCTCTGTTAAGAGAGTTAGGTTCCATGAAGCAAATGATAACGACATTAATTTTTAATTAAAGTCAAGAAGGGCGGCGTTTGATAAGAGTCACCTCTCGCTGTTTTTTGTGATAATGAGTCTGATTTACCACGATTTCTGAGTATTTCTATAAAAGCAATTCCAAATTAAGATTTTCGTTTTTTTTTCAAATACGTAAAATTTGTATTACTGCTATATAAAAATGCCGAATTTTTTCGTCTAAAATGTTGGAGTAATATTAATTAGCCATCCGATACAAACAATTACTCCTCTGCAAAGGTTGCTTATCGAAATTTTGAGTAATCATTTCCGTCAGATGCGCAAATTTGTAAATAAATACTTGTTCCATTAATTCAAGTGTAATTATATCTTTAAAATTTCATTATGACATACAAATATATATTAACTGTAACAGTCAATGAGCATATAAAATATAAATTCAAATTAATAATAAGAAACATTTCAATATCATATTTGAGACATTATTCTTAGGATTTTCGTTTTATATTTTTTACGGCCTCAAACAATAATAATAGGAAAAGTACAAGTTTATTTCATACTTGAATAAATAATATGGACTTTTAGTGTAATTTCTCCATGAGATAATTATAAGGCTTTTTTATAAAAATGACGTAATTGGTTTCACGTTAATTGTCTGACAGTGAACGTGGAACGTGTTTTAATTGGCCATCTCCGGAATAATCTACGAAGATTCGCTCAGTTCAAATCAACTCAACTTCCCCTGGCATAAGGAAGAGATATCGCAGCGGTATCGGATCACATCCAATGTGCAGATTATCAATCGCATAAACATGCACGAGTAGGTTTCCATTAATGGTAACAGCCGAACCGCGATAATCGAGTCTTAAGCTGTGGTGTGCTGTTGGAAAAGTCAAGAGAAAAAGATATTTCTTCGCAAAGACGAAATGTGAATGATGAAGGTTGGGTACGAAAGGAAAACCTTCGTGACGGACAAGTGAAAATCGCATTTAGCGACTAGGATGAGAGGTCAGTTGGAAGAGAAAGAGAGGGGTGGGAGGGAGGGAGAGGGGAGGGACGGAGAGGGGAGGGAGAGGGGAGAGGAGGAGAGAGAGAAGAGGTAACGAGGGGGGAAGAGAGGTGGCCGGACGTGAAAATTTTTCCGTATGTGGCTGATGGGGGCGGAATCGCAATATTGCCATCAGGAGAGCGCATCTGCTATCTGGAGAATGGGGTCGCATCATAAAATGGCTAAAAAACAACGGAAGTTTGCGGGAGGAGTCACAGATGGCAGAAGCAGACGATCCATAAAGGCCAGTACGAGAATTGTATGTGTCGTTTAGACACTAGGTGTAACATTTTGCCTGTTTGTGTGTGTTAATGCGAACAGATATTTCGTTTAAGTCAGCAAGGTTTTGTTAGTGAATTCATGAGAGAATACTCGAGGCTGACACAGGAAGATACTTTCTCGACAGAGCGATTAGCAAGTTTTCCTGTTGATAGGCTTGCGGATTCAAATAAAACTTGTGATTTTTTTCCTTATTCATTTGAATTTTATTTTAATAAAAACAACGATGCGTTATCAATGAGCGAACTATAAAGAAAAAACAAACAAAAAACTAATTTCGGCAGATAACCTGTATCAAAATATGACCTAAAACGTAATATCATACAATACTCGGGAAAATAAACGCAGTCTATACATTTGGAATCTTTGACACCTATATACAGTAATACCTTGATATACCAAGTTTCGCTATAACGAACTTAGTATTTAATACAATCAAGCCGATTCAATCAACGCCTACAATGTTAGTGTACATGATGATGGAATAACTTCTGCCTCAGAACTAATGAACAAATGATCTTAGTTAGGCAGTTAATATCAGATTCAATGCAACGCAATACATCTAATTTTCTCCAGTTTTGTTTGTTTCGTCAAGCGTTCCATAGGTACCTATTGACTGTTTTCAAGTTTTCTTCGTAACGTCAACTTCGTTGTAAGAATTCTGACATTGTGTTGTTTTTCACCACGATAAAGTGTTTAATTTGCAAAAAGTGAGTTGTTAACCGAAGAATGTTATTTTGCCACAAAATGCAGAAACTAATGAAACCATGTGCAGATATTGTTGAAGCAATTATAAAATCATGGAAAGTTATCTCGTTAGCACAAAAGCAGTGTTGTAAGTGAAATTGTATGTACACTTTTTACTTCTAATAGTGTAGGTTATCGTGATTACAATGTATGTACAATAAATAGCGTAATACTATTTTTAAATACATTCTTTTAAAAATGCGATTAATACTTATTAAAAGGTTTATATTATAAGATTTTAAATTATTAAGGTTGGTAAGTGGGATAAAAATGACCTAGAAATGTTATTTGATATACGAATTTTCAATATAAAAACGAAGTTTCAGGAACGCATCTACTTCGTATATCGAGGTATTACTGTATTAACAATGTTGAGAAAATATTTATTCCTTCGTGATCTTATAGGCAGCTAATGTGAGCCATTTCCGTAATATACTCTACGCGTCTAATATACAAAAGTTAGAAAATCGCGTCAGGAAACTGGCTTCTATTTGAAATTCAAACCACTTATCGTCCACAATTCCTAGAGGGGTGGATTTTAATTGCTATAGTTTCTACGCTTAACGAATTATATTTAACAAGTAGAAAAGCCGGTTGTGGTCGTAATACAACGGTCCTAGCGTTTCCTTTGTTTGCGGCAACGTTACAAGATGTTTCCCTTCAGCTTGCTGGCTTTTTTTTTATTTTAATTTTTGTATTTTGATTTTTTTATATAATACTTATTTTTGTTTTTTGATAAATAGGTAAATTTAATTCCGAAAACTCCCATTAATACGTACACCATCCATGAAAAATCTAACAATTAAAATAGATTTTTTTGTTTCAAAAAATTATTTCAAAAATACCTTCTGGTATGGAAATATGCTAATAATTTTTTTACAAAAATAAAAATATTAAATACAAAAAACAACATTTAACAAACAAAAAAACAACATTTAACAAACAAAAAAACATTTATTTTTATAATTTGGTTTAATCAAATTTTTGTATGTTGCCCTTATTTACTAAAAATTTCTTTGTACACAATATTTTTTGTGTATATTTTGTGAGAATTCGGAATTAATTTTTCGTGTTCGATACGGTCAATAATTTTCATTTTTGCATCGCAAGATCGCCTTACTCTTGACAACGCGAAATATAATTGTCCATGGCTAAACACAGGCTCAGACAAATAAATACCTACTTTTTCGAGGGTTCGGCCTTGAGACTTATTTATTGTCATGGCGAACAATGGAAATTGATTAGGTAGATAGGTACTACTTACCTAATTTTAACGTTCTCAAACGTAAGGACTCTAATATCGCCAAGACAACAGAAAACGGTTTGTTTATTTCCGAGGAAAACGTCACGTCAACAGAAAACAAAAGTCATTAGGAACCGTGTAATTATTCCTAATTCAAAATTTAAGTCCATATTATGTTCTTACGCCATATATATATATTATTAAGATTAAGATAAGATAATGTTCCTTATTCAAACTTGCAAGTACACATGCACCAAAAAAAGCCACGGCGCACGCCGGTCGGTTTAAGCAAATTACATTATAGATAGCGTAGAAGAAATTTGCTTCGAAAAAGAAGACTACAACTCCGAAGGTACATACTTCACATATATATAATTGTATAAAAGGCCAAAGCATACAAATCACTACCGGGTTGCTATTTCACCACAAGTTAATAGAAATATGATACTCTGGAATTTAATTTCTGTATACAGCTTTTTAACCGCTCATATAGGCGTTTGAAACGGAAATGATTGCAGATGAGTCTTTCTACTTTCTCCATACGTAGTATAGGGAAAGTACTGTGATAACCAAAACAATCGTCTTCGAGATTTCGACGGAAATACACGTTTTGAGGTCCCTAGAACACGTTTAGACTATTTTCGGAATAATGTATGTGTGTGCGTGGATGGATGGAGGTATGTGATTGTGGGCGCTCTAATGTCCAAAAACTAATCAGTTTTTGTACCCATACCAAAGTCTTAATTATGAAGTTTGCTAACGATGTGGCTAGTACTTTTTGAGTTAGAGCGCCCACAATCACATACACACACAGAAATCATTCCGAAAATAGTCTAAGCGTGTTCTAGGGACCTCAAAACGTGTATTTCCGTTGAAATCTCGAAGTCGATTTTTTTCGTGATCTCAATATTTTCCCATTACTACGTATGGAGATAGTAATAAGAGAAAATTAGTGGCAAACTGATAATAGTACTTAACAGATGACGCGAGATCGCTGATTCGCGTCGATTTACCCGACACGCATATTGGAATTTATGCTTCACACCCACAATCGCACGTGTGAAAACGCCATTTAATACTTTTTCTATCGTGAAACTCCCGGCAACGTAAAGAGGCTTTGATGAGATATTCCAAAAAGCTTGGAAACTGATGTGCTCGGGCAAAATGCCCAACCTATTGCCCACGAAGCAATTTTATGCGGCCCACCGTCAGTGTCTGGTAGTTTACAAAAGTTTTTTTTCTTTTAACTTACCTGCCAAATATAATTCTTTATCTAGAAAAAATTGTTAAAATGTTTATTTTAAAACTAGGACTTCTTAATAAATACTTCTAAAATGGAATAATTTCTTTTTAATGTTGTTTTTATCTTTGCTCAAAGATATTTCTAAGACTGAATTTCATCTTGATTTTTAATATTGGAATTTTACCCTTAAAAACTTCATTTTAACTTAATTTGAATTCATATGGTGTATTAGAATCTCTAGGTAACTTCTGATTCCTCTTCTTAAGCATTGTTAAATCCAAATACGGCGCACCAAAGGTGTTAATGCCATCAATGCAGCCTATCATGTAGAAAATGTTGCCCGCCTATGTACCAGGCAGATATAATACTGCGGGTCGATTTATTCCATGGCCTTGAGCGTCAAATGTAAACATTTGGGACCAGTAACATTGACTAGAAGATACGAGAATTGTGTCGCCGAAATTTTGAGTAACGGCTTGTAAATAATAAAGTAAATGTTGTAATCATAGTTGTTGTCGTTCTCTTGCCTCATTTTAACGAATATAAAAACAATACTTGCCCTTAACTCTTCTTTAATATACGTCACCCGTCATATTTTAGTTCGCAGTATGCAGTGTCACTCACATGAGCATCGACCATCATGTAAGTAGCAACGGAATAAAGGTTGAGAACCGCTGCGCTAGTATAAATCAATGATCTTGCTTCATAGATTATTTTTCTCGGTAAAATTTATTTTGTCCGACTATTATTTCTGTCCCGTTTGATTGTCTGCTCATCAAATTTGATTCAACTAATTTTTCTTGAAAGAATTTTGCAGAAATCGTGTGATCATGTGTTCCATCAAAATTTACAAACTATGATTATTCGTCGATATTAGACAGGTTAGCTTCAAAGAGCGGAAGAACAATACAGGGTATTAACATTCAATCTACGTTTTGTATCAATAGTGCATACGATTTATTTAATTTGAATAAAATATATAATTAAGAAGAATGCTTACCAGTAAAACGAAAGTTTGCCTTCCTTATAAAGTACGAAGACCCAAATCCGGTTGTCCAAAATCCGGAATTATCCGAAATCCGGATATTGATACAAAATTTTCCATAAAAAAATCCCAATTCCAATTTTCAAACAACTTCACTTGAATTCGGCAACGCATCTGTTTTGCGACTGACCTCTAAGTAAGGTCTGACGGACTGAGCAGCTTGGCATGTGAGGGAAGAAAACTTTACACATAAGGGACAAACAGTCCAAACCCAAACAAGTGGATCAAATTACTCCATAGTGATTACTCTAAAGCAGTGTTTCTCAGCCGTTGTGCCGCGGCACACTGGCGTGCCGTGGCATCGGCCGTAGAATGCCGCCAAATTATTGTTTTGTTATTTACGACTAGTTATCTAGCATGCTTATATTCACGATCAAGTGTAAACGGGGCACAACGCGAGATGGCGAATGCACTCTCCGCGACCCTGCACAGCTCAGTTGATGCTCATTGATTACATATACGTGCCACAGTGTCATCGTGCGTATTTCGTGTACAAAAACAGTGCACATAACAACAACGTACTTTCGGAATTCCTGTGTGAGCAGGATGTTTGTTAGTCGGTCGATGTTTACTTGACAAAATATTAAGAACACGCAAATATTAACCCCACCACATCGAGTTGTTAAGTTTAATATTTTATTTCTAAAGGTTGGTGCCCATCGCAGCACGCGTGCAGAATTATCGCCTTTCTTCGAGAAACAGCGCGTTTGGAGCTTGTCAAAATTGTAGAAACAGGCCTTATAAGTTTTAGTAGCAGCGAACCAGTTTTAATTTGTGTGAGAAACATTGTGTCGTTAACAATAAGAGATTTGCTATTCAAGTTGATGAATCAACTGATGTCAGCAGATGTACTCAGCTTATTTCAGTCGTCATAGCACTTTTTGTTTTGCAAGGAATTATCTCAAAGGAAGAGAGGAAAAGAGATGTTCAATACAGTGAACAGTTACATGGAAAGAGAGAGAAAATATTTATCTTCAATAGTCAAATTGTGTTGGAGTCTGTACGGACGGAGCGGCGTCCATGACTGGAAAAGTAAAAGGCTTTATCACTAAGGTTAAGGAGAAAAATGAACCGATCGCTGTGACGCATTGCATGATCCACCTTGAAGCTCTCATGGCGAAGACACCACCAGATGAACTAAAAAATGTAATGGAGCAGGTTTTTAAGATGGTAAATTTCATTAAATAACGCATATTTTCTATACTGTGTTCAGAAAAAAAACTCTTTTGTGACATACAGAAGTTAGATGGTTATCGAGAGGAAAAGTACTTGAAAGAAAGTGCCAACTGCGTCAAGAGCTGGAAGTATTTTTCACACAATAGAAGAATACTCATTTTCTTGAATTAATACGTAATGAATATTGGTGTGCGAGATTAGCATATCTTGCAGACATCCTTTGCTTACTAAATGTGTTAAATGTTCAGTTTCAAGGTAGAGATGAGAATATTCTGACCCTTTCTGACAAACTAGTACATACTTTCAAATGCAAACTAGGTCTGTGGAAGAAACGATCGAAAAATGGTAATATGGATATGTTTTCTATTGCTGCCCAGATTGATTCAACAGGCAAGTTATTGAAGGCAATTACTGAGCAACATCTAATATTGCGTGAAGATCAATTTCATCATTATTTTCCGTTGCTTGAAGTCCACAATTTTGGATGGATCATGAATCCGTTTTAAAAGGCATCTTTTGCAAGTGGCGAAAAATTAGGATTACAAGAACAGTCAGAATTGATCGAGATAAAAATGAACAGAAACTTACAATTGAAATTCCATGAAATAACATTGCCAACATTCTGGCCGCTTCTGGAGAAAAATCACCCTGCCATAGTATCTCAAGCTATGAAAGCGTTACCTTCCTTTTGTTCAACTTATCTGTGGGAGTTTGCATTTTCAACGTTAATTATCATCAAGAACAAGAAAGGAAATCTGCTGAGGTCAGTCGATCAAGAGCTTCGAGTAGCCTTAAGTACTATTGAGCCTCAGCTCGATCGTCTTGTGTTCAGCAAAGCAAGCCCAAATATCACATTAATGATAAGTAGTATCTTTTAAATAAAGTATTGTATAATTTGGTGTACCGCGAAAACTTCGATTACTTTTCAGTGTGCCTTTGCACTGAAAGGGTTGAGAAACGCTGCTCTAAAGAATAACTTTTCTATTTACTAGCAACGCTAATCAGTGTTTCTTGAGATTCGCATGTCTTCGGATTTTCATACCGTACTACGTTGTATAGTGACTTTTTTCTTATAAGTACAGGTATTTAATATGTGCGTACGTATAGTATCCAACGATTTCATACATAGAACTTGCTAGATTCTTTAGAATATAAAAATTTTCCTATCCTACCATCCAATTTTTCCATCAAACCGGCATTCCAACTAACAAGTTCCGGATATGCACCAGAAAAAACTTCACATTACTACAGAAAGCAAAGAATTAAAAGTAATTAATATTACCTATGTTACGATTAATAGGTAGTTTATCTAATTTCCTTGTTCTAAGAGTCAATAAAAATAATCCAATTGCTTCTTTCTATTCCATGAAATCTGAATGTAATATTCTTCCAGATACTTCTAGCATTTTGCGTTAATTCGACCTTCTTTAGAAAAATACCGTACAGTTCGTAGGACGCTTTATTCCCAGTTTTTTTTTAATTTTAACCGTTATTTTATAACTAGCGCATTACATTTTTTAAATGTTTTAAAAATCTATCCTGGATTAATGCGGGTGAAACAATAATAACTCGTTACTAGTCATGTTTGCAGTAGAGCCAATTCTACAGTAAACGTTAACGCATCGTGCAACAGTTTTAACACAATACACTTCTAAACAAACAGCTGCAGAGAGAAGCAAAGGCCTCCGAAAAATATAATATTTTAATTTAACGAAAAGTTCGCTCAAATATGTTGCAGAGATACGCCCCAAACAAATATAATTTTTAAAAATAAACAATAATCAATTCAGTTCTTTTCAAACATGTTCAAACATCATATTTCATTAATTCTCCACATAAAAGTTAACAGTTATTTTTTAACTCACTTTCCTCCTGTATTTTGAAATCAAAATCTGAATATGTAACATTTATTTTACATTGCATACATATATGAAACTTTATTTTGCGTTTATTTATGCTTATTGACTCATAAAATGAAAAGGTGAGAGAAAAAGGTGAGAAGAAGAGTTATTGGACGAGAAGGAATAGATGGAGGAAGGGAGAGAGAAAAAGGAGAAAATATGGGAAGGAAGGAAAGAGGAGAGAGAAAAAACTGAGGTGAAAGGAGACATAAGGGGGAAAGGAAGAGAGGTTAGGGAGAAGGAGTTCAAGGAGAAGAAACGCAGCGAAGCGAGAGGAACAGTGCAAGTAGGACACTTGGAACGCGGTATGTGGTCAAATGTAAAGGGAATATTGGGGGAGGGTGGGGGGGGAGGAGAGGTGGAGGCGTGGTAACAGCAGCGTGAGACAAAGAGAGAGAGAGAGAAGTATGAACTGGAGTGGGACACTTGGAGAGAGGGAGGGAGAGAGAAAGATAATTAGGTATTAGAGTTGAAGGGAAGAAGAGAGGAGACAAAGAAGCGAAGGGAGTAAAGGACATGCGTGTTCGTATCTATCTAGTACTTAAAGGAATGTTATGAGGTAGGAGGTGAGAAATCTCGTAATAGAGACAGAGTTAATGGGGTGGAGGTCGTTGCACCGAGCGAATGGGCTCGCATTCTATATCACGTAAGAGAAGATGGTCATCGGACATTGGACGTTCTTCGTCCTTCTGCTGGATTATATTGGTTTAGTGAGAGCTCTACGTAGCTATAAGAGAGAGAGAGAGAGAGGAGTGCGCGCCGATGGAGGAAAAGGAGATATGAGAGAGGATACATGTACGTAGGGAGGAGGATCGGCTGGGATTGGTTCGAGGACTGCTTTGGCTATTGACACGGAATGGGCGGTCATTGAGCACTGCGTGGCAGGGGATGGAGAGGTTAGCAGGGCTGGAGCGAGCGGGAATGGATGCCTCGCGGAGGGGTGGTGCAGATTAGTGTGCCCGGGTGCGGGCCGAAATACCGCCCCGCGTGTGAATCATGAACTGCGTTCCAGGCGGCTGGTTACCGGGACTCCTCTGCTCCTCCTCCCCTCCCTCTCCCCTTTTCCCTTCTCTCCCTCCGCGCCAGGATGGCCCTTATTTATTCGCGACTTCGTTTGCACTCAGGGAATCCATCCGTGCGTCACCGTGACTATCTAGTGACTTCATTACTCGCGACCTTATTTTCGTTTTTTGGTCGATAGAGAAACTGATATTTCCGAAAACATCTTGGATCTCAAAATTATCCTCACCATTCCGATTTTCCATTCTGCTGTTTTATATAGCTGTTGGTGTTTTATTTTTGGAACACCTTTTCGAAATGTCTAAGACTTCGGCGATAATCGTTACGCGCAGCAGGGTATAGAGATTAATGAGTACGTGATTCGAAACAGGAACAAATGTCTCGAAATAGTATTTCGACTGAAATACATCGAATTACTGATGGCATTATATTAAGCTGAAAAATATGTTTAAATATTCAGCGTAGATAAAAATTTCCAAGATAAGTCGAGGCAAACAAACACAGCTAAAGCTTCCTACATTATTAAAAGTATCGGATAAAAACAGTATGAATTCATTGTTTTAGAACAAATAAAGTAAAGAATCAAAAATAAATTCTTGTTTCAAATATAAGTCACATAAGTATAGGCGCGGACATATGGATAAAGGTTTGACGGAAAATAAACGCACAGATAGGCTGAAAGACATTTTACAAGAGTGTAAGAGGGAGGGAGGAAAGGAGAGACTTTGAGAGCGGAGGGAAAATGAGGGCAAGGAGAGGGAAAGCAACTGATGTAGAGCCAGTTGATGGCGCCGTGGCAGGAAGCGAGAGGGGATGAGAAAGTGAGAGGGAAATAGCAATGGAGAGGTGTGAGGAGTGCGGCAGTGGTGGGTATTTAGCACCCTGGGGAATGAATTGTCCAAGAGGCGCTCTATATGTGTGTGTGTGTGTGTGTGAGAGAAAAAGAATGGGAGGGATAGGAGAGAGGGTGGAGAAGAAAAGGGCTTTGAGGGTAGAGAGTGATGGCAGACAGAGAGAGAGAGGTATGAAATACTATATAGGACAATGAATTCGGATCTCTGCGGGAAGAAAGAGCGGCGAAGGCAACTCCGCCTATGACGCGTGAGAAATAGCTGTAATGCGCCATTTTGTGGATTCGAAAATGAGTCTGGAGACAACATTACTGTAGAAGTATGGCAAGCAGTCGCATCCGTGATGCTTTAATCACAGAGAGAGCTCTGATAGCGTAGATTAATTAAATAATGCGGTCCCGCTTTCGATTCCAGGAGCTCTTCTTAGCTCTATATGATTAACACTGGGGCGGGAGTAGGATATTTTTAATTTGCAGTCTCAAAATTTAGAATCTCTATGGAAATCGATAACAAAACAAGTGCCAAGGAAAATAAATACTGCTTTCGTTAAATAACCTCAAATACATTGAAAATCAGCTTAAAATTAGTTTTTAATCTTAAAAAGCGCCTATTTCTCAAAATGAAGTAATGAAAGAAATTTAAATACCATGATCACCTTCTTAGTTTTTATTACCTCATGTTTTACGTCTTAACCCATTAACGCCGGCCGTCCTCATTTGAGGACGCCTTGTTTAACTACTATTTTGACAAAATGTTTTACAAAGTCTTCCCGTTTTGATTTTATCTCGAATGTGGTGAGTCTCGCGGGCTTTGTAGGCGCACACTTAGTCGCGAAATACGTTTATTCTGTGATTGACTGCCATCGAAAAAGTACGTAAAAAATTTCTCCTACCACTGCAATGAAAGTTGTTCCTCATTAAAATTAGTGGACTTGTTTATAAATTATATACAACGTATTTGATTAAAAATACATTGTTTTACCGTAAATAAAACATTTAATAATTATATTTATAGTGTATGTTTTTTTATTTCAAGTTATTTCAGGCCGTCCTCATATGAGGACGTTAGGCACATATGTATGTAAATGTTGGTGCATTGTAGGTACAATATTCGAACTTATTACAGATACCGTGCCATGGAGAGAAGGTATTTTTCTCGAGAAAAAAACTTTTATGGACTGGATGAGGCCATTCTTGCTATAATGAATGAAGAATCTAGTGATGACGAAAATTCCAGGGAGTTTCAAATAAAAATTATTCCACCAACTTTAGATGAACTGACTGACTGTGAGGAATATGCACAACAAAAAAACCATCATGCCTTCAACGTTAGTGTGAATGAGATGAAAACATTTTTTGCTGTTTTATTGCTGACAGGTTACAATAGTTTACCAAAAGAGCTAATGTATTGGTCTCTCGATGAGGACTTGGGAGTTCCTCTTGTTTACGATAGCATATCTCGAGATCGATATTTAGAAATCAAACGATTTTTGCATTTGGCTAATAATAGCGAAATAGGGAATTCTGAAGGCCGGATGTTCAAAATTAGACCATTTATGAATATGCTTATAAAAAGTTTTTGCCAATGGGGTTTCTTCCACAAAGATTTTTCAATAGATGAATCCATGGTAGGTAAAGTATTTTGGACACAATCCAGCAAAACAATTTATAAAAGGAAAACCTGTAAGGTTTGGTTATAAAAATTGGATGCTTAGCAGTTCTTCGGGGTATTGTTATGTCTTTGATGTGTACTGTGGAAAAAATCATAATCAACCGAAAAATTCCAAATTACCTGTAGGCGCGCGAGTCGTGATGGATTAGTTGAACCATGTACCTAATCCCTCAAATCACGTGGTTTTCTTCGATAATTATTTCACCACTTACGCGTTATTGGTATACCTCAAAAGGAATAAAATCAGAGCAATGGGAACTGTTAGAGATAATCGAGTACATAATTGTCCTATTATGCCTTCCAAGGATATGAACAAAAAGAACAGAGGTACCTACGACTACCGTTTTGACGAGAATAACGATATATTGTGTGTAAGGTGCAAAGATAACAATGTCTGCTTTATTCTTACAAATTATCATTTCGTAGAACCCCTGAATTATGTATTATGTACGAAGTTACCTAAGAGATGCCAGGGCAAATAAATGCAATAAAAGACGCAGAAGTAGTAGTAATCCTGAGTTGAGCAACGACAATCACTTTCCAGAGAAACTAGAAAAACAATTAAGATGTTGTGTGTGTAACATGAAGGCTAGATGGTCCTGTAAGAAGTGTAAAAAAATATTGTGCTTGGAAAAAGGTTGTTACGAAAAATACCATGTATCTGCCTAGCGTCCTCATTTGAGGACGGCATTTTTTCTAAAATAAACAAAATAAATTCCACTGATTTTAAAAACTATATTGCTTTATTTTGCATTTTTCTAACCAATGAAGAAATTAGAACAATTTTCGCCTGGCCATTTTCCCGCAGGCGTTAATGGGTTAATCTGTTCATTTAAAAAGAAACAAAATTTGCATATAAAGAGAAAAAATCTGATGTGGTCAACACATGACGTTTTCCATATTAGCGGTATAGATATTTAAATAATTATGAATAGCATCATAAGGCAAAATTATTATTTCGTATCGTAAAAAATACAGTCATTCTTACTGCCGTCAATTATATTTTGTATATGTTTACAGAAGTCACCGCTACGTGGTGGTGGCGCTGTATACTGAACATTTACAAATAAGCAAAATATCTCCGAAATGGATGGTTCTACGAAAATTTGTTTCAAACAAAACTTGCAAGAGATATTATTCTCTACAACTTTGGACCTCACAAAGATTACCAATAACGACGTTTTTAAGGAGGAGGTATTTGACAGAAACCGAAAAACCGATTATTTATAAATAATTCCTAAACAATAACTGCTATGGAAGGTTGTTTGGAATAAAAGTTGCAGGAAATTACATTCGCTATAACCTTTGTATACCCCACACTGTGTGTATATATACATATATATACATATATATACATATATATACATATATATACATATACATATATATACATATATATACATATATATATACATATATATACATATATATACATATATATACATATATATACATATATATACATATATATACATATATCTATATATATATATACTAGTTGAAGTGTCCGTTGAATTTCAACGGATTTAATGAATCTAAAACTTCGACCATATAACTTGTAAGCATCGCAAGAATAAGATAGTACACAGTTATACCCGTCGAATAAAGCAAAAACGAAGAAAACCGCTCCGCATTTTCCTATTTAAATGAATTAAGGAAGAAAATCTTACGAAAATAACGTATAACCTCCCTACCCCTCCCTTCCACCCTCTCCTTCCCTTCTCCCCCTCCCTAACCTCTCTCCCTCTCTCTCCCTCCCCTCTCTTCTTTTTCCCTCCCTTCCCCTCCATCTCCCATCCTCCCCCTCTCCACCCCTTCCCTCTAATTCCCTCTCTCCATCTCCCCCCTCTGTTACCATCCATCTCTCTCCCTCCCTATCTCGTATTAAAAGCATTCAAAGCGAACAAACTTACGAACATTCTCCTTTATATGTTAGATTATAAGATAATTCAATTAAACACAACAAAGATTTGGTGTTAAAATGTTTCCCATATAAATGCATTGAACTCTCAATTTCGGCGACAATGGGAGTTGTCATGGTAGCTTATAATTGGTATTGTAAAAAAACTGATAAAATCACGTATTTTATTGATTCCAAATGCATTTTTATGCTAAATCGATCAGGATTCGGATTCTTGCTTCAATCAGAATAAACTCTGTTCTTTTCTTCGTAAAACCATTCAAGTCTCAAGTTCATATCATGTTTCTAAGTAATTTTAAAATTCAAATGAAAAATAAGCTGCACTCGTCCCTATGCTACTCAAATGGAGAAAATGAAAAAATAGAAATTATTTCTGTCTGTGTGGGGTGGTTGTTGGGGTTCCCGGGTACCCTATGTTACTCGTAGAGTCATATAAAGTCAATTTTCGATAGCTCAAAGGGCGTGGGAATGTATAAGGAACAGACAGACAGATGGACAGACATTTAATTATATATATATATATATATATATATATATATATATATATATATATATATATATATATATATATATATACAGGGTTATTATAAAGTAGCTTTACAACATCAACGATATATTCATCTTGTATACTTATGAAAATGAAGTAATGCAACATATCACATTAAGGAGTAACACCTCAAGTTTTCGATGGGCTACAAATTTTCAATATGAGCACCAGAGGTAATTCGACAAACATCCCAGCGAATCTCCAGCTCCTCCCATACTTCTGCAGTGTTTCAGGGGTGACTTGTGATACGGCAGCAGTGATCCTGGTCTTCAGTTCATCCACATTCGCTGGTAATGGTGGTTGATAAACACTGTTCTTGACGTAACCCCAAAGATAGAAGTCCATTGGCGTCAAGTCTGGTGACCGTGGAGGCCAATCAATGGGACCCCCACGTCCAAGCCACCTGCCTGGGAAGTGATGTTTCAGGCAGTCTGTCACTGCCCGATGATAATGGAGAGGTGCGCCATCTTGTTGGAAAATCAATCGTCCACGGGGGTCATCATCGCTGATTTGTGGCAAAAGGAAATTCTCGAGCATATAGAGATAAACAACCCCAGTAATGATCTCTTCGTGGAAGAAGAAAGGTCCGTAAATTTTCTGTGAGCTCATTGCACAGAGCACATTAAGTTTTTGGGAGTCACGAACGTGTTCGAGTAACTCGCTTGGCTTTTCTGTGCCCCAAATACGGACATTGTGAGTGTTTACGTACTCACTAACATGAAACATTGCTTCATCACTGAAAATGATACACTCAAGCAGGTCGTTTTCATCCATCTGCCTTCCCAGCATGCCCACAAAAAATGTTTTACGCTTCAGTTTGTCTTCATCTGTGATTGCTTGCAGCACACAATATCGGTAAGGTTTTAGCTGCAAACGTTTCCGTAACACTTTCCACAGGGTGGGTTGTGGCACACCCTGTTCACGGCTTGCACGTGTTGTTGATTTTCTCCGGCTTCTGGGAAACGTGCGCCTCACATTCTCCACTGTTTCGTCGCTCACACTCGGTCTGCCTGTTTTCTTTGCATGACGCACACAGCAACCCATATTCACGAAATTTCTGTGCCATTCGTACTTGGAGGCTTTCTGTTGTAACAAGTGCGAAATCTTCTCTGCACTTCTGTTGCAGACTTTGTCTCCTCAAACCAAAAGACACACCGTGCTTTCTCAGCACCGGTGAAATCTGCCATTTTTGTTAATGTTACAGCAGCGCCTCTGGTGGGCAGCTGAGATACTGAAATCTACTAGGAAAAAAACTTGATAATCATGGTTCTCATTCAGTGCCAGTACTACTCCCACTCCCATTATCAGAAAGCTGCTATCAGCATACAAAGTTGTAAAGCTACTTTGTTATAACCCTGTGCGTGTGTGTGTGTGTATATATATATATATATATTTATTTAGGACAACTAGGTGTTGAAGGAAACCCAGTGAACACTTACCGGAGGGAGAGCCGCTGGGGTGTTCAAGAGACACATTTGTAGAGATTAGAGCTTTCGGGATGATCCCTTCGTCGGCACAAGAGAGCCACAACTGATATGGCAGTGACACTGGGGTGAAGGTGTGGGGGTGGAAGGGAAGGGAGCGTGGAAAGGTCGGGGATTGGAGGATGGAGAGGGGGGAGGGGGCAGAGTGGAAAGAGAGGCCGGAAAGAAGGAAATATTAACGGATATTGAGGCCGGGAGAAGAGAAAGAGTTTAAGATTTGGATATGGGCCAGTTCTCATTGACGGAGTTGGGGAGCGGAACCGTAGTCCGGGAGGGCGCGAATGGCCCTCACCGTGAAACAAACACTGACACAGAGATTGTGATTGTTTGCATGAACGGCCACGGGTAGCTGTCGTTTAAGACTGACGCTGATTCGATGGCCGTTCATGCGAATGTTGAGGGAATTGCTGGTGAGTCCGACGTAAAAGGCGGGGCATTGGGTGCAGGTTAGTAGGTAGATGACGTTGCGGGTGGTACAGTTGGTAGGGGTTGTTATGGGGTAGGTGATGTTGGTGGTGGGGTTTGAGAATGAGTTGGAGGGTGGGTTTATAGGGCATGTTAGGCATCGGGGTCAGCGACAGGGGTGGGACCCTGCAGGGTGCAGAGGAGTTGAGGATGGGGGTTCTTCTCTCCACAAGATGTTGGCTAGGTTGGGAGATCTCCGGAAGGAGAGGATTGGGGGTGTGGGGAAGGAGACCTGGTTGGGGAAGGAAGTGAGGATTGGGTGGGCAGCCTTTAAGATGCTCTTTGGGGTATCGTGGATGCCGGGATAAATGTGGTGATTAGGGTGAGTTGGTGGTAGAGTCGGGGGTTGCGGGGCGGTTGGAGTGTAGGTTAGGGCTGCTGGGTGCGACATCCCGTCGGATTTGATCCCGGATCAGGTCCGGCGGGTATCCGCCTTGGAGGAATGCATTTTCGAGGACGGAGCAGTACTCGGAGAGTGAATACCTGTCCGAGCAGATTCTTCGCTCTCGGCGGGGGGTAGGGCGAAGGGGATTGAAGTTTTGGTGTGGAGGGGGTGGCAGCTGTGGAAGTGGAGATATTGAAGGCGGTTGGAGGGTTTTTAATGCACTTTGGTGTGGATTTGGTTCTCTCGGATGGAGAGGTCGACATCCAAGAAGGTGATGCTGGTGGGGGAGGAGTGGTAGGTGAAGGAGAGCGTGGGGTGGGAAGAGAGGCGCTGTAAAAAGGATTGGAGTGAGGCGGGTCCATGTGTCCAAAGAAGGAAAATGTCGTCGATATACCTCAGCCACAGGAGTGGTCTGGGGTGTATGTCGAGGAAACGTTCCCCCCATTCACCTAGGAAGACATTGGCGTATGAGGGCGCCATGCGAGTGCTCATCGCCGTACCTTTTCTTTGTAGTAACAGACAGACAGACTGCATTGCAAAAACCACTTTTTCGGATTCAGCGACACCTAAAACGTATATTTCCGTAAAAATCCCGAGGTCGAATTTTTTCGCGATAACAATACTTTCTCGATACTTCGTATGAGAAAGTAAAAACAATTAAAACGAAATTAAGTCACGCAGAAATCTGAATAAACATTTCCCCATGCAATTCATTTTCGCCACTTTTAAAAATAACGCGGTGAAATCTCTTCGATGAACTAGTGATGTCATCGTAGGTTCCTTTTATGCGATTCTGATATTAATAAACCGGAATTTCGGAGAATAAACATCATGACAAATTGCAAAATCGTCTCACCAAATTAAGTTAAGCATTTGATAAACGGATTTATTATTTTTTTTGAGTATCGACCTTTAAATGGCTAAAGATACTTTTAATGGGCCCACTCGAATTCATATCCCACCAGCAATGCACGGAAATAAAACCAGAAAATCCAACTTAGGAATTAAATTCGGCTGAAAAAGACGATGATATGTAAAACCGGTGTATTTCGTTGAAATCTCTCTGAATTTCGGTGGTAACGCAATAGACGGCAGCAAATTCGGCTTACGTTTTGTACAAAACTCCTTCCTCGGTTTTTTAACGCTGCCTATGCGTTCGCATATGTAGGAACCGATGTCGCGCGGCGAGGTGCAATTGATGGAAAAACACGAAAAGGGCTGGACCCTCTCGATTTGTCTTCCCTCAAAAGGACCTCCTACTATTTCATTCTTCCCTCCATTTCACCCTTCCTCCAACTTCTCTCCAACTACCGCCCATTTTCCACTTCCAGATTTTTCTTTAGGAAATAGATTATTCAGATATCGAAATCCTAAATTAAGCACCAGTATATTATGCCATGACCAGCTGTATCAGGCGGGGAAATTATCTTTAAAATGTTTTTACATGTAATTTTAAGTTTGTAGGTCTGCATGTGTTTTTTTTCAACCGTACGATGTTTTATTTCCTTTCGATTTTTTAATTTCTCCATACATAGTATGGGGAAAGTATTGCGATCACGAAAAAAATCGACTTCGACATTTCAACGGAAATACACGTTTTGAGGACCCTAGGACACGTTTAGACTATTTTCGGAATGATGGCTGTGTGTGGGTGTGCGCGTGGATGGATGGATGTGATTGTGGGCGCTCTAACTCAAAAACTACTTGCCATATGGATACCAAATTTCATATATAATGCTTTATGGTGAGCATAAAGAACAGATCAGTTTTTGGATAATAACGGTTAACCGAAAGTCGGTTTTTGCGATATTTCTCCGTTAAAACATCATTATTGTATACACAATTCTATACAAATTCTATAGATAATGCAATTTCCTACAACTTTCGTTTGAAACAATTTTCCATAGCAGTTATTGTTTAGAAATTATTTATAAAAACTATCGGCTTTTTCGGTTTCCGTCAAATATCTCCTTAAAAACAGCGTTATTGTAATCTTCGTAAGGACCAAAGTTGTAGAGAATAATATTTCTTCCAATTTTTGTTTGAAACAAATTTTCGTAGAACCATCCATTTCGGAGATATTTTGTTTTTTCTTAATACCAGTATACAGCGCCAGCACCATGTAGCGGTGAATTCTGTAAACATTTTCAAAATATACGTAATTTACGGCAATAAGGACGACTGCATTCTTTTACGATACGAAATAATAATTTTGACTTATAATGCCATTCATAATAATTTAAATATCTATACACCAAGTATGGAGAAAGTCATGTGTTGGCCATATCTGATTTTTCTTTTTCAATAGCAACGGATGCGTCTAACAAAGGGAGTATTAAGACATTCCCACTTTTGGTTCTTTATTTTAAGAAAAATGCGGGAATAAAAATTGGCTTCCTTTCATTTTATTCTACTGAGGATGAATCATCGAAAGAGATTTATAAATCGCTTAAGAACAAAATAGAATTAGTGTGCCTGTCATTAAAGAATGTAACAGCTTATTGTGCCGGTAATTCCGCTGTAAATTTTGGCAAGCATCAATGTGTTTATACGGAATTTTTAAAGGATAATAACTACATAGTTTCTGTAGGATGCAATTAACATATTTTGAGCAATGTGCTAAATAAATCTCTGAAAAATTTGAAATATGATTTAGAATTAATCGTCATCAAAATTTTTAATGATTTTAGCTCATCCATGAAAAGGATTGCTGAATTAAGAACATTTTTCGAATGGTCGGGAAACAGGGTCTGAAATACTTCGACATATTCCAACTCGTTGGCTTAGTCTTTTACCTGCAATTGAAAGACTCGTTAAGAATTTCGAGCCCGTTAAATTTAATTCTTGTCAACAAATTCAATCTCTCCAAAACTCCGAGATATTTTTGAAGATCAATTGGCCTTATCTTATTTAGAGTTTGTAATGAATTTCCTCCACAGTTAGTTGACCTCTTATAACTAAACAGGAGGGGAATGAAGGGCTTACATGCGAAATTTTATGAATTGATGGAAAATTTTAGAAAGGATTTAAAAAGTCGAAAAAAAGAAAATTATTACGGTTCGATGCCGCATTCTATTTTAAAGAAAAGCAGTAATGCTGATGAACTGAAACGTTTTAAAATTGATGCTGATAGTTTCTTGGATGTAAGCATGAAATATATAGAAAAATGGTATAACTTTTATAATAATATTTTTAAGTTATTAAAACCCATTGCGTTCAAAACTGTACCGAAAATTTAAAGATTTTGTGGAAACAATTGAAAATTTTCATATAAGAAACGTGGACATGGATATTTTGTTCGAAAATTTTTTAAAATTGAAAGTGTTTTTCGAAGAATATTGTTCAAATGACATCACAATCGCAGGAAAATGGGTGGAATTTTTTAAATTAAATCCAGATGCTGACGAATTGTTAAAAGCCGCCAGCTTTGCTTTATCTTTACCATATTCCACTGCAGCAAGTGAAAGAATATTTAGTTTTATGACTGCTGCATGGAGAAAAGATAGAAATAAACTGCTACTATCCAATTTAGAAGCTGAACTTATGATTAATCAAAACTTTCAATTGAATTGTGCGGAATTTCTCAGGTATCTAGATACTGAAGCTGGTAAGAAAATTCCAGAAGAGACAAAATCTAGCCTAAAATATGACAAATACATTGAATTTCAAATTATATTTTTAATATGTAATGTTTGTTTGAACGTTAATGTTTGTAAAATATTTAATAATATACATTAAACATATAGTTTTTGATATAATTAAGTCTTGAATTATTTTCATATAATTGTCCCGACTTATAATTTCAAAAATGTTCGATATAATGCAAATGTTCCGACTTGTGATTTTAAAAATCTGGCAACCCTAATGGGGGCCTACTAACAGATTGAAAATATTCCTTCAGCTCAGGAAACAGCTTCAGGGGCCTTTGTAGTTCTGGAAATAAACTAAGCCACCTGGTTTTAGTTGAGGATAACAACTTTTGATAATTGATAACTACATATTCACAAATATCTTTCAAAGCCCCCGTCCGAATGTTGTAAACAGTAAAATAATTGAATATTTTCAGAATAAGAGATTCTACGTCAACTTTCAATACATCTGCACCATGCTGAATGCAGTTATGTGGAATATGTGCAGGGCGTCCGATGCCCACGATGTTCCTTTTTAGTTTCCGTTTCAAGAATGAGAAAACATTTTTGACCCCACTTCAATGCACGCCTCCAAAAGTAACATTGGCATTGTCACCTGTAAATGCAACACATATCGAAGAGAGATCATATTTTTCTAGCGTTACCAATAAATGAGATGAAATGGTATCGGCAGTTTCATTGGGAGTGGCTTATAGTTCAAGCACTTTTGCTTTGATTCCCATCGCTTTCCAATCAAAATACTGTACAAAGGAAAGATATGGAAGGGAGCCATGAACGCACTTTCCGGAAAGAAAATCCTGACAAATCACCGAATTTTAAAATGCCGGCCGGCCGGACGGAGGACGGAAGGAGAAGGGCATCTGGTATAATAACCCTATTCCGGAATCAACTCCTCACGAGTTGGCTACACTACGCGTGGCCTGTCAATGTATATGAATCACCGGCGGTATAAGATGCAGGGGCAAAGTCTTTCGCTATCGTCGAGAGAGAGAGAGAGAGAGAATAGGAGGGAGCAAGTGAGAGAGAGAAACTGAGAATGGGAGGGAGAGAGTGTGTGTGTGTGAGAGAGAGAGAAAGTGGTAATGGGAGGGAAAAGAACTGGATAGAGGAAAAAAAGAGTGAAGAAGAATAGGAAGAGTTTTAATTGAATTATTTAGTCATGCCTATCAGTCACTTTTGACGAGCATTTCCACTTGTATAATATATTCGTATATCCACCAATAACAAATCGATCCATTCTACACTGGCCCATATTGTAGTTCCTATTTAGTCCTCTATCGAAGGGATTCAAATCTGTGCAAAAGTATTCAACGACAGAACGGATTATCGAAAGATATGAGATTTTATTCGCACACGAAGGGCATTCTCTCAGGCATCTGTTTGAAAGCTCTCGATCACTGCTACACGGTTCTACAATTTTTACGCGTTCCATTTGATCAACTTGCTTCTCAGTGTAACTCCTATGCATTTGCAGTTACTGACATATTTTAAGATTGACCCATAAATTCCATAAGGATAATGGTTGAAGTGATGAAATTCGTGGCAGTACATTTTTCTATATATAAGTCTAGTTATCAGTCCTTATTCCACTTCGAAATGTCTAAGAGTTTTGAAGTCTTAAAGTTACTATTTATAATATCTGCCAAACCATTTATGCATATTACAAATAACAGCAGCCAAATTGCTCTTCCCTGCGAAACTCCAGATGGATTTTCACCACTCCTGATTCAACTAAATCAAAAAATACTCTTCGGATTCTATACACGTATTACTGGACAAAGACGATCCAGTTTACACATTTGTCGACAATTGAGTGCGCTTTATGTAATATTTTCCCAAATATAAATCCAAAATGCTGTGCCTACTTTTACTCCCTCATATGACGATTTTACAATATCGTGGGTGAGTAGATATGGATCTCGTTCTCTCCGAAAACTGTGTTGGTTTCTGTTAATATTATTAACGCTCTTCAAAGATGCGCATTATTGAGCTATTGTTAATGTGCTAAAAACCCTGAAAAGATGGTAGTCATTTACTTTATAGGATAATTTAATAGTCGTTCGTTTTGTTTTGTTCTTCAGTGTAACGTGGGGTGTTTCTACTTTCTCCATACGTAGTAATGGGATTGTATTCATGAAAAAAATCGACTTCCAGATTTCAACGGAAAAAGATGTTTTGAGGTCCCTAGAACACGTTTAGACTATTTTCGGAATGATGTCTGTGTGTGTGTATGTGTGTGTATGTTAGTGTGGGCGCTCTAACTCAAAAAGTACATACCATATCGTTACCAAACTTCACATATAACACTTTAACTTGAGCACAAAGAATTGATTAGTTTTTGGACAATAACGGATAACCGGAAGTCGCGGTTTATTCGAAATCCGATTCGGTTTTTGTGATATTTCTTTGTTAAAACATCATTATTGTATATACAATTCTAAACAAAAGTTATAGAGAATGTAATTTCCTACAGTTTTCATTTGAAACAATTTTCTATAGGAGTTATTGTTTAGGAGTTATTTATAAATAACCGGTTTTTCGGTTTCCGTTAAATATCTCCTTAAAAACATCGTTATTGGTAATCTTCGTAAGGACCAAAGTTGTAGAGAATAATATTTCTTCCAAGTTTAGTTTGAAACTAATTTTCGTAGAACATCCATTTCGGATATATTTCGCTTTTTCTTAATACCAGCCTACAGTGCCAACACCATGTAGCGGTGAATTCTGTAAACATTCAAAATATACATAATTTACGGCAACGACGTGTCTTCTTTTACGATACGAAATAATAATTTTGTCTCGTAATATTATTCATAATAATTTAAATATCTATACCCCAAATATGGAGAAAGTCATGTGTTGGCC
Organism: Uropetala carovei; assembly: GCA_036926305.1. Taxonomy (NCBI): domain Eukaryota; kingdom Metazoa; phylum Arthropoda; class Insecta; order Odonata; family Petaluridae; genus Uropetala; species Uropetala carovei. The sequence continues at coordinate 3,662,014 of JAXCHB010000280.1, forward strand.
ACATCAGATTTTTAATTTTGATATTATATGTTTAAACATGGAGCTAGTTCATCCGCTAACACAATGTAATGAATGCAAGCATGATTTCCGACTAAGGCGGTTTACTTTTATGGACCTGATTTAGCAGTTTTGCCATACCGTCTCTAATATTTCTATCTCGCTCATTTTAGAATTTATACTCGTAGAAAACCCTATTTCGATGACGAAACACTTTACGAAGTAATAATTTCCTTGAGAAGAGGGTCGTTTACAGTTTCACGGCTATTGGAGGTTAGTTCTGACCAACTCGAACTCTGCGCACGTAGGGCCGACATTCTTAGGAGTCTTTTTAAAATTACACAAAGTATCCTGCATCGGTGTTTGACAAATTCCTGTCACGCCTTTTCCTTTACAGACTTACGACTATTTATATATTTTAAATTCTCATTCACGATATAGCCACCATTTTACTAAAGGTATTTTACACGCCCGTGATGCGTTCTTTGTTTCGGTATCATTCACTGCGTGTCCTTACGATCACAAACGGGTTTTGTGAAAACAAAGACGCGAATGATGCGCAAAACTTCCATCTAAAAAACGTCGAAAATGTTATTAATAAAAAATAGTCGTCATTTGGTGTACGGTGTATGTTTCAGAGTCGAGGATGTAGACTAGTCGTGTTGGGTTAATAATTATCGCATGGCACAATGCGAAATCAGCAGTTGCTATTTTGTTGTCGCCAATACCATCGATGAGATATATTTTTCTAGTCAATTTTGCATGATTCTGTGCCAAAACGATTTGTCCAAGAGATTTTAGAGCAAATGCTTCCATTAGTTTCCTTAACTAACCTAAGCTACAGATTCTCACTCGATGGAAGGAAGATTAAAATCTATTCCAAGGATAATTGCGAGATCACCTATACTCCTGGTGACCGTTTGCGATGAGCTCCCTAATTCTGCCAACTTCTGAGTCGGGAAGAACGGTAAAAGGAGCAAAAGAATAACTTCTTTTACGGTTTCTTCTAAGAACTGATTGTAAGCACCAAACCATTTCGCAATATTCGCTGACGTTATGTTCTTCGAATTGGCTTCATAAACCAGTCCTAACGGCGATAAAAACTCTACCTCCTTATCTTAACGAAAGGAAGGGAGACAGAGAGAGAGAGAGGTTGAGAAGAATAAAGGAAGAAAAGATTTGACAAAGGGAGGAGGAGGTCGCCAAAAGGCCTTCCTGTGTAATAGAGTCCCACACGGGGCTCCAACCCAATCCAACCGCGGCGCCCTCGTGTGCTTCAAGTCTTTTAGAGTTTTCTCCTTTATACGCTCTCTCGACAGCTGTTTTAATCTCTCTCGAAGCGATGAATGCGTGTCCTCCGTTCGTTATGCCGCCGGCACGGCCATCCGCCCTCGCGCGTTCCGTTGGGCGGGCATTCACTTATCCCTTCCCGTTCGCCTCTTCTTTCCGTCGCACGCGAAGGCCGCCTCACGCGGAATGAAATTCGGAGGAACGATGAGTTTGGAAAGACCCTTAACTCCACCAAGCACTCTCCTCGAGATTTTTCGAGAGGGACGAAAGCGGCGAATGGCTTAAGTTTTTAAGGGAACGATTTCATCGCGGCGCGGCCATGTTGAGGCGGGAGGGAGAGGCGAGAGCGAGGGGCGGGGCCGAAGGAAGCGATAAAAGTTTTTATTGCCATCGGATAAAGTTATTCTGAAAGACTGCGGTATCGAGGAGACACCTCGCCCGGAAGAGGGGCGAATAACTCACGACAGAAGTATTCGCAAATAATACCGCTTTTCCATAAAGTATTTCCTTATTAAAAAGAGATATAAAGCAATAATAAGGATCACATTTCACTTGTAAGGGAAACTTTACTTTCGAGATATCGGCGGAATTGTGAACAGTATTTTTACTTTCTCCATACGTAGTATAGGGAAAGTATTGTGATAACGAAAAAAATTGACTTCGAGATTTCAACGAAAATTCACGTTTTGAGGTCCCAAGAACACGTTTAGACTATTTTCGGAATGATGTGTGTGTGTGTGTGTGTGTGTGTGTGTGATTGTGGGCGCTCTAACTCAAAAAGTATTTGCCATATCGTTACCAAATTTCATATATAACACTTTAGCATGAGCACAAAGAACTGATTAGTTTTTAGACAATAACGGTTAACCGAAAGTCGAGGTTTATTCGAAATCCCATTCGGTTTTTGCGATATTTCTCCGATAATACATCATTATTGAAAATACAATCCTATAAAAAGATGATATAGAATTTAATTTCCTACAACTTTCATTTGAAACAATTTTCCATAGCAGTTATTGTTTAAGAATTATTTATAAAAAATAATCGGTTTTTTCGGTTACCGTCAAATATCTCCTTAAAAACGTCGTAATTGTTCATCTTCGTAAGGACCAAAGTTGTAGAGAATAACATTTATTGCAAGTTTTGTTTGAAACTAATTTTCGTAGAACCATCCATTTCGGAGATATTCAACTTTTTTCGTAATTTCCAGTATACAGCGCCACCACTATGTAGGTGGAATTCTGTAAACATATTCAAAATATACCTAATTTAGGGCAATAAGGACGACTGTATTCTTTTACGATACGAAATAATAATTTTGCCTCATAATGCTGTCTATCTACTACAATAAAAGGCAATGTCTGCGTGTCTGTCAGCAAAGGCTGAAGCTTAAATCTCGCAAATTAATGAACCGAATTTGATGTGATTTTCAGGATAGCATTATGATATAATAAAATTTTGTTTTAACGTATTAAACTTGAGATGAAAGACCCGTGTTTGATTCCTGGAGACATTTTCTATTTCCCATAAGGTAACACGTAAAAAGGGACATTTCGACGTGCAGGCTTTCATTCTTTTTTAGATTAAAATTATAAAGAATTGACCTACAATCTTCGGATGTAAACCACATTGAAGTAAACATTATAAAGTTTCTTATTATGTTCATCTTTTTCCGCCTACAGTTCTACATTTCTCAATGTAAACGTTTAATTCACACAGTTTGAGGAAATCTTGCCATTTTCAGGGGATGTTGCCTTGCCTACCAATTCCATTGTTAGACCTCTATATCATATTGTTAATTCAATCCATATGGGTATAAACGTGCTTTGAATGCTTTTAATACGAGAGAGGGGAGGGGAGGGGAGAGGGTGAGAGGTTAAGATGGGGGGAGGGGGAGAGAGGGGGGAGGGAGAAAGAAGGTGTGAGAGGGGGAGGGAGAGGGAAGGAAAAAGAGGCAACTATTTTAAGTTTAACTAAAGATAGCCCGTCAACAACAGAATATTCACTAGAAATGTTGTGTATGGCAAAATATTTCATATGTAAAAGTGTGATATTAATTTTTTTTAATGAAAATAATAATCTATTTATCTACCTATAATTCTTCCGTTGATATTTCAACGGGCATTACACTAGTCTACTATAATAGTTTACAATGCCTGCGTGTCTGTCAGCAAGATGGCCGCCAGCGAAACACTATGAGAAATTACGACGAACAGCGTACTCTATGTTTATAATGAATTATTGTTATTTGGTTCATTCCGAAAGAAACACACCGACACAATACTTTTAATATACGAGAGGCGGAAGGATAGGTATTATTTTCATTTCAATTAACGTAAATGATTTTTAATCTGAAAGTTAGTAAATATAATCTATTTTTGTATCTGACCTTACACCCATAAGCGTGATTTGAATATTTTCATTAAGAGAGAGAGGAGTGGGAATTGAATTATATAGTAACCGAAGTAAACAACATTCGTACGTTATTATTATTTTGAAAGAATGCTAATCAAAATCTATTTGATGCTCATAGTGAAAAAGAGTAGTTTATTAAACTGTTTATTTCAATATTTACCTAGGATAGTTAGTGACAGTGAAGAAACACTTGAAGAGAAATATTATATATTGAAAAACTTCGATTATTCATGAAATCATCATATGAAGTGAGTTAAACTACCATACTATATGAACCATTTCTTGAGAATAGATTGACTTCAATGTTTATAAACTTTGTTTAAATAGTTTTATTTGTTTAACGAATTTAGAATTTTAACTCAATTATTCCGTTGCCAAAGAAGACATTGTTTGCAATATTAGAGATTAAAACTTTTAAGTTTAAGTTGAAAAGTTAAATAGTACAAAAAAGCCAGCGGAGAACGATTATTCATGCGTTTATTTCTTACATATATCAATTAAGAACAAGTATATCTGTTTATATTGTATATTCTTCTAATATTCTATTTTTAAAACGTAATAAATTTATTTTTCGTTCTTTTTTGATATATTAGTATAAAATGGATAATCAGTGTGTGCAAGAAGAAACACCACTGCAAAGATGTCGACGACAAAACAGAGAAGCACAAGCAAGACGTAGAGCTCGACAATCGAATGAGCAAATAGAAGCAAGGAGAACACAGATTCGTGAAAGAGCTTCCAACAGGAGACACAATGAACGTTATGCTCAAATAATGGCAATTCAGAGAGCTAATGAGAATGAGCAACAAACTATTGTTAGACCTCTATATCATATTGTTAATTCAGTCCTTCTGGGTATAAACGTGCTTTGAATACGAGAGAGAGGGGGGGAGCGAGAGGGATGGGGAGAGAGGGAAGTAGAGGGGGGAGGGGGAAAGATGGGGTGGGGGGTGGGGAGAAATAAGGAGGGGGGAGGGAGAGAGAGGATGTGAAAGGGGGGGGGAGAGGGAGGGAAAGAGAGGCAACTATTTTAAGTTTAACTAAAGATAGTCTGTCAACAACAGAATATTCACTAGAAATGTTGTGTATGGCAAAATATTTCATATGTAAAAGTGTGATATTAATTATTTTAAATGAAAATAAGGTACTTTCCTGTTAACGGGAATATCACTTTCCTGTTAACGGGAATACCTCCAGGACCCTTCGCAGGACCTGGTACTTACGTATTATCCCCATGCCATACTTACGTACAACATTAACAGAAACTGATTGGCCTGTCTCGACATTTACAAACTCAACCTCCGGACAAGGTGGAGGGTTTCTTTGGTTCCGGGCGAGGCGAAGGGTTATATCCTCTTGACTGTTGTGCCGCAAATTGAGAGGATATATTGGCGAGCCTTCGGCTCGCTTTGTTGTAATGGGTAGTCGTCTCCCGGCGCTACCGCGCCCTTCGCCTCGCCCGGAACCAAAGAAACCCTCCACGTTGTCCGGAGATTGGGTTTGTAAATGTCGAGACCGGCCAATCAGTTTCTGTTAATATTGTTTTTAAAATAAAATATCGTAAATCCAACAATACGTCAATATTTCCTTTCAATGTTATATCCTCTCAAACAATCATAACAATACATATTTATTTTTTAATGTATTCCCGTTAACAGGAAAGTACCGAAAATAATAATAATCTATCTATCTATAATTCTTCCGTTGATATTTCAACAGGCATTACAATAGTTCATAATAATTTCAATATCTATAGCCCAAATATGGAGAAACTCATGTGTTGGCTACAACAGATTTTTTTACATTTTTGATTGCTATATCGAAGAGTCTTTACGACGAGGAGCAATTTATCGAATACAAGGCTCCGAAACGTTTTATCGATCACTTTTAGATAACATGATAAGTTTCAGGAGAGAAGCAATGTAAAGGGCGTGGCGAGGAAAAGAGGACAGGACGAGGACTACGATCGATGGTGGCGCTGATAAACGACACTGACGGTGGACTGGAACTGCGCAAACAACTTTCGCGTGTCACAGGAAGAGTGACACCTACGGATTGAATTCGTATCATAGATTTTTGTTAGGAACTAAACTTTGGAGTGTAATATTTTTATGCTAATTTTGATTCTACGTGTGGCACTGAGGTAATGATGTAGAGTTGATTCCCCGGTAAAGGCGTTATATAATCGACTGAGCAATACAATGATTATCACTCATTTCCCAAAAGACGTTCGAACAAGATATCAAAATCGATTTCTCTCTCTCTCTATCTTCTTTAGCTTGTGACAATCGATCCTTCGCTCTTTCTCGCAGCGTGCGAGCGGAGTGAAAAATGCCTCGTTTTTGAGAGAGGCAAGTGTCTCAGAGAGCGAGAACGAGAGAGAAGGAAAGTGGATGAGAAGAAATGGAGAGAGAGAGAGAGGTGGAAGGGATCGCGAGGTCGGGGAGAGCCAGTGGGGGATTTTTTCATGAGGTTCTCGAGACGTCGAAAAGGCGGAAATGAAGAGGGGAGAGGTGAAAATAGAGAGAGAGAGAGAGAGAGAGAGGAGAAGAGGGCGCTTTGGGAGCGGTCGAAGCGGTTAAGAGTGAAATATACCCGAGATTGCAAGTATGAGATTGCAATGAAGAGGTGGGAGGAAATAAGAGAAGGGGTAGAAATGAAAGGAAGAGAGAGAGAAGGGGTAGGAGGTGGAAGGAAGTGGTGGGGATGAGAAGTAGCCAGAAAGGACCGAGTCGGAAGATAGGTCTGGAATGGGTGGTTTGCGGCGAGGGCGCTTATGCGAATACGGCGTCGCACAGCACAGCTTCGAGTGAGGAAATTAATGCTCCGAAACTCACATGAGGCGTTCTTCATCAAAAAGAGTTACTGTCGGACGGACAATGTCCACAATGTTCATTACACGCCGGAGGCATTCCAGGGTGTGGCGCGTAGGATCCTTTAGCATAGTAGGACTTTTTTATGCTAGACAGCAGGGTAGAGTGTAGGCGTCTTAGGGGAATGGGTGTAATTGAGAGGGTAACAGAGAACAATATTACGAGAAATCCGGCCAATACCGCAAATAAATTAGAGTTACCGAGCGATGAAGGCGCCGATATCCGTGATGTCAACAGTGTTAACGTTTGGGATTTCGATAAAAATGGTGAAATAAAACACGATCAGAAAGAAAATGCTATATCAACCAATTGGCGGAATAATAGTATGAAGAACGCATGTATTCCTAAAGCGATTACGAATGGTAAGGCTGAGGTTTATCTGAGAAGCGATAGTGAGAAATTAAATGTCGTCGTATTGAACTGCCGCAGCATCCGTAAGAAAATTGCCGATTTTGAGCATATTATTCGCAGTCTAGAAGCCGATGTCGTGATCGATACAGAGAGATGGCTCACTGACGAGATTGCAAGTCAGGAGGTATTCCCTCAATACTATAGAATTTTTAGAAAAGACCGTAGTATCCGGACGGGAGGTGGAGTATTTATAGCAGTCAGCAAGGCATACGAAAGTTTTCCACTACCGATTAATGAAGCCGAAATAGAAAGTGTTTGGTGTGGAGTTAGAGGAAGAGATTACACTATAGCAAATATATGCGCATTTTATAGGCCTCCCAATGCAAGTTTAGAAATTATTCATAATCTCGAGAAACAAGTAGCAACGCTAATATCGAAAAATAAAGAGAGGGCCATTATAATTGGAAGAGACTTCAACTTACCTTCAATAGACTTTGCTTTGACCCCAGTGGTAGAGAGCGTGAATCATGCGAAGCACTTATAGAAACCTTCGTTAAACACTCGTTGTGTCAGCTAGTAAGATGTCCCACGAGATCGAACAATATATTACATTTACTCGTAACGAAATACCTTGAGCGTACGAAAAAGCTTTCCATAGAGGAAGGAATAAGCGATCATAATGCTGTGTACGTAGAATTTAAGCTAAAAGTGGAGAAACAGGTTAAGGCTAGAAGACGCGTATATATGTACGCCAAAGGCGATTTCTCGAAATTTAGGTCTTTTTTACAGACACATTTCCCTAATTTCTGCGAGGCATCTATCGACGCTAGTGCAGAGGAATTATGGTGCGTGTTCAGGGATATGATGCGAGAGGATACGGATAAATTCATTCCACATAAACTTAAACGTGATGGTGCGGAACCAAGATGGTACAACCAGAAAGTTAGATGCGCTCTTAGACGGCAAAGAAAACTTCACGCTGGTGCGTGTTCGGGGATATGATGCGAGAGGGTACAGATAAATTCGTTCCACATAAACTTAAACGTGATGCGCTCTTAAACGGCAAAGAAAACTTTACGTTCGCTTAAATATCAATTCTTTAAAAGTCACAGAGAAACAGAGGTCAATGATATGGCATCAATATAGAGAGGCGCGGTAAAGAGCTAGACTAACAAGGCGAGAAGCATTTAATGATTATAAAAAGAAAGTTTTGCGTAATAATTGAAAGAAAATCCGAAAGCATTTTGGTCGTACGTAAGGGAGGTTCATGGTAGAGGCCCCATCATAGCGTCACTGAGAACGGAGGCAGGTGATGTAGTACACGATAGCGCGGAAAAAGCGAATTTGTTAAATGAACACTTTCAGAAAGCGTTTACTTCGGTGAGCAAGGAATTTGAGCAACCAGCTTTGAATGATGAGGAAAATTCGATGGAAGATTTGATATTCTCTGAAACAGGTATCGCGCACCACCTAGAGTCGATTAAGCAAAATAAGTCTCCCGGGCCGGAGGGCATACCCGCCCGTGTGTTAAAAGAGCTAGCCTCGGTAATCGCACCATACTTGAAAATAATATTCGAAAAATCCGTTCCACATGGTACCGTTCCGAAAGAATGGAAACTAGCATACGTAACGCCCATCCACAAAGGCGGTGATAAAGAGAACCCCGAAAATTATAGACCGATTTCCTTGACGTCATTATCGTGTGAGATTCTAGAACATATAATCGTTATCTCTGTTTTGCGTTATTTAGATGGTCGTTTTTCGCTAAGCAAAAACCAACACGGGTTTCGGAAAGGTAGGTCATGCGAAACGCAGCTCGCCCTGTTCGTAAACGATTTGTTACAATGCGGAGAGAAAAACACTCAGGTTGATGCCATTTTCATTGATTTTAAAAAAGCGTTTGACAAAGTACCCCAAAATAAATTAATAGGAAAACTAGGAAAGTACGGCATAAACTCTCATATCGTGAGTTGGGTAAAAGACTTCCTCTCAAACAGAAAACAGATAGTAGTTATTGATGGGAAATCTTCATACCCGGTAAAAGTCGCATCAGGTTTTCCACAGGGAAGTGTCATAGGCCCACTACTATTCCTGATATATATGAACGATATGTGCTCTGTAGTTCGCTGCAAAATAAGACTTTTCGCAGATGACACCGTTTTATATAAGGAGATAATGAGTCAAGATGACCAAAAATCGCTCCAGTAAGATTTAAACGCCCTTTCAGCATGGTGTCAAGATTGGAAAATCGAAGTTAATCACAGCAAATGTTCCCTATTGAGTTTCTGGAAGAGTAAGAACAATGAATTAGACTCGGAGTACAGAATTGATAGATTGAATATCCAATCTGCAGAGTACGTTAAATATTTAGGAGTCACCATTTGTCGTGATCTATCGTGGAATATGCATATTCTAAGGATCGTAGGCGCAGCTAATAAGAAATTGGGCTTCGTAGGCAGAATAGTAAGAAGTAGCACAGAACAGGTACGAGAAACGTGTTATTTATCATTGGTCAGATCTCAGGTCGAATACGCTTCCAGCATATGGGATCCGTACGAAAAGGGACAAATACTTGAGTTAGAAAGAATCCAACGCAGAGCAGCCACATTCGTAAAGCAAAAATATGAGCAAAAATTAAGCGTCACATCACTCTTGAAGGAGTTGAATTGGATATCGCTAGAGGATCGCAGAATTAGCGCTAGGTTAAGGCTTCTGGAGAAATTTAGTTCGGAAGTACTCTTAGAGGAGGTCTCAGGAATATTAGAGGCACCTACGTACATGGGCAGGCACGATCATGAGGATAAAATACGAGAGATCGACTGTAGGACCGAGCGATATCAGGGCTCGTTTTTCCCAAGGACCATACGGGATCATAATAGGAGAGTGATTCACACGAGGGACGTTATTAGGTAGGTTTTGGTGTGCTGCACCCCCTGCCACCCACAAGTCTGGTGATTTGCAGGGTATCATGTAGATGTAGTGTTTTAATCTCGAAAAGGAGATGACGCCATGATAACTTCTTTCCTCCATCAATTGGGCGTGTGCCTTTTGAACGTCGACCTTATGTCAATGAACAACAAGGCATGCCAGAAAAGACATTTATGAGCCAGCGAGAATTTGAAATTGGTCATAACTAGAGATACTCCGATTTTAAGAGCATTCTTCAGTTCCCTTAGAATACTTAAGTCGTTTTTTATTAGTTATGTGTATAATTTTGTAGCTTGTGCCCTCAGAGCATTATAATATTCTCCAAAATCTATAAAAAGGAACAGTAGTCTCACAGTAAAAAGTCATCGACGTAGCATCCGTGAGGAAAGAGCTTTCATAAAAGTCCACCTCGGATATAAATTAAGTGGGAGAGAGTGTAGTGGAAGCAAGCGCACACGGGCAAAAGAATGCTCACCACCTGCGAGAATTTGCTTCGTTCTGCGGAGAGATTTATCAGAGCTCGATGGCGAGATGCAGCGTCGACGTTTCATTGCCCTTAAGCAAAGTTTTAACTCAATGTCTCTTTCCTCCTTGATTTCTGTCATATCTCGTTAACGTTAAAAGGTCGAGATATTTAAACTGCTCAAAAGAAGGGCTGTTTAACTTTTAACTCCACTGATCGAAGGAAACATTTTTCAACTTATAATATTACGGTGCCGCAGAAAAAATGAGAGTATACATTTGAATTTGGACTCGTATATACAGAAGATAAAGTAAAAGTAAAGTAAATTTACCGTGCTTATTCGTCTTCACAACAAATGGATGTTATTCTGGCGGAAATGGTGCTCTTCGGTCACTGGAGCTTTTCTATGTACCTTTAAGATCATGAAATATATTTTGCATTATCATACGCCTGATATAGTCACTTCTCGTGATGACATTACAAATAGCCAATTGGGTACTTGACCCAATATTTACCAACTTGAATTCGCCCGATAAATTACTCCATGAAAGCACTTGTTCATAAATTTTATTGCCAAATTATGAAAATGTATCCATGTAAATCATTTAAATAAAGAATAATATTTCGTTTGCCTTTCTATATTTCTTTTTCCTTTTATTTAAAATCAATCTTTTCTAGAATGGGATATTCAACACTAGAGCAATTTCCTAATCGGCGCTTAATATAAATATAAATTCTCATATTTAATAGGCATTCTCTTCGACTGTCTTGATCTGCAAAAACAAAAAATATAATTTATTGCAATATATTATATCGTTTTTCTGTGTACATACTCCATAAATAGCGATACTCCATAATTAGCGTTTTCATAATTCTTTGCATAGAGCTTCTTTTATTTTTCCCGTCAGAAATAGTGTATTTCTTCTGAAAACGGTTTTTAGTTTCGATATTTCAGTCCTTGCTAGATCGGTTTTAATACTTCCAAGGTAACAATAGTCTGAAAATTGTTCTAATTGCTTTCCACCAATAGTTTTGTACAGGTTTTATTCCTTTCCCGATATTCGCATAACGGTGGATTTGTCACTATTTATTTCCATTACTAGTCTATTTGTCGTTCTTTTGCTGGGAGTACCTTGATTGATTAAGATAAACAGAGCCAATATTATAGTTTCTCATAGGTAAGATTAAAAGATGGTAAATTTATGCGAGAACGGGCGATTTTTCAGTTTAATGTATCAGCGCTAAAGTGTAGGGTAGCAAATAATTCTCACGTTTCAAACGCGAATGCTTTCTTGGCTCTGAAACGGAGGGGATTAGCATGCTGGATAGTTTGGCTGTAGAATATCAGCTTGGCAAGTGGAAGACCCTGGTTTGATTTCCAGTCACGAAGGAATTTTTCTCCTAATTAAAAAAAAATTCGAAATTTTTAGGTCGGCGAGTTTTTCCTACCGGCGGTTTATTTTATTTTATCAAATACTCTGTAGTTTCACGAACATGCCTGTTAAGTTCTCTGCTTTAAGTTTAGGATGATTTTCGCTAAATAATACGCATTTTATTTTGATTACGGTGAAAAAAACGAAGAGAAATATACTTGAATCTAGAGAGAGTTGCGTATGTTCTCTCCCACTCGTCACCTCACGCCCTCATTTCTGCCACCCGCCCCTCCAGCCCACTTCTACCCCTCCTCTCTCTCCCCCTCCACTTCCCCTCCTCCCTCCTCTAGTTCCCCTCCTTACACTCGTATTCTCCCACAATTTTCTCAGCATCATCTTGCAGTTCCTACAATCTTCTTCGCCTAATTTCTCCCTCCCCATCTTGCTCTCTTTCAATGTGTATCTCTTCCTTCGCTTCTAACCTTTTTAAGTCCTTTTCAACTCCACATAAACTTCTCATCTCTTGTGCGGACAGCTTAAGAAATCAATTTTATGGAAGCTGCCGTGGGGGTGGAGTGGAGAAGGGCGGGGGGGAGGGGGTGGAGGGGGGTGAGGAGGGTTGCGGGGGCGGGGGAGTGGAGGGGGGGGAGGAGGGTTGAGGGTGGAGGCAGGAACGGAGATGGCCATCGCTGGAAAAGTTTGAGATTCTCTCGAAACCTACTCGAGAATGCCTTTTTAAGCAGTCTTAGCGAGCCTTTATTCTTGAAATTTTGCTGGGGAACTCATTGAAGAGGACGGTGACAAATATGTTATATTAAGGGAGGGATAACTTCTTTTAACTTCAGAGCTCGACTGCAATGTGTACATCCCTGTTACCATTGAAAAATTAACGAGGTATATTGATCTTTTATCTAAGCATCAATGTTAATATGCTCTTTATATTAATACATGTAGATGTAGTTCTTTTAAAATCAGTATCAAGAATAATTTTATTCATTAAAAAAACTCAACGAATAAGTTTTTGCATGACTCAGTTGTTTATCTTTCAGTGTTTTAAAACATGTAACTGCTCCTGTAAATAGTATAGCATTGGGCTGTTAAGCAGGATGGTCTAAATGTCAGCAAACGTAGGGATTTTTTTAAATAGGCATTCGAATATTTTTACTGTTCTATTATTATAATTATTTTATACATTTATATTTAGGAGAAAAATAAATTGGAACAAACATTTCTAAAGATTCTCGATTTCATTTAGTTTTTATTCATTGAATAGAAGGCAGCAATTACCGACGAGTTAGAGATGAATTTAATTTATTACATTTTTGAAATTTGTTAAAATAAGAATTAATCTTACACGTCCTAATTTTTGGACCATAATATACATATACTCCTATTAGCGAATAACCATATCAACAGACGAGTTTTTTTTTAAACAATCCTTAGAATCCATGAGGGTAATGTATCAGTTAAATTTTGCTACCACATAGAGAAAACTTTATCCATATTAAGGAAAGTCCATGTAAAAATATCAAAAAGTCCTGCGGTCCCTTTTAAACTCCGTAATCTGGCTTATAAATTGTTTGTCCCAAGGACGGAAAACTAAAATCGCACTGAATCTACCTCTGGGAGCGTCCAAAGAAATAATTGGATGGATTCAACAAAGGATCGGAGCGGATCTTGGATTAAGAATCTTTTAAAATTAGTATTTACTGGGTGTGTAATCTGCCATTTGAATTAAAATAAATTTACTGTCATAATTGTGTATTTAAAATACGAACGGCTATTTACGAAATTTACGATAGGATTCGGAAAAAAGGGAATACCAAATTTCTAGGACAGCAAGAGATTGTAATTGTTGTCTTGGTTGTTATGAGAGTGGCTTTCTACCATGTAGCAAAGGCAAAGGATAGCTTTGAATTTCAACAATCGGTTGAACTTATAAGTAGATTGGGATAAAAATATTTCACAAAGTAAACTAGCGCCGAGAAAGCAGAAAATTAACGAAATTTTGGATAAATGGAACGATAATAACCCCTTTCTTATAAGATATTTAAAGATATTTCAGAGACCAGTAATTTTTACGCTTTTTTCTAAAAACATTTTATATATGTAGTATGTATTTGGTTTGTCTATTCCAGGGGTCGGCAACCGGCGGCTCTTTGAGGAATGACCTGCGGCCCCCTGACGCCCACTCTCCCGCTAAAAGCGCACCAGACATCAATGACGGTCTCAGTCGATATAATAATATAATAGTCGTTTTCAAAAGAAGGATCCAGTATGGGCTGTTGAGTAAAAATTTCATTTTCAACATTCTCATTTTCATCTAAAGTCTATACTCCTAGATTCATTTTCTGAAAGTATCTCTTTATGTGCTTCATTTGAATGTTGACATATTTTTATTGAATAAAAACGTAAAATATTCTTCTGTTTCTCAAGTTCTTTTTACGAATTATATCCAAAGCATCATTGTGTGGGTATGTGTGCGCAACTTTAAAAAAAATAGACGTTATTAAATATGGCTTGACGGTATTAATACGTATTTTTCCATTATACATGCTCTGCGGCTCATCATATGTTGTATTCTATACAAATTTTGGAAAAATGGCTCTTATTGTCAAAAGGGTTGCCGACCCCTGGTCTATTCGACGTCTGTGTGGGATCACGTTGTCTGAGGAAGGCAAATTTTCAGAATAGGTGCGTATATATTAGTTAAATATGTTATAAATTAGGTTGATGTGGAATTAGCTGTTAGGGATTAATCGGTGTTAACGCAGAGTTTTCCAATAATTCGAGAAGCATTCAAGTCATAAGAATCTCGTGAACAAAATTCACACCTACATGGTGGTGGCGCTGTATACTGGAAATGAAGAAAAAGCAAAATATCTCCGAAATGGATGGGCCTACGAAAATTTGTTTCAAACAAAACTTGGAAGAAATATTATTCTCTACAACTTTGGTCCTCGCGAAGATTACCAATAACGACGTTTTCAAGGAGATATTTGACGGAACCCTAAAAAACGATTATTTTATAAATAATTCCTAAACAATAACTGCTATGGAAAATTGTTTGAAATAAAATATGTAGGAAATTATATTTTATACATTTTTTCTAATGATCAATGTATACAATAATGACGTATTATCGGAGAAATATCGAAAACCGAATCGGGTTTCGAATAACCTCGACTTCCGGTTAACCGTTATTGTCCAAAAACTAATCAACTCTCTCTGCTGATGTCAAAGTGTTATATATGAACTTTGGTAACGATATGGCAAGTACTTTTTTAGTTACAGCGCCCACGATCACATACACACACAGACATCATTCCGAAAATAGTCTAAATGTGTTCTAGATACCTCAAAATGTGTATTTTCGTTAAAATGTCGGAGTCGATTTTTTTCGTGATCACAATACTTTCCCATTATTACGTATGGAGAAAGTAATAACATATAAATCTTGTTACTTTCTCCATACGTAGTATAGGGAAAGTATTGTGATCATGAAAAAATCGACTTCGAGATTTCAACGGAAATACACGTTTGAGGTCCATAGAACACGTTTAGACTATTTTCGGCATGGTCTGTGTTTGTGCGCGCGCGCGTGTGTGTATGTGATTGTGGGCACTCTAACACAAAAAGTACTTGCCATATCTTTACCAAATTTCATATATAACACTTTAGCATGAGCGCAAAGAACTGATTAGTTTTTTGACAATACCGGTTAACCGGAAGTCTATCCAACATTCTGTCATTTCATGTTCACTCCACCCTGTTTCTCCAACCTTATTTACAATCCCGTTGATTTCATTCTTGCTGCCCTGTCTCGCCCTTTTTATCCACTTCCAGAATAACTTCTTATACCCTTCAAAATCATTCTGCATCTTTACAGCCTCATTCAAACGTACTCGTTCTTTGCTTTCCTTAACTGCATTCTTAGCAGCCTTATTCTTCTTCCTGTAATCATCATGCAGAATCCTTCTTTTGTTATCGTTCCTTGCAGCAATCATCCTCTTATATGCCTCCTCCTTCTCATTAACTGCTTCACTCACTGTTTCATTCCACCAAGCAACCTTTTTCATAGAGCCCACTAAAGTAATTCCACACACCTCAGAAGCATACTGTGTAACATTCTCTTTCAGTCTATTCCAAGCATCTTCCACATTTCCTTTCCTTATATCCTCTTCCCATTCAGTCTGCAGGGCATTTAATTTACATTCCAACATATTCATATACTTGATATTTACCTCACACACTTGCAATCTCTCTACTTTCACTCTAGTCTGTTTCACACCCTTACTCTTCCTCCAGGTCCACTTCCTTCCAAGATCCACTCTAGAGACAACAAAAAAATGGTCTGTCCCACATTCAGCTCCTCTCATCACCCTTGTATCCTTCACCAGATCTCTCAGTCTTTCATCATACAGAACTAAATCAATCATACTTTTTGAGTCACCCCTCTGCCGTGTATACATGTGGATGTTCTTATCCTTACACCACGTATTTCAAACAAACAAACTTTTCCATGCAAATTCCAATCAAACTCTCACCATTATCATTTTTTACTCTGGGGTCACCGAAGGGGCCCACCACTTTCTCAGTGCCCTCCCGTCTGACACCTACCCACCCATTCATATCACCGAGAACAATTATTCTCTCACCTGCATCACAATTATTCAACACATCTCTCAATTTCTCCCACAACTCATCTCTAACTGTTTCGCTCTCACTATCCACAGGAGCAAAACATGCACCCAACAGAATTCTACGAATTCCTACTTTCATACGAACCCATCACAATCTGGGTGACACAAATTCATACATTCTCACATACATTTTAGCTCTTTCATTCAGAATCAAACCAACTCCTTGACTCCCATATGTACATACATCCACACCAGACCACAGAGCCAAACTACCATCATTCATTACAACAGCATCACTCCCCTTCCTTTTTGTCTCACATACACACAGCACATCCAATCCTCGTACATTCATTTCATTCACCAACTCATGACGAATATTTCAAATCAAATCAGTTATTACATCTTACTTGAAAGCAGCACCGAGGCAAATGAAGATTATACACTCTATAACGTGTTTGCTTCGCTCGACGAGTAATATGCGCAATTGTTCTTCCTCTCTTTCTCAACTTCCTCTCTCCGTATCAATCGCTTTCCCGAGAACGAATAGAAGGCTCCAATGCACTTTCAGGACACTTTTACGTTTGAAACATTAGGTTAAAATTTTTTAAGCTACTTCCATGCTTGAAATGAATGACATCATAAGCGGAGATGGTAAAGTCGCGTATCTGAAACACAGTTTAAAGAGATTGTTTTGCCTAACGGCAAAATTATGCAAGAATTTCACTAGCTCTATCGTATCATATAGAGGAAACTGGAGCATTGAACAGGGTGCGGAAAACATAGGAGGAATATTACGTTGAAAGTGAGAAAGTGAGAAAGCTTAAAGACTCGTGCGTGTGAGGGGTGCGGGGTCATCCCTGAAAGCAAACCGCGCCAAATTGGCGGCTCGGGTTAGCCTGGGTGCGGAAGCCGGTAGAGCGATCGGGGTTGTCCGTCACTCCTTATCGCGGGCTGAGGGTGTTCGGGCCGGGAAACCCGATGAGTGGAGAGTGGTGTCCACTCGGGGGGATCGTGGGGTGGTGCTGCGGAGGCAGGGAGCTGGGAACACTTCGGTGGACCCTCTTCCTGCTAGTAATAGGTTTGCGGTGTTGTCGGAGGACGACTCCGAAGCCGTTGCGCCCGCACCCGCTCCCGTCTCCTCGGTGGGGACTAGGCCCAAGGGGAGCTCGGGGGGAAAGAGGGGGCTGTTAGTGTTAGGGAGCTCCAATGTCCGGCGTGTGGTGGCGCCTTTACTGTCACGGGCCCGCCGGGAGGGTGTTCATGAGCGGGTGTTCTCCAGGTACGGTGCCCCAGGTGATGAAGGAGGTCAGGGCGTCGGTTTTGGGCACGGGTTGCTCCTCGTTGCGGGTGGTGGCCCATGTTGGGACCAATGACGCCTCGAAGCGCGGCTCCGAGGAGGTTTTAAGTTCTTTTAAGAACTTGGCCGCTGAGGTTGCTCGTGTCCGAGAGGAGTCGGGTTCTGATGTGCGGCTTACCATCTGCAGCATTGTCCCTCGGACGGACTGCGGTTCTATGGTTTGGAGCCGTGTGGTGGGCTTGAACCGTAGGCTGTGGGACTTCTGTAGAGGCAATGGAGTGGACTTCGTTGACCTGAGGCCGGTGCTGGACTCATGTAGGGTACCCCTAAACGGTTCTGGTGCCCACTACACGGCCGAGGCAGCGGATGCGGTAGCGCGTAGGGTTTTTGAACACGCTAGGGTTTTTTTAGGCTAGACGAGGATAACACAAATATATATGTTAGAAAAGAGTCCGCCAACATTAACCGTAGGGAATCCAAGAATAGCGGTAGAGTGAGGAGTAGAATAATAAAATTGTTAGATCAACTGGCGGGGAAATCCAGAACGAAAATATCCGTAGAAAACACAATAAAAATTATTATTATGAACTGCCGAAGCATTCGAAGGAACCAGGCTGATTTTTGCCACCTAGTTAAAAGCCATCGTGCAGACGTTGTATTGGGAACCGAGAGCTGGCTATCGGGCGACATTAATTCTAACGAGATTTTCCCACCAGATTACGTGGTGTATCGCAAAGACAGGAGGGAAAAAGTCGGAGGCGCAGTTTTCATCGCCGTCAGAAAGAGTATATCAAGCCAATTAGAGGAGATTAACGTCAGCGAACACTGCGAAACGATATGGTGCTCCCTTCATACGAGAAATGGTAAAAAATTATTTTTTTGCTCATTTTACCGCCCACCTGACTCAGGAGTCGAGAACATTAGAGAACTCAGTCGTACATTGCAGGTGATAGCTAGGAGAAAGAACGATCCAGTAATCATTCTTGGAGGAGACTTTAATCTTCCATCGATCGATTGGAAATCAGTAACATATGTTAGTGGTGGAAAAAATAGAGAAGCTTGTCGTGAATTAATTGAAGCGTTTACTCTAAACTCTCTAGAGCAAATCGTCAACGAGCCGACGCGATATGACAACAACGGAAACATATTTGATCTGCTAGCCACTACCCACCCACTATCGACTAGAAACCTACAAATCGACGACGGCATAGGTGATCATAAAATAATAATTGCCGACTTCAAATACATCCCTGCGACAATATATAAGCCAACGCGATTAGTCTATATCTTCAGTAAAGCAGATCTCCCAGGCTTAAAAAATTATGTTACAAACCAAATAGCGACATTTATCAATTTTGCGAATAGTAACAGCGTAGATGACTCTTGGATGGAAATTTTGCGAATCATTCGAGAAGGGCTAAAAACGTTTGTCCCAACCAAAGCACTTCGTGATCGCAAGGACCCGCGGTGGGTGAAACCGAAACTCCGTGCCTTGCTCAAGAAACAAAGACGGCATCACGCGCGCATAAAGCACCTTAAAGAAGTTGGTAGGGACCATGCAAACGAGTATTTAATGTACAGAAATAGTCGTAAATCTGCAAGAGACGAAGCGCGTAAGGAATTTCACGCCTACCGATCCACGACGCTCTCGGATTCACTCAAAAACGACTCGAAAGAATTTTGGTCGTACGTGCGAGAAATGCGAGGTCAGTCCACAGTACCTCTTCTACGTACAGACAACGGTGAAAGTGTACAGGATTCATTTACTAAGGCTAGTATGTTAAATCGGTTCTTCGAAAATTCCTTCACAATAGACAGCGGTGATTTCATCGATTTCCCTACTCGCATAGACTCAAATATGAGCGACTTAGAAATATCCGAAAGCGGTATCGTCAGATTACTAAGTCAGGTCCACAAAAGAAAATTGCCAGGGCCTGAAGCCATACCTGCATTCATTATAAACTCGTTAGCAAACGAATTAGCTCCGTACCTTAAGCTTCTATTCAGAAAATCTTTAGATGAGTGTGTAGTTCCTTTGATATGGAAAACAGCCCATGTTACACCAATACATAAAACGGGAAGTAAATTAAAAGTGGAAAACTACCGCCCTATATCGTTGACGTCAATCTTCTGTAAGGTTTTTGAGCACATTATCGGTAGCTCAATAATGCGATTTCTCGAAAGTAATGAAGCGCTTAACAGTAACCAGCTTGTATTCCGGAGAGGCAGGTCATGCGAGACTCAGTTAGCTCTACTCGCACAAGATATTGTGAAAGCAGCGGATAAAGGAATAGGAGTTGATGCAGTATTTTTAGACTTTAGGAAAGCCTTCGACACCGTTTCTCACGTGAAAATAGTGCAAAAATTAAGGGCTTATTCAATTAACGAGAAAATTGTAAATTAGATCGTTTCTTTCCGATAGAACCCAGAGAGTAGTCCTCGATGGAGCTGCATCAGACGTCGTCAAAGTGACTTCCGGCGTGCCTCAGGGAAGTGTAATCGGACCTCTGTTATTCTTGATATATATAAATGATTTACCGGATAATACAAAGTGTAAAGTTAGACTCTTCGCGGATGACACACTTGTGTATGGAGAAGTCAACACAATACACGATCAGGAGAATTTGCAAAAGGACCTTCAGGCTATTACGAAATGGTGTAAATATTGGCAACTCGATCTGAATATAAAGAAATGCGCCGCCATGAACTGCACGCGCTCCACGAATTTCAACCGTTACCCGTACCAAATATCTGAACTAAAGCTAAAATACGTCAATAGCTACAAATACCTAGGAGTAATTCTCAGTAATAATTTGTGTAGAAGAGAGCATATCAAAACCGTTATATCATCGGCAAACAGAATTCAAGGGCTTTCCTCTAGAGTCCTGCGGGGATACCCCTCGAATGTGAAGGAAATCGCATACTTTTCCCTAATACGACCCATCGTGGAATACTGTTGCGCCGTCTGGGACCCTTTCGAGGAGGGCCTAACTAGAGAGCTCGAAATGGTTCAGCGTAGAGCGGCTAGATTTGTAAAAGGAGAATATCGGTATGATGCGAGTGTATCAGAGTTATTGAGAGATCTGAAATGGCAGACGTTGAAGAGTAGAAGAGTGGAATACAAAAGGAAACTATTTGAAAAATTTGAAAGCTCCGAATTCGTTGAAGACGTACGCGGCATAGTCGTCCCCATCGGTGTTAGTGAACGTAATGTTAGATCACAGTGCAGGAGAAAATATGTCGAAATTACCGCTAGAACAGAGAAATACTACCGATCCTTTTTCCCAGACGCGATAAGACAATCCAACAGAGGAATTAGCTAGACTTCACTTGGTGTTGTGACACCCCCTGCCAAACGCTTCTAGCGGCTTGCAGGGTATTGATGTAAATGTAAATGTAAATGTAGATAACAATACATATATAAAGATTACATTTTTAAGGGTTCCTAGCAAAGTTTTTAACCAAGAAGTTGCGTGCGACAATATTAGAACGACTTCTTCAGCCATTAAATTAATGATCCTGATAAATCCAGTTATCACAAACTAAACAATTTTCCAAAAAGAAATGGCATAATTAAGGATAGCTGCAAAAATGCTGTTTTGTCTGATAATTAGTAATTATGTATTGCCACGTAGCCCCCTGCAAGACATACCACATTAGCCCGAGTGCGATAATCATCATCGACGTAGTTGTATATGTGTGTGTGTGTGTGTGTACACACACTTGCCGACGACGAAAGGTAAATAACGATATTTAGGGCAACTAGGTGTTGCAGAAAACCCAGTAAGCACTTACCGGAAAGACAGCCGCTGAGGTGTCGGAGAGGCACATTTGTAGTCGCTGTTGGTGTGTGTTTGTGTGTATAACGGGAAATATAAATCAAGATATCCGAAACAAGTATATAAAAGGCTATGTATGGAGTATAGCTTTGTATGGGGCAGAAACGTGGACGCTAAGGAAAAATGATATTAAATACTTGGAAAGCTTCGAAATGTGGACATGGAGAAGAATGCTGAAGATAAAATGGACAGATAGGGTGAAAAATGAGGAAGTACAACGAAGAATAGGAGAGAAGCGAACGATTATACAGACTATCAGAAAGAGGAATACGAACTGGATTGGGCATTACCTGAGGAGAGAGTGCATGATTAAAGAAGTGCTAGAAGGAAAACTGGATGGAAAAAGAGAAAGAGGCAGGAAAAGGTTTCAGCTAGTAGACGACTTGTAGGGAAAGAGAGCTATCAAGACTGCGGAAAATAGGAGTATATGCAGAACCAAGTTTAACCTATAATAATCACGGACCTGTCAACGGACAGACTACCTATGATGATGATGATATATGTACTCACACAGACAAAAGCAAGAGGCCGATTATAGTGAGGCAATTTTTTATGTGTTATACATTGTCTTATGCTAACGTTTTCCTCTTTCCGAATGGCTTATAAAACCAAAATGAAGCCTGGGCCGGAATATTCTTCCATCGAGAGGTATAAAACCAACGCCAACCGTAACATTTTAAGCTCCCTTGCACTTTAATGCTACATATAAAATATAACTGGTGGTGATTTATTAACCGACCTCTTTTCTTCGGCTTCATTTCGCTTTTACGGGTTTCACGTGCGGAAAAGTGCGTTTCACCAAACCGCTTTCGAGTCAAGTGCCTATCGAACGCCTATCGCGTATCTCGCATCTTCGAAGCAACGACAGTTCTCGTCTGAGGATCTGCCGAGAAATAAAGCCGTAATGGGTGTCATTATGGTCCAAAATTCAACCGCACCCCTTTTTACGTTCTCCATACGTAGTATAGGGAAAGTATTGTGATCACGAAAAAAATCGACTTCGAGATTTCAACGGAAATACACGTTTTGAGGCCTTTAGAACACATTTAGACCATTTTCGGAATGATGACTGTGTGTGTGTGTGTCTGTGTGGATGTATGTGATTGTGGGCGCTCTAACTCAAAAAGTACTTGCCATATCGTTACCAAATTTCATATATAACACTTTAGCATGAGAACAAAGAACGGATTAGTTTTTGGACAATAACGGTTAAACGGAAGTCGAGGTTATTCGAAACCCGATTCGGTTTTTGCGATATTTCTCCGATAATACGTCATTATTGTATACATTGACCATTACAAAAAATGTATAAAATACAATTTCCTACATCTTTTATTTCAAACAATTTTCCATAGCAGTTATTGTTTAGGAATTATTTATAAAAAATCGGTTTTTTCGGTTTCCGTCAAATATCTCCTTAAAAACGTCGTTATTGGTAATCTTCGCGAGGACCAAAGTTGTAGAGAATAATATTTCTTCCAAGTTTTGTTTGAAACAAATTTTCGTAGAACCATCCATTTCTGAGATATTTTGCTTTTTCTTAATTTCCAGTATACAGCGCCACCACCATGTAGGTGTGAATTCTGTAAACATATTCAAAATATACGTGATTTACGGAAGTAAGGAGGACTGTATTCTTTTAGGATACGAAATGGTAATTTTGCCTCATAATGCTATTCATAATAATTGAAATATCTATACCCCAAATATGGAGAAAGTCATGTGTTGGCGCCGGCCGGGTTAGACCCAAAGGTTGCGGGTTCGAATCCCGCTTCGGGCATGGATGTTGTGATGTTTGATGATTTTCTCTAACAGAATTTGACGGTGCAAAATGACCGTAGCTGTCGACGCACCTAAAAACGTAATTACTACTACTACTCATGTGTTGGCCACATCAGATTTTTTAAAGGGAGCGCCACGGGCGGATCTCACGTTAAGGCAGAGATTATGTTCGCTCTAAAGGTCGTTAGACCGAATACGAAAAACTCTTAAAAAGAGGTCAGTTTATCCCAAAAATCGCCTTATCTGCCCTTGAGACTATCGGACGGATGAAACGAGTATCAGTAGATGTCGCCACTGAATGCGTCGGAAGCAGTTCCGAATAAATTAGTATCTCGGCGCGTGACACGCCCGCCTCCCGATTCCTACTTTGGCGTTTCTCCTGGCGTTCGCATCTCGTCTCATTTCCGCTCATTCAATTCATCCTCATCCTAACAAATGTATCCAGCTCTATATGACATTCCATTAAATTCGTTTAAATTGGATTCACTCCTCATAGAATATACACGTGTTCGTGCCTGCTGTTTCATCCACGTCCTAACAGAAGCGTAGATGGGAAACGCGTATTTCAATCATCTAGGCAGCTCACCGTCAACCGCAATTCTGTTTACTGTGCAACCATATAAAGTATTCATACGAAATAAACCGAATAAGTAGTATCCGTTTAGCTGTCATACGATGAGCATTTTTGTATGACGCAACTGGGGTCGAGGTCAACTGTAATTTGATTCTCACGGGCAAACAGATGCTGTTATAATGCAAGGGCTTTTTTTCAGATCGATCGATGTAATTTTCAACAACATGAAACGTCGATGAAAAACAAGCGAGCAGAGTGACTCGTTCCAAGAAGATGGCACTCCTGAGCGCAGTTGCAATTCGACGCGAAGACGTGAATAGGGAGGGAGTGAGGTGCGAGCGGAGGAGGAGGTATTCGAGGGCAGAATTGATAGGGCGGCGGCGGAGGTAGAGATATCAAGGGATTTGAAGGGTAATCCCGATTACGAGGAGGAAGTGGAGGATGAGAGGGGGAAATAGGGGAGAGGAGGGGGAAGAGAGGAGCCCTTGGATGGGATTCGAGAAGCCGGAAGGAAGAGGGAATGAGAGAACACATCCGAGAAAATTAAAGGTTTCTGCTGCGTTGGAAGGCCAGGAGACTCGTTTGCCCTTGATGGGAGAAACAGAGACAGAGAGAAGGGGAACGCGTGGAAATATCATGAAGGAGTGAATGTGGAAGGGGGAGATGGGAAATGCAGCGAGGGAGGGAGGGGGAAACGCGTGCAATGCCATAGAACCAGTGATGGAAAACGTTACGCATAACGTAACTAAAAAACGGAATAACGAAATTATTTTTGATTAACGTAACGGAAAACGTTAATAAAATCTCGAAAATTGCTTCAACGAAAAACGGAAAAACAAAAACCGTTATATCGATATTATTACGAACTTGCACACAGGAACAATCCTACGCGTGGGCGGCGACTAATTGTAAGAGTAAATCCATCCACCAAATAGTTAATTACTTCATTTCTACTGTTACTTTCTAATTAAAAACTTATTTCATAATATTAGTCCTTGAAATGAGATCGTAAACGACTTAAACAATATTTATTAAAATTGAAACCTTAAATTAATATCTTATTCCTGTATTTTCAAGTCGTGTTTCTAGCACCAAAATGTCCCGTAGAATCCTTTTATTAGAGCTTTTATAATTTTTTTAAATACAAAACATTTAACACCATCATTCTCAGTATTTGAATTGGAAATATGATACAATCAATAAAATTTTATATTGTAATTATTATTAAAATTAAGAGAGTTTGTGGCTGAAAACGGTTTATTGGAAGTAGGAAATTATTTTTGTAATATATCAGTTTTTGAAATTTTGCTGTTAGGTTCAAATAAAGTGAATGTTTAACACTGTCAAATCATTAAAAACTTTGTTCTACAACTTCTGTGTAAAATTCTTTTTCGAGAAACTCGTTGTTAAGGAGATGATGAATTATATAAACAGTGACATCACTCCGCCTCGAAAACAAGGGCTGACGCAGATGAGATGGGAAGCTGAAATTTGGTATGTACATAGGTCGCTCGATGTGCACAATCGACGGTGCAACCATAAAATTATAAGTATTTTAATTTATTTTGACGCTTGATGCTTAAAATAGTCCGGTCATATTGCAAATCGGAAGTGGGGGGTTTTACTAGTGTCATTTATCATTTTTTGTCAAATATCACTTCCTAAGGACTGTATTCTGTTGTAATTAATGTTGCAGTGGATATAAGCCTCTCCAATCAGAAATATATTTTTAAACTACTGATCGGCAGTTTAATTCAATATCTATTTGTATAAATCCTTATGTAAGCTGCAAACATACAGAATATAAAAAACGTTTATGTACGTATATATTAAGAAATTTGATGTGGCCAACACATGACTTTCTCCGCATTTGGGGTATGGATATTTAAATTCTTTTGAATAGCATTATGAGACAAAATTATCATTTAGTATCGCAAAAGAATACAGTCGTTCTTATTGCCGTAAATTACTATATTTTGAATATGTTTACAGAATTCACACCTACATGGTGGTGGCGTTGTATACTGGAAATTAAGAAAACGCAAAATATCTCAGAAATGGATAGTTCTACGAAAATTTGTTTCAAACAAAACTTGGAAGAAATATTATTCTCTACAACTTTGGTCCTCACGAAGATTACCAATAACGAAGTTTTAAGGAGATATTTGACGGAAACCGAAAAAACCGATTATTTATAAATAATTCCTAAAAAATAACTGCTGTGGAAAATTGTTTCAAATGAAAGTTGTAGGAAATTACATTCTCAATAACCTTTCTATAGAATTGTATATAAAATAATGATGTTTTAACGGAGAAATATCGAAAAAACCGAATCGGGTTTCGAATAAACCTTGACTTTCGGTTAACCGTTATTGTCCAAGAACTAATGTTCTTTTTGCCCATACCAATGTGTTATATATGAAATTTGGTATCGATATGGACGTACTTTTTGAGTTAGAGCGCCCACAATCACATACATCCATCCATCTATCCATCCACACACAGACATCATTCCGAAAATAATGTAAACGTGTTCTAAGGATCTCAAAACGTGTATTTCCGTTGAAATCTCGAAGTCGATTTTTTTCGTGATCACAATTCTCTCCCATTACTAAGTATGGAGAATGTAAAAAAGAAGGAGAATAGGTGGAAGAAAGATAGGGAGAGGAAGGAGAGTTATATCATATAATGAATTCTTGTCTTTTTCATTTCAAATATGTTAAAATATATAATTGTGTTAAATTCGGTGTCACGTCCTTCTAGACTGGCTTTTACGCTAGCATTGCAAGAATATGTGAGATAAATTATGTTATAGTCATATCCTGTTATATCTATATATTCTAAACGTTTACTTTGGGAAGAAACTGCTAGAAATGGGATAAAAGTATTTGACAAAAAAATTTCAATCATCCTGCCCTGAATATTACGCAAGTACGATTCTTTTACACACAGATTTCTATCGTTTCTCCCTCAGTAAAAAAAAGTCAAATTGTTTCCATTTCTACAGGTAGAATAAAACCAAATTCAACAAAAAGGGCACCAGTTGGGAAGGAAATGGGAGTATAGCAGCAGAAGGAAGAAGATATGAAGAGAGAGAGAGAAGTTCAAAGAGAAGAAGAGAAGAAAAACAATGAGCGAAGAATAGGAGGAAGAGGACAGGAAAAGATAAGTATATGGTGAGGGAAGAGAAGGGCGGATATAGCGAAGAGGAGGAGAGGAAGAGCAGGGAGAGAAAGGAGAATGGGACAGGTAATAATAATGAGGAAGGAATGGGATGGAGAAGGAGAGGACATGGGAGTAGCATAAGAGAGCGGGAAGAGGAAATGGAGGCGAAAACGGAAGGAAGGAGAGAAAGAGGTTGGGGAGGAGGGGAGAGCAGAATGGAGAAAAGAAAATAATGGGGAGCATGAAAGAGTGGAAAAAGGCAAAAAAATGGCCGGAAGAGATGAAAGGATTAAGGAAGGACGGGATGGAGAGGAGGAGGGAAGACTGAGGGAGAATAGTCGGTAGAGAGGCCACACTATTCCTCTCTCTCTCTCTCTTCCTTGGCACGAGGGATTCGGCTGAAAGGGGCGTCGAGGGGGTTCCCACTCTGCCGGCGGCGGCGAGACCCCTCTCACTCCATCCGCTGCTCCATTCTCGCACCCAATCCGCACTTCCTCAACTGTCTCTCTCTCCCCTCTCCCTCCCTCCCTCCCTCCCTCCCTTCTCCACACCAACCCAACCAATCTTTGGTCATGCGTCTGAATTCGACAGTTTGAATGTCGGTGGGAAAAAGCAGGTCTACGTCTGCGACCACTATCCCTATCTTCCTATCTCTATTTCGTTCTCTATATTTCATTCTCTGTATTACTCCCTCTCCCTCTCTAGCTCTCTCCCTCTCTCTTTCCATCACCACTTAGGAAATACTATTCTTCCGCTGTCCATTTCTCCGGCCATTTCTTCTCTATCTTAATTCGCCACTCTTCGATTCGCACGCACTTTATGTAGATTTCAGTTCTGCCTGAGAGAGAGGAGGGGGAGAGAGAGCTGATAGCTTTCCCTCCATTACGAATGGCTCTTATTTCCACAAGGGGCCCTTCTCGCCGGCCCAACACGGACCTTAGCCGCTTCCCTCCATCTATCTATTTCTTTCTCTCTCTTTCTCTCTCCTTCTCCAGTTGGATAAATGGCCCACTTTATATAAGCAGATATCGTATCTCCAGATCGGATCCCTGATTCAATCGCTTGCCGTTGAATGAGAAAAGGATTCCGTCAAAAGAATTAATGCTAAACGGGAAAGAAAAGCTATCGAGGCCTCATTAGGAGGGAGGAAATTTGCGTCATTTCGGGGCGAGAGCCATTCCGGATGAGAATGAGGGGGCGGGGTGGAGAGGGAGAGAGGGGAGGGGGTTAGGAGGAGGAGGAGAGAAGGGGAAAAAGAGCGAACGCCTGGGAAAGGATGCGAAAATTGGCCGGGAAAGGTGAGTCGGACAAACGTTTTTATAGTGAGGATCAATTTTAATGGTTCATTTTTTAGCATATTCATAAATTATTCCGATTTTCCAATACGTCAGGTTTAATTTTCCATTTACGTGGGTTTGAAAAATTCTCTCACCATCGATAATGGGAGTTAATGGATTCGGTTAAAGGAATCCTAAAGAGTCCGTGAATGGATGATAACAGTAAAGAATAAAAAAGAGAATGCCTGTAATATAAATCCCAAGGAAGGGTTTCCTACAATAAAATGATGGGCAAGAGACTCATTATGAATACAGCTTATCAATATTTATAATTTCGCGTAATAAATTTAGCCGTTAGATATTGCTTTTGTATGTAGAGTTTAAGGAAACGGTATCTTTCAATAGCTACAACCAGTGTTTTTTTTGTGACGGTACGCGAAGGTACGGCGTACCGTCACCTTTTTTCACTTTTTAAATTCTTTAAAACTTAAAGTAATAAACGGCTTCTATAAATGATTTTCATTATCAACTTTGTTATTAAAACTTCATTACAAGTTCAAAAGAGAAGGGGAAGAGGGTGCAGGAAGAGTAGGAGGGGGTGGGAGAGGCATTTTACAATTTATCAAGTTATAAGTACCGGAACCTCTTTTTTTAAACAAAAAACACTGGCTACAAGTATAGATGAGATTATTTATTCTACTAATCGTTTGAGCGTAATTATAACGTCTACGGTCTAAAAATTTGAGCGGTTTGGACGCACGATCTCTTTAATGTTATTCACGGCCTAATTTTTATCGACAAGCGCATTTCTAGGTAAAGAAAGCAGAAATGAAAAAAACAGCGAGTTCTTTTCCACTTTATCACTCGTCTTCCACTCCCACATATTCTTCATCCTCCTCTTCTCATCTCTCTCTCTCCCTCTCTAATTTTCAATCTCTCTCTCTCTATCGGCAGCTTGCTGATGTTATTACTTAGGTCCTAGCAATCGGACAATAAAAGTAAGGCTAAAAAGATAAAGTTCGTATCTTTTTCGTGAGATGAG